>JAEOAD010001510.1:600000-975000 GCA_036365145.1 Orientallactaga sibirica | reverse complement strand
ACTCAGCCACAAGGGGGCGCGCACATCTGGATTTCGTTCTCAGCAGCTGAGACACTGATCGCACGCCCATCTCTGTCTTCCTCCCAACCTCTCTCTCTCTCTTTCTGTCTCTCTCTCTCTCTCTCTGTCTCTCTCCAAAAAAATAAGATAAAATAAAAAGTTTTTTAAAAAAATTTTTTAAAATATATTTTTATTTATTTAAGAGAGAGAGAAAGAATGGGCACGCCAGGGCCTCCAGCCCTGTAAACGAACTCCACATGCATGTGCCCCTTGTGTATCTGGCTTACATGGGTCCTGAGGAATAGAACCGTGGTCCTTTGGCTTTGCAGGCAAGCGCCTTAACCACTAAAGCCATCTCTCCAGCCCCAACAAATTTCTTAAGTTATGATCAATAAAAACTACTGCCACTCAAATGACTGTTATCTAAAACATCTCACATTTTACAAATAATCTTAAATGTCAGAGGCTATAAATATGAAATGACAAGATACGGGAGAAATTAAGATAGTGGTAATTACTGATAGATAGACAGGACCCAGAGACTGGGAAGCAGGACAATGGTACTGCTGGCGTTCACCATGGGGTTGTGGGTTAGGAGTTGTGAGAGCTGCATCTTTTTCTTTTATGTACTATCTCAGAATGGTGGACAAACCAGAATTCAGACCCACATGGTAACCTGTGAAGGAATACACCCCTGAAGCAGAGGAGGTGAAAAAGTCCAGGAAAGAGCAAAAATGAACTATCCCTAAACTGCCACTGGCTCAGACTGGGTTTCAGCCGACCTGCTGCTGCCCCATCTGCCTACCACAGCTAAGAGGAAACCCTCTCTGAAGGAAGAGTGCTCTCCATATCCTGAGCCTAGCCAGGCCTTGTGGCATACATCTTTAATCTCAGCCCTCAACAGAAATATTTTTGAAAACCCAAATTGAAATAAAACCAAAAAGAAAGGGATAAGATATAAAATAAAAGAAAAAGAGGGGGAAAAAAGTATTTATGTTAGATTTACACCCAAGTATAACCAAATCTGAACTGAGTCTAGACTGAAGAGATGGCACTGAGTACAGGCTAGTCCAGCTACAGACATGAGCAGTTTTTTCAAATGCACAATATGTTATAGAAAACCAACATCACTGTACATAGAAATACTGAAAGTAAAAGAACGGAAAACCAAATCTATTACTAATCACAGCCTTAGTAACCAGATGAAGTTACCGCCACTGTAATAACACTAAAGTAGATGTTAAAGCAAACAAAAAAAAAATTATAGGAGGCCATTTCTAAGACGCAATCTAGGGGCTAGAGATGTTCAGAGGTTAAAGGTGTTTGTTTGCAAGGCCTCATGGCCCAGGTATGAGTCCCCAGTACCCATTAAAGCCAGATGCACAAAGTGGCCCACGAACCTGGAATTCATTTGAAGTGGCAGGAGGCCCTGGCACACCCTACTTACTTATTCTTTTTCAGTCCATTTCTTTCTGTTTCTCTCTCAAGTAAATAAATAATTACAAAAAGAGGTGATCTAGAATATAAAATAGTTCTAGGGGTTGGAGAGAAGGCTCAGCAGTTAAGGCACTTGCCTACAAAGCCTAACAACCTAGGTTCGATTCCCTAGTACCAGCATAAAGCCAAATGCATGGGGTGGCACATGCACTGGAGTTTGTCTATAGTGGCGAGAGGCCTTGGAGTGCCCATTCTCTGGGTGTATGTCTTCTTCTGCATACAAGTAAATAAAATATTTTTTAAAAATATTTTAAATCTGCATTTACTTAACAAAAAGTCTCCAAATACAGCAAAAATTAACAGAATGAAAGGGAAAAATAAATTAATAATTAGAATACTGTAATGAACCTCATTCAGTAATTGTTAGGACAAGCTGGAAACAAATCAGAATGTTATAAAAGATTTGAGAGGTCTGGAGAGCTAGCTTAGCAGTTAAGGCATTTGCCTGTGAAACCTAAGGACCCTGGTTCGATTCCGAGAACCAGGTAAGCCAGATGCACATGGTAACACGTGTGTCTAGAGTTCATTTGCAGTGGCTAGAGGCCCTGCTAGCACACCCATTTTCATTCTCATATTCTCTCTTACATTAAATATTTTTTAAAGATTTTATTTTTTTTATTTTTTTATTTATTTTATTTTATTTTATTTATTTATTTATTTTGGTTTTTCCAGGTAGGGTTTCACTCTAGCTCAGGCTGACCTGGAATTCATCAAGTAGTCTCAGGGTGGCCTCAAACGCACAGCGATCCTCCTTCCTCTGCCTCCAGAGTGCTGGGATTAAAAGCATGCACCACCACACCTGGCTTAGAGAATGGGTGTGCCAGGCCTTCAGCCACTGCAAATGAACTCCACACGCACGTGCACCCTTGTACATCTGGCTTATGTGGGTCCTGGGGAGTCAAACCTGGGTCCTTTGACTTGGCAGGCAAATGCCTTAACTGCTAACCCATCCCTCCAGCCCAAGATTTTATTTTCATTTATAGATAGAGACAGACAGAGAGAGAGAGAGAGAGAGAGAGAGAGAATGGGCGTACCAGGGCCTCTAGCCACTGCAAACAAACTCCAGACATATGCGCCACCATGTGCATCTGGCTTATGTGGGACCTGGAGAATCAAACCTGGGTCCTTAGGCTTTGCAGGCATGCGCCTTAACCACTAAGCCATCTCTCCAGCCCACGTTAATTTTTTTTTAAAGATCTGAGCACTCAGCATGGTGGCACATGCCTTTAATCTCAGCTCCCAGGAGGCCAAGATAGGAGGATCGTCATGAGTTTGAGGCCAGCCCGAGACTACATAGTGAATTACAGATCAGCCTGGGCTAAAGCAAGGCCCTACCTCAAAAACCCAAAGAGAAAAATTGTAAAATATCAGGTAACAGGAAGAAAAGATATCTAAAGGAAACACACAAAGCTTTGGGGGACGTTCCTGGGGACTGAACCTAGTGCCTCAAGCTTGTGAGGCAGGTGCCGTCGTTCAGCTGTCCTCAGCCTGAGACGGCTGCGTGATAAAGCACCTTCTCCTCAAGAGTGAGCACCTTCTCGAGCTCAGAGTCCCAGAACACATCACCCGGCAGCACAAGTGCCTATCGTTCTAGCATAACTACAGGGAGATGGGAAGCTGAGACATGAGAATCTTCTAGAAGCTTGTGGGCCAGCTAACCTAGCAAAAGCTGCAGCGAACAGCAAGAAACGCTGCCATAAATAAGGTACAAGGTGAGGACCAACATCGGAGGCTGTCCAGGACCTCCCAAACACGTGCTGTGGCAGATGCCCATCCACACCCACACACAAATGTGGACACACACACACCCCAAAAAGTGGAGGGGGGCTGGTGAGATAACTTAGTGGTTAAGGGGCCCGCTGGCAAAGCCAAAGAACCCAGATTCAGTTCTCCAGTATCCATAGAAAGCCAAATGCCCAAGATGGCACATGCATCTGGAGTTCACTTGCAGTGGCTAGAGGTCCTGACATGCCCATTCTCTTTCTATCTGCCTCTTTTTCTCTCTCAAAAAAAAAAAAAAAAAAAAAAAAAAAAAGCTGGGCTTCATGGTGCATGCCATTAACCCCACCACTCTGGAGGCAGAGAGGTAGGAGGACTATCATGAGTTCAAGACCACCCTGAGACTATATAGTGAGTTCCAGATCAACCTGGGCTAGAGTGAGACCTCAGCTTGAAAAAAAAGACAGGGCTGGAGAGATGGCTTAGTAGTTAAGGCGCTTGCCTGCAAAGCCAAAGAACCCAGCTTTAACTCCCCAGGACCCATGTAAGCCAGATGCACAAGGTGGTACATGTGTCTGGAGTTCATTTGCAGTGGCTAGAGGTCCTGGTGCACCCATTCTCTCTATCTGCTTCTTTCTCTTTCCTCTCAAATAAATAAATAAACACATTTTTTAAAAAGCCTTTTTGATTTCATTAATGCTTATGTTTAATCATAAAAACATAGGGTCAGGTTACTGCAGACACCGGGACATGGCGACCATCCTCACTCTACCCATGCTGCTGTACCTGAAAGCAACACTACAGAAGACAGCTTTACACCTTGGAAAACAAGCAGTCCTTCCCAGTGTAAGTCTCATCAGTGCCATTCATCTATTATGCCTGTCTAAAAACCTCTCCTCGCCCTAGATATCTCCTCCCAAATTCCTGGAATTCTGATGCTATCTCTCTCTATGATATCATTCTTGGGCCTTTTTTTTTTTTTTTTTTTTTTTGAGGCAGGGGGAGGGAAGGCGCTCAGCCTATGAAGCCAAAATTATAAAGTTGTACCAAAAAATGCTATATAGCCACTAAATATAATGGATTTAGATAAGTTACATGAAAAAATGTCCAACAAAAATTGTCAGGGAGAGCTAATTGACTCAGTGGTTCAAAGTGCTTGCTTGCAAAATCTGCTGGCCTGGGCTCAATTCCCCAGTACCCATGTAAAGCCAGATGGTGCATGCATCTGGAGTTCATTTGCAAGGGCAAGAGGCCCTGGCATAACCATACCTATTCTCTCTCTGTCTCTCTCTCTCTCCTCACAAATAAATAAATGTTTTTAAATGTCGGGGGAAAGAAAGTAGGTGTACAAGGAAACTCGTCAGCCTGATGCACAGTGCCTGAGGGACATGATGAGCAGAAGTGAAGATAGAGACCGGTGGACTGCCTCTGAGGTATAACAACATGACCCTATGCTTAGAAGTTTTACAAAAGAGAGCCAATGTGGTGGCAAACGCCTTTAATTCCAGCACTCAGGAGGCAGAGGTAGAAGGATCACGGTGAGTTCGAGGTCACCCTGAGACTACAGAGTGAATTCCAGGTCAGCCTGGGCTAGAGTGAGACCCTACCTCAAAAAAACAAAACAAAAAAAAAAAAAAAATGTAAGAAAAAGTTGAAATGTATGAAAAAAAGAGAAATATACCAAAGCACTTTTCTATGTTGTGAGGTAGGTGAATTACAGTGCTTTTCAATGTGTCCTTTTTTTCCCTAGTGCTGAGGCCCAAACCCAGGGCCTGGTACTTGCTAGGCAAGTGCTCTCCCACTGAGCAAAATCCTCAATTGAATTATGATTGCTTTTCAATTGTTACACCACATGCTTTCCTGTATTTTCCAAGTTTTCTACACTATCACAAAAATAAGCCTCTGTACAAAAATGTTAATATATAAAATTCAACATATTAAAAAAAACAATTCATTGGATCTTTTTGTTTTTTGCTCACATGACCAAATTCTCAGTTATTCTCCAGCCACAGTGCTATTTTCAGCATTAAATTCAAATGTCAGCAGGAGCTGTTCCAGTCAGAAAAGCGGAATGGGAAAGTCTGACTGCTCGCTCCAGGCTCACAGCTCGCAGCTCGCAGCGAAGGAGCAGGCTGGGGAAGGGGAGCACCTCACCGTGAAACTGTTGTTGACGTTTTTGGTGCTGGATTCTGCCACGCTGGCGTCCGTCAGGTCCACCTCATCAAATATGATCGACTGGAAAGAGAAACAAGGGACTTACACACCAAGACCAGTGCAGGCCAAGCACTGGCACTGCCCACTAGTCTCCCCACGCACCTCCACAAGCCCAAGTTCCTAAAAGCACAGCGCCTGGCCAGTGCTCCGATGTCGGGTCACACACCCACCTGCCTGCTTCTCCAGGCATTCGGGGCTCACAGGGGAACTCACCAGTGCCTGCTACAGCAACGCTGCCACTCCGACATTCTACCACTGATACCACTGTTTCATTTGTTTGCTTGAGGCAAGGCCTCACTCTAGCACAGGCTGGCCTTGAATTCACAGCAATCCTCCTGCCTCAGCCTCCCAAATGCTGGGATTAAAGCTTATGCCACCACTCCCAGCCAGTGTTTCACTTTTGAAAGTGAAGTGTGCTCTCCTCACTATTCCACCTGAGGGAGAGCCAGCCAGGTTCAGATTTAGAAGGTCCTTCAGGCTCTAGCTTCTCAGAGAATACACTCAGGAAGAGTCCAGCTAAACACATGATCGTCAGGGACACAAGGGACAGGATCTACCAGAAGAGACTCAGCCACAAGGAAAACCAGGCTGTGGAACAGTCATAGCCAGGCTCTGAGGAGGGCTGGGAACCAGACTTGAGACTGGTCCTCTCCTCTTCTCTGTCCCCTAAGGTCCCTGCTAAGGCCCCGTGTTCCTTTTCCTTCCTGTTCTGTCTGCTATAGGGTGAGTCCCTTAAAAGAAAGACTAGTAATTAAGGAAACAGGTTCACCCTTTGAAGCACCTTCCCTTCCCCACCAGCAGGACAGAAATGACCACGGCTGTAGCAGAACCCTTTCTAAACAAGTGCTTTGTTTCATTTCAAATTTTAGCACACCACCCCTCTAAGGATGCTCTCAAATTGATTCCAGATTGTTTTCAAACCTCAATATCAGAACTGCCACTGATAGGAGACAAAAGCACAGGCGTGAGGACTCCAGCCAGCACACTGGTGGAGACGTGTGTGCCGCGACATTCACTGAAGCAGGGCAGCAGCATGGCCACTCCTGCCAGGGGAGTCTAGCCCGATGTTTTCCTGCAGCCCAGAACCCCCACCAGGGCCAGCTGCTGTACAGTCTAGAGATAAAGACTCTACTATTTCTGTCCACACACCAAGAAGCCCAATGACTTCAAAAGAACGTTTAGCCCGTAATAAGAGACCTGTGGGCCTATAATTCCCTATCTTTTGGAAAGAAAACTATCCAACTATAATGTGGTTAGTTTTGTGACCATTTTTTTCCATTTTTAGACAAAGGAAAAATGAACAAAATTAATTTTTACAAGAAATAAAACAGCTTTGAAGCAAATAAAACCTGGCATCCTGGAGTAGTACAAACTAGCTAAGCTGGTATGGCATCTGCCTCCACATCCGAGTGCTAAGTTCAAACCCCAACACCACCAGAGGTGGGGGAAAGGACCATGGCTGGAATCGCTAGAAATAGAAATAACCAGTCTGTGAATGGAAGAATGCCAGGTATTCTGACCTCAAACAAGGCCTCCTCACCTTTGCAGTCTTGGCGTAGTACAGCGTTCGCCCTCGGAGCTTAAAGTATCTTCTCTTGGATCGCTGGAATGAACTGTTCTGTTTGGTCAGCATACCTTCCTTGAGGATGGTCTGAAAGTAGAGAAACATTGTGAGCTTGTGTTTCTGAGGTGCTCCTTCACCCGTCAAGCTGAAATACACCCCGTATGGCTGATGAGTGTGCATGTCTCTAAAGGGCCAAGCAGCCTACCAGGAATAGTTCTCACACTCACAGACCTTGACCTCTGCCCAGGCCGAGCCCTGTCCTGGGATGCAAGGGGTACATCAGTTCTCTCTCTAGGGGACCACAGCATGCCCAGAAGGGCACAGTGTCAGAGATCCAAAGTATGTCCCAGATATGCCCAGCAGATTAGCAAAAGGGAAACTGAGGCTCCAGGAGCTGTGGTAAGCAGCAATGGGGACAACAGAGGCGAAGGGCCAGCACATTCTCTAACCCCAGCATTTGGGATTTTTCAGCTATTCTTGGCCCTGTCTCCGTGTTCTCTGGCCTCTTGCCATTTCTCAGGATCCTGGTGCCAAAACTGTCCATGTCTGTTGTGCTGGGGTTTAGCGTGGCTGCAGACCTATGTTCTATTGAACCCTCTAATGGTCAGGGGTCACTGTGAGCATCTGTACACACCAAGAGTGAAAGTGCCACACCAAAGCCCCAACAAGCCCATCACACTACAGGAGGCATTCCCTGTTCTCCAGAGTGCAATATTCACCCTGGTCAGTTTAAGCAAGGCTTTCTTGGAGCTGTCCTCCTTCCTGTGCCCATGGCGGGGTTCCTAATGGATGTGAGCCCTGCAGGCCACCTGGAAGCCAAACGTTCAAAGAATGACTCGTCACCAGATGCCCTGAGCCACAGTCACTAATGAATCAGCACAAATAAATGGGCGGCATATGGGTATGGCTCAGTGGTCGTTGTTGCCTAGGTCACCAAAACCCAGGTTCCATCCCAGCATTACAAAGATAAAAGATAACAATAACCAACATGAGGCACATCAAGAACCTGCCTCCGCATCTGGCACTTTCTTTCAACACTGACAGAAACGTCCATTCCACAGGAGCCTCAGCAATCCCATATAGCTTTGCTCTCGAAACCACTTTTTTGTTTTGTTTTGTTCAAAGTAGGGTCTCACTCTAGCCCAGGCTGACCTGGCATTCATTCTATAAGTCCCAGGCTGGCCTTGAACTCAGTGATCCTCCTGCGTCTGCCTCCCTAGTGCTGGTATTAAAGGTATGTGCCACCATGTCCAGCCTAAACCACATTTTTAAACAACGTATTACAGCCAGGTGTGGTGGCGCACGCCTTTAATCCCAACACTTGCAAGGCAGAGGTAGGAGGATCACTGTAAGTTCAAGGCCACCCTGAGACCACATAGTGAATTCCAGGTTAGCCTAAGCTACAGTGAAATACTACCTCAAAAAAAAAAAAGTGAATTATGAAGTGCACACAGGGCTACTTAATACTTCCTAAGACAGCCGGGCATGGTGGCGCACTCGGGAGGCAGAGGTAGGAGGATCACTGTGCATTTGAGGCCACCCTGAGATTACATCGTGAATTCCAGGTCAGCCTGAGACCCTACTTCCAAAAACCAAAAAAAAAAAAAAAAAAAAAAAAAAAAAAAAACTTCCTAAGACAAAACCAGAGTAAACCAGAAACCTTGGGTCACCCAATGTGCATCACATGGACGTGTCTGGGCCCCCATCAACCTGTTTATCACAGGGGAGAGAGAAGGACAGAGAAGAAGGGTGGAGCCAGCCTCAGCCCCACATACTCAACATCCAGAGATAGGCTCAGGGTCCACACACAACAGTACAGGGGCCAGAGCAAAATGCCTGGGGTTTACTCTCTTCCCACTAACATGGGTTGCCTTTCCGGGGCCCCTTCTGGACAGGGAGGGCAGTGCATGCCCACACTCACTTAACAGGCTCACCTGGATGGACTCTGCTCTGGGGCCAAATGCTTCATCAGCTGCCCTCTCAATTTGCTGAGACCAACCCAGGGTTGCGGGGAGGGGCTGTGAACAACTAACTTATTTATTCATACTGTGGCTTCTACCTTTGCCTCTTCTCAAGAGGTCACCTACCCTATCTCCCAAGTCATTAACCTGTACCAGGAAGAAAGAGAGAGAGAAAGCAGGGAGGAAGGAAGGGAGGGAGGGAAGGGGAAAGCCAATATGCTGCCTCAATCCAAGAAGACACGCATGGCTCTAGTCACTGCCTACAGGTTACGCTCAGGCAGAACTGTGGCCAGGACACCAACTGGCCTGTAGCATGGAAGGACTGTGGCCAAGTGTGCTTCCAAGTTCACATGAATGAAACCTGCATCACGCACCTCTGTAGACACCACCACCAGACTACAAACACCTGGAGCGCACAGACAGCTCACCTGTACAAATATCTCCTCACCCCCATTGAACTTCCTTACCTCTGCAGGGGAACACACTGCTTCCGTATCTTCCCTATGTACATATTTTTAAATAGAAGACAACAAAACCAATAAGCCAAGTCTCAGAAAAGTTATAAATTATCTTTAAAGGACCAATGCTAGAGTATTTTTTCTTGCATGTCCTACATAAAAGAAAAGGCAAAATTAAAGCATAATTCATTCTAACCAACACACACAGAGAGAGAGAGAGAGAGAGAGAGAGAGAGAGAGAGAGAGAGACAGAGAGAGAGAGAGAGAGAGAGAGAGAGAGAGAGAGAGAGAGAGAGAGAGAGAGAGAGAGAGAGAGAGAGAGTGCTTTTAGAAAACACAAGAGCGCTTGCGAGCCCAGGCTGCCCAAGGAGACCTGTGGTTCTATTTATAGTACAAGTGTGCTCACAAAAAGACTGGTAGGTTTCAGCGGAAAAGGCTGGGGTGAGATAAAAACCAGTATTTCTTTGAAGCTTTCTCTGAAACTGAACTCTTCTCCTCATTTGCTGCTCCTGAATACTAAAGATATGCTGCAGAGTATGTTCAAACATTCAGCCAGAAGCAATAAACTCAAAGTAGGTGAGAAAATCACACTCTGAAACCACATTCTGGGTTCTGTACTGGGCGCTTACAAGAGCTGCCACAGGAAATGCTGCTGGCCTAGCACTCTTTCCCCTGCACAGGGTAGAGCAGGGGCCCTCCAGGCTCCCACACCTAGGCTCTGCGCACACAGAAGGGCCAGGTGTCATTCAAGCCACCTAGCATGCCCTTAGTAGGATCAGAGGCGAATCAGCAACCCACTCGTGGCCACCAAGGAGATGTGAAAAAGCCACCACCACAAAGCCTCCGATCATGAAGTGGAACCAGAGTGTGAAAGCAAGCAGTGTGTGAAACCCAAGCCTACATGCCTACTGACCAGACACGACTAGAGGGGGCAGAAGTCTCCAGTGGTCTCCACTCAAAAATGCACTGCTGGAAAGGCCCTGAAAAGGTCATTGCAGTACTGGGCGGGAAAGCCCACAACACGCTCCTGTAACATAGATCAAACACACCTACCTACCAAGTGTCCTCTGAAAGGGACCAGTGGGGCCCTGACAAGGTGAGACTGTCTCCTCTTTCCTAATCTCTTCCTGAAATGCATGGCTACGTGGCAGCCAACAGTTCAACTCAGATGGGGACAAGGCAGGGGCAAGAGTAGAGGGAGACATGGTGGCTGGGACACCAGACAGTAGCTCAAACCAAAGGACAGACACATATACACATGGGCATGAGTGATGCCCCTCTAAGGACAGATCTGAGGAAGCCCTCTGGTCCAGGGGCCTGACACCTCGAGGCTTTCAGCCTACTCCTTGGTGTTCGTACACAGCCCAGCAGAGGCAGAAAAACGGGTGGCCCCAGAATACTGCCTGACCCTTACCCTAAATCACAGGGCAGAGGCTCTGAAGTTTACTCTAAAATTCGGAGGAGTCAGGACAGGTGACTCCACAGAGAACATTCCAGCTCAATAGGAGGAAGGATTTGCACAGATAGGGAAGTTCAGGATGAAGCCAACAGCCAGTTCTGTGGGTCTGCAGGCTGGGGAATGGTTTCTGCCACACAGCTAGTACATGCCAGGTCTGCGACTCAAACCTGGCCTTAGAGAGCTAGGCCAAGAACATGCTGGAGAAAGTTCATCTTCAAAGTTTACCAACATGACAGACACTTGCAGTGCCAGTACATGGACAGCTGAGAAAGAGGACTCCATAGAGAGCGTACACTTTGCTCTCTTTTAAAACGTGGGGGGGGGGGGGCCTGGAGAGATGGCTTAGCATAAGGCACTTGCCTGCAAAGCCAAAGGACCCAGGCTGAATTCCTTATACCCATGTAAGCCAGATGCACAAGGTGGTGCATGCACCTGGAGTTTGCAGTGGCTGGAGGCCTTGCTGTATCCAATCTCTCTCTCTCATTCTCTCTCTCTCTCAAAATAAACAAATAAAATATATTTTTAAAAAGCAAGGAGGTAGGAGGATCACTGTGAGTTCAAGGCCACCCTGAGACCACATAGTGAATTCTAGGTCAGCCTAGTGAGACTACCTTGAAAAATAAAACAAAACACACACAAAAAAAAACAAAAGCACAAGTCAACTAACTACTCCGACTTAGACCAAGAAGACAAAGATCAAGCCTGCTCCTCTGTCCACGACCACCACAGGCTCATCCGCGTCAGAGCTACCTGCATCCCACCACCACCTGCTCTCATTATGTCCTCTCGGGAACTGACAAAATGCACATCTAGGGACAGAGGATGCTCTACCCTGGTGTCTCCATGGCAGAAGTGAACTAGACACACTTGGAAGCCACTGTGCTAGAAAACTGCCCTCACTCAGGGAGCAGCATGTGCGTCTGGACTGCAGTGTGACAGAGAAGAACCCATGTAGCCTTTCTCTCCTTCCTCCCATCCTTCTTTTTCTCCTTTCTTCCTTCCCTCCATCCCTCCCTCCCTCATTTCCTCCTTCTTCCTTTTTGAGGCAGGTCTCACTCAAGCCCAGGCTAGCCTAGTACTCACTCTGTAGCCCAGGCTAGACTAGAACTCACAGTAATGCTCCCACTTCAGCCTCCAGAGTGCTGGGTTTACAAGAATGAGACACCCACACCCACACCCAGCCCATATCGTTTTTCCTGGAGACCTCCAAAATATCAACTCACAAGAAAAGTGTTAACTCTCTGCTTTCTAACCAATCCTGAGAATGCAGCTTCTCCTTGGCCTACCCAGCTTTATCTCCAACACCATCATGTCCCAGAGCTCCTGTGCCCTTAAAGGTTCCACTGGAAAGGAGAGGAGGTGCCTCGTTCCTGCCCACTAACGTGAGTAAGGCTGAACCAGGAAGGCTAGGGCTGAGGAGACGACCCAGTGCCCACCGGAGTTCAGGTCCCCAGCACCCACACAAAAGCCAGATACGAAGTTTCACATGCATCTGTAATCCTAAGTGCCTATGGCAATGGGAGGTGGAGTCAGGAAAACCTTTAAGCTTGAAGGCCACCTAATCTGACCTTCCTGGTGATAAATAACAAGAGACCCTTTCTCAATCAAGAGGGAAACAGAGAACCAACACCAGAAGAGTTATCCTTTGACCTCCACACATGTGCCAACACACATACACATACTTCCACACACATTTTAAAAGAAGATGGACCTGGAGTGATGGTTTAGTAGTTAAGCCTAAGGACCCAGGTTTGATTCCCCAGTACCCATGTAAAGCCAGATGCACAAAGTGGCAAGTACATCTGGAGTTTGTTTGCAGTAGCTATTGGCTGTGGTGCACCATTCTCTCTCTCTCTCTCTAATAAAAAAGTAAATTAATAAAATGTTTTTTTAAAAAGGAGAAGGAGAAGAAAAAGAAAGCCAGGCATGATGGTGCGTGCCTTTAATCCCAGCACTTGGGAGGGAGAATTAAGAGAACTGCTGTGGGCTGGAGAGATGGCTTAGTGGTTAAGCGCTTGCCTGTGAAGCCTAAGGACCCCGGTTCAGGCTCGATTCTCCAGGACCCATGTAAGCCAGATGCACAAGGTTGTGCATGCTTCTGGAGTTCATTTGCTGGATGCCCTGGTGCTCCCATTCTCTCTCTCTCTCTCTCTCTCTCTCTCTGCCTCTTTCTCTGTCTGTCTGTTGCTCTCAAATAAATAAATAAAAATAAATAAAACAAAACAAAAAATTTTTTTTAAAAGAGGACTGCTGTGAGTTCGAGGTTAGCCTTGAATTACAGAGTGAATTCCAGGTCAGCCTGGACTAAAGCGAGAACCTATCTTGAAAAGGAGAGGAGAGGAAGAGGAGACGGAAAAGGAAGGAGGAAGAAGGTAGAAGAGGGAGGAGGAAGAGAGAGGAGAAGGAAGAGGGAAGAGAAGGAAGAGGGAGGAGGAAAAAGGAGGAAGAAGGAGGAAGAGGGAAAGGGAGGAGAAGAGGAGGAAGGAGGAGGAAGCAGGAAGAGGAGGAAAAGGAGGAGGGGGACGACTGCCCAGTCCTGTGGGCACTGCTAAGGGGGTTTAATTGTGAATGGAGCGGTGGAGTTTGCGGTGTCCCTTCACTACAGTGCTGACCAATGTGCCCCAGGTTCTGGTCAAAGTCACCAGAGCACAGTTCATCGTAGGAGAAGTGGGCAAGCTGCTTCTCTGGTCTGGGCGAACACAGGTGCTTTGATGCCCTCTTCCTCTCGGTTTCTACCTCGAACACAAGAACAGCTACTGCTGAAGCAGGACTGAGGTCTGGACGGGGCAGGCCACTGGGCATTCCCTCCTGATAAAGGTCTCTAGCACTGAATGCCGGTACTCCCAGGGTCCAGGGCTCCTAACATGCACCTCAAGTGGAACCACTCCCTCTACTAAACCACCTGCTCTCTCCTGTCCCTGTTTCCTTGGTGCTCAACATCAATAGCAACAAAGCTACAAGAAGCATCAAGCATCCTCAACCCTTCCTGCTTCACTCCCCACTGCTCATGTCCAGGTGGTCGTCAACTACCACTGAGGCTGCTACTGAAATCCTCCAGGCTCTGTTCCGTCCTCTCAGGTTCAGATCAATCTCCCCACCCCTGCCCATTGTTCTTTAAAAAGAACCCTCCAAGCCTCGTCCTCATGCTCCACCCCACAAGTGCTGGGGGGCAGGTGTGCACTACACCCAGTCTAAATCACTGCCTCTTGTCTCTGTTTCCATGTCTAAGTGTGACCCAGGAGATGGGATATCTCAGAGATGAAGTGACTGCCTAGCAATGCGAGTGGCCCTGGATTCTATTCCCAACACCATGCAATCCAAACATGATCCAAGCGTGCCTGCATCAACCCTGGAGCACTTGTTTTTGTTTGTTTTAGTTTTTTAGGTTTTCTTTTTTTTTTTTTTTTTTTTTGTGAGAGTGTCTCACTCTAGCCCAGACTGACCTGGAACTCACTATGTAGTCCCAGACTGGCCTCCAATTCACAGCAGCCCTCCTATCTCTGCCTCCTGAGTGCTGGGAATAAAGACGTGTGCCACCATGTCTGGCCCCAGAGCATTTGTTAAAATGTGAGTCACTGCTCTCCTCCTATGATGGTGAATCATGATTGTCAATTTGACCAGATCTGGAATCAAGCAAAAGATGCCCCCAGAGGCAGGTCTGTAAGATCAACTAAGAGACACCCCTCCAGGAGACTCTCCCAGGCATCTCCAGGAAGGGTTCTCTGAGGGGGGAGGGGGGATCCTCCCTCCAGTGGGCAGTACTACCTCTTGGCAGCCCAGATATAAAGAGGTCCCAAGAAGAAAAACAAAAAAAAAAACAGTGCTGCTTTTGTCTGCCTGCCCTTGCTTCTGGCTGACAAGTGAGTTTATCGTATTTCCCCTACTGCCACCAGTCTTTAGTGACACCAGAAACCAACTCTTCAGCCTTCCAACGGGGACTGAAGACCTGCTGCTCCCAGGAATCTTCCCAGTCTTCAACACCAGACTGGCACTGCTGAGCCATCCAGCCCCATGGACTGAGAGCTACAGGGCTCTCAGCCTCTGCAGTCTACAAAAGGCCACTGCGGGATGCCCAGCCCATGCTGCGCAAGCCAATCAAAGAAACCCCTTGACGTGAAGGTTACATGTGTCTGAACTTCCATCCACTGTTCTCTAGAGAACCCGACGAACACACTCCCACGTGCCTGGGAAGAAACCCCTTGACGTGAAGGTTACGTGTGTCTGAACTTCCATCCACTGTTCTCTAGAGAACCTGACGAACACACTCCCACGTGCCTGGGAAGAAACAGCCAAGTTTCAGGCTCAGTGCTGCTTCCACTCCAGCCTCCTTCCTCCAACCTGCCACCACCCTTCTCTCCTCCCGTGTCTCTCAACTCCAGCTGCCACTAGAATTACCTGGCAGACTCTGAGAAACAATGACCCCAAGCCTTACCCCACCCCACCAGTGAAGGCAGGGAAGCAGTGGTTAAAGAACCCACACCCACGCACAGGCCTGGCCTGGCTTCAGAGGAAAGCCTCACGTGCTCTGACTGGCTCCTCTTCTACCACCCAAAGCCCTTCCTTAGCTGTTCTTTTGAATGTGCCCTCCTGTGTGACTCTTCGCTCCTCTTCTCTCCACTCAAAAATGACGAGGCATGGGCCCAGAGGAGATGGCCCATCCTGGAGGGAACCTTTCCAGCCCCTCCCGGCCCGGGGAGAACGGCTGCAGTCTGCACTGCTGGCCTCCAGCAGAAGGCTGTCTCAAGTCCTAATGGCTAGCCTCATCTGCCTTGGGAACTGTGCCACCAAATATCATACAGGGCCAACCTCTCCAATCTAGAAAGAGCTTCTAAACACTGTGAATAGACTCATAAGCCAATAGAAAAACAGGTAAAATGTAAAAACATTGCACAGCAGCAGAAATTCAAATGGCCCTTGAAGCAACAGATGCTCAATCTAGCTCAGAATAAGAAAAAAAAAAAATTAACTAAAATACTGCCCTAACCATCAGACTGACCAAAAAATGTAATCGATATGGAACATCAGCCAGTCTGTGGGGAGAGGTGCTCTCCCCCATACTGACAGGACTGTCGTGGCCAGCACAGCAAGCCCCAGCAAGACACCAGGCCTACCTGTTGGAGCTCAGCGCCCCACATACTCTAGCAGAATAGAAAATGAGGTTTGCACACAAGGCTATCTGCTGCAGTCAAAGACTGAACAGACCCGAAAGGTTCACCACCAGGCAAGTGGCTGGATAAACTGTGCCACCCCCGGGGAAGTGTACAGCCACCAAAGAACCTCTCTTAGCAAGCTGGGATATGGTCTCCAGGGCAGTACAAAGAAAGGGACAGCCCATGCCATGCAAAGAGTAGCTCCCTGTGAGTTAGAAGGACATATGGGGGTAAACATAAAAACAAGCAGTTTTAAATCCTCAAGAAGAAGGGCCAGGCGTGATGGTGCATTCCTTTAGTCCCAGCACTTGGGAGGCAGAGGTAGGAGGATCACTGTGAGTTCAAGGCCACTCTGAGACTACACAGTGAATTCTAGGTCAGCCTGGGCTAGAGTGAGACCCTATCTCGAA
Organism: Orientallactaga sibirica; assembly: GCA_036365145.1. Taxonomy (NCBI): domain Eukaryota; kingdom Metazoa; phylum Chordata; class Mammalia; order Rodentia; family Dipodidae; genus Orientallactaga; species Orientallactaga sibirica. Next base: position 958,568 of record JAEOAD010001510.1, on the reverse strand, counting down.
AAACCAAAAAAAAGAAAAGAAAAGAAAAGAAAAGAAAAGAAAAGAAAAGAAAAGAAAAGAAAAGAAAAGAAAAGAAAAGAAAAAAGAAAAGAAAAGAAAGGAAAAGAAGGAAAGGGAGGAGGGGAGGGGGGAGGGGGGAGGGGAGGGGAGGAGGGGAGGGGAGGGGAGGGGGGAGGGGAAGGGAAGGGAAGGGAAGGGAAGGGAAGGGAAGGGAAGGGAAGGGAAGGGAAGGGAAGGGAAGAGAAAAATAAGGTTGGAGAATGGCTTAGCAATTAAGCACTTGCCTGTGAAGCTGAAGGACCCTGGTTCGAAGCTCAATTCCCCAATACCCACGTAAGCCAGGCACACAAGATGGCACATGCATCTGGAGTTCGTTTGCAGTGGCTGGAGGCCCTGATGTGCCCATTATCTCTCTCTGCCTCTTTCTTTCTCTGTCTCTCTCAAATAAATAAATAAAAATAACCAAAACATTTGAAAAAAATGAAAAATAAATAAATCCTCAAGAAGACATAAACCCAAGTACAAAATAATACAAGTGACTAATGGCCACCCGGGAGGAAAGAAGGAAGAGGCAGAGACAGGAAAGACCCCAGACTTCTGGGAGCAAGGGTCCTCAGTGGGCTTACTGCAACAACAGCACTGGACAGGGACTGGCACTGACCCTTCCTTGTGCCAGCCACACAGCCCCTTAACAGAGGCTCTCCCCAGAGAGCTGAGGTATTTGTTCCCACTGCAGCAGAACTGGGCAGGGGAAGAGAAGCCGAAAGGTGCAGTGTGTGTGGGACGCCTGGCACCAGGGCCAGGAGGCTCTCATATGAACCGTGCCACTTGTGAAACTACTGAGGAAGACACTGAGGTTCAGAGAGGACACCTACATCTACAGAGAAGGGATTCAAACCGAGGTCTGTCTGATTTCAACTTCCTCCACACTTCCATGTACGTTTGTACAAGATCTGCTTTCATAAATTCACACTAAACTATTCTTCTGCTCTTTCAGGGGATAAATTTGTAGACACAACACACAGAGACACAGCCCAGCTGCACTCCTCACCCAGTGATAAATCTGAACTTCCAGGCACAGGAGGGACACCCCAAAAAACAACACCCCTGTGGTCCGTTAATGGAAAGAACTTGGCTCAGCACTGGGAATGCTGCAGGATGAAATCTGAACCCATGAAGCTGTGGAATGAAGTCACTGTGTTTTGGCAAATATTTATTGAGCACTCAACATGCCAAGCACTGCTGGGAATACCATGGTGGAAGGGACAGGACCCATGGCCTTTAAGGAAGCGATACAGGCCACATGGGATACTTCACAGGGCAAGAGAGAAATACCTCTGAATCTACTTTTGTAAATTGCTCAGAAAAGGTGGGGTGAGGATAAATACAATAACACACCCTGGTGTGATAAACTCATCTCCCTCCACATCTGTCTGTTAGGAAATTTCCAGAAAGTATGTCAAAGTACCAAAAGAAATGTGGGGTGCCTTGGAAAGTCAGAGGTAGAAGCCACAGAGAGGTTACAATACTACCCATGGGAACTGCAGTGTCATTGTCAAATTCAAGTGCAGACTCCATGGGAGAAACAGACTTTGCAGACCTCTGCTGGTCTCAGTCACATTTCTGCAGGGCAAAGGGCTTCTACTTACTTGCCAATACCCAGGGTCTAACCCTTACTAACAATAATAACCACATTCTCAGATAACACCCTTCTAGATTTTCTTTCAAGTATGTAGGTATTAGAAAAGTGGGACTGTGTAATATATAAATGACTTAGTAAAGGCTAGAGATGGCTCAGAGGTTACAGCTTGCAAAGCCTAATGGCCTGAACTTGATTCCCCATACCCAGCACATAAAGCCAAATGCATAAAGTGGCGCACGCATCTACAGTTCATGTTTGAAGCAGCAGGAGGCCCTGGTGCGCCCATTCTCTCTTTCCCTCTTCCTCTCTCTCAAATAAATAAATATTTGAAAAAAAAACAAATGACTTAATAACCTTCTTTTCCAAACAATATTTGACTAGATCACTTTTATTTTATCGCTCTGTGCCCTATCCTATTTTATGTATTCAGATGTTGAAAGATGCTGACATAATTATGAACTCATCTAAGAGAAAAATGACTGTCCATTCATCAAATGATTTGACTGTCCAGCTAAAAGAGACCTTATTTATAACAAGACCTTCAACTCTCTGCTTAGATAAGTGTAGATTTATTTTCAACACAGGAGTTTAAAGTTTAAACAAAGGGCAACATAACCAAGTTGTTCTGTACAATGTACACATTGATTAGGATATTATGAAATTGAAACCCTATGTTCTTACAAATCATGCCTTGTATATTTGGCTCCTTGAATTCAGTTTGCTTTCATCCAACAGCTTTGGCTATGTTTGAGAACATTCCAGAGAGGAGGCAGACGACAGACATTTCCTACATGGGAGGAAATCACCCTCCGCAGCCACACTCAGCACACTCACCGCCCAGACCTTCCCTAAAGAACACTTCATGCCTACACAAGATAAACGCTTCCTTGTAGAAATGCAGGACAACAGATGTAAGCTAAAAATACCCCAAATCCAACATAAGCCCTAGGATCAATCTGGAACCCTCTTTCACTGTCTTCCCTGGAGTGGTATTTGCATACAGCTAACATGCGTTCTATAAACATGCTGTTGCCTCTCTTTTGCCCCAACAGCACAAAGCACTGTCCCCATCCCCACCTTTCTCGGATCACCTACACAGCTGGCTGTACCAGGTGGCACCCACTCTTGCCAGTATGCCATGGCAAGGGAAAACATGGCATGAGCAAAGGGTGGACATCAACCCCCTGGCCAACATAAGGAGGACAATTGCAACAGGAGAGTGTGCCAAACACTGGCAAGGGGACACTGGCTATAATACCCGTAAGCCCACCCCCAACAATACAAGGCCTCCAGGAGGTGTTAATTCCCAAATCGCCATCAGCTGGGAACCTGCATTCAGAACGCTAGTTTATGGGGGACATGTGACCTGAATCAAACCACCACAATGGGTTTTTAAACTTGAACTAGGACACTAAGGTTGTTTGAAACTTGTGTTTTGGTTTGATCCTGGATAAGGAACCCACATCCTCACACATGGTGAGTATGTGCTCAGTCACTGAGCCACACAACCCCAGCCTGTTTGTAACTTTTTTTAAATTTTTTATTTTTATTTATTGAGAGTAAGAGAGAGAGAATGGGTGTGCCAGGGCCTTCAGCCACTGCAAACGAACTCCAGATGCATGCGCCACATTATGCATCTGGCTTATGTGGGCCCTTAGGCTTTGCAGGCAAGCGCCTTAACTGCTAAACATCTCTCCAGCCCTGTAATTTCTTATATTCAATAATGGTCCAGTGTTGTCTATGATGTCTTTTGTTATATACTTAAATTATTTTTGCAGCTGTGTGTGGTGACACACGCCTGTAATTCCAGCACTCAGGAGGCAGACACAGGAGGACCATCACAAGTTAAGCCAGCTTGGGCAGAGTGAGTTTCCCATTAACCAGGACTATATAGGGAAACCCTGTCTCAAAAGAACAAAACAAACAAAAAAGATTATTTCCCGGGGATGGAGAGATGGCTTAGCAGTAAGGCCTTTGCCTGCAAAGCCAAAGGATCCCAGTTTGATTCTCCAGGACCCACATAAGACATATGCACAAGGGGGCGCATGCATCTGGAGTTCGTTTGCAGTGGCTGGAGGCCCTGGCGCACCCATTCTCTCTCTCTCTCTCTCTCTCTCTCTCTCTCTGTTTCTCTCTCTCAAATAAATAAATAAATAAATAAATAAATTTTAAATTTTTTTGAAAAAAGATTATTTTCCAAGGTCAGGATTCCATTGGTGGAATTTTAGGTCAAGAATACGTATTTTCTTAGAATTAATTCACACCTAAGAGGTTTCTATAAACAACAAAATTTCAGCTTATACAAAATGATATTTGGACATAATAATGCACTTAAGACAGTTTAAAGCCCACTAGACAACCACATACACCCCTCACAGTCCTGACACCCTAGGTTCTACTTTTCCATTAAAAGCACAAACCTCCAGCCACACAGAGAAAAGCGACCAAGAGCCCTGGACTCCCCTGCCAGCCTCGGGAGACTGGGGCCCAAACACAGCCACATGGAATAAGCAGACTGACAGCCCTGGGCTCCCCTGCCAGCCTGGGAAGATGAGCTCTAACACAGATGTAAACAAGTGGCGGGGGGGGGGGGGGGGAACGGGACAGGGGATGACACACACAAAGTCTAATGACACTAGTGTTATTTCAAATCTTACTGAAGTATGAAAGAACTGAATCAAGCCTCTGCTCTCAAAATTAGAAGAGTTCTATGGCAATAAAATCTGAGAGGCTGAGATTTCCTTTTAAACATGTCAATTTCTCCCAACCATCCATAAGAATCTTTCTTTTTTTTTTTTTTTTTTTTTTTTTTTTTTTTTCAAGGTAGGGTCTCACTCTAACTCAGGCTAACCTGGAATTCACTATGTAGTCTCAGGGTGGCCTTGAACTCATTGTGATCCTCCTACCTCTGCCTCCTGAGTGCTGGGATTAAAGGTGTGAGCCACCACACCTGGCCATAAGAATATTTCTACATGTGGGCTGGAGAGATGGCTTAGCGGTTAAGGCGCTTGCCTTCAAAGCCAAAGGACCTTGGTTGGATTCCGCAGGACCCACATAAGCCAAATGCACAAGTGGCACATGCATCTGGAGTTCATTTGCAGTGGCTGGAAGCCCTGGCATGCCCATTCTCTCTCTCTTTCTCTCTCTCCCTCTCTCAAATAAATAAATAAAAATAAAATATTTTTTAAAAAATTAAAAAAGAATATTTCTACAAGTAAAGTCAAAGCATTAGTTCTATAGAAGCCAGCCTGGACTACAGAGGAAGACCTTGTCTCAAAATTAATAGTAGTAATAATGATAATAACAATAATAAATGAAAGAAAGAAAGAATTCCTCTGAGAGCCTGACACAGTGGCACACAATTGTAATCCCAGCACTCAGGAAGCGGAGGTTGGAGGAGCATCATGAGTTCAAAGCCCAACCTGAGCTACACAGTGAGAGCCAGTCTCAAAACAACACAACTTCGCAGAGCCCTATCAAAAGTGGGAAAGATAGCAAACCAATCCTAGAAAGCCTTCTCCCTGCTTCTAGATACTACAGGGACATCTACATGCTTGAGAGTCCAGCTGGAGAGAGAGGCCCTCTTTAACCAATGGAGCTGATATCACTGGATGCCCACCCCAAAGTTGGAGCTACCCCTACACTGCATTAAAAAAATGAACTCAGGGCTGGAGAGATGGCTTAGCGGTTAAGGCGCCTGCCTCCTAAGCCTAAGAACACTGGTTCCAATCTCCAGGTCCCATGTTTAGCCAGATGCAAAGTGACGCAAGGGCGCAATGCCACACTTGACCACAAGGGGGAGCACGCATCTGGATTTCGTTCACAGCAGCTGAGAGGCTGCTGGTGCGCCCATCTCTATCTGTCTTCCTCCCCCTCTCTCTCTGTCTCTCTCTCAAAAAAAAAAAAAAAAAACTCAAAACAGATCTGACTAAAGATAACAACAGAAACAGAGGAATGCAGCTTCTCAACCTTGGCTTCACGGTGAGCCCAAGTAACAAAAGAAAAATATTGGACTTATTTAAAATTAAAAGCTTCTGCAGCAGGAGTACAGGCCTATGATCCCAGCACTTGGGAAGCTGAAGCAGGAAAATTGTGAGTTCAAGACCAGCCTGACCTAAATAACAAGACCTTGGCGACAAGGGTGGTTTAGCTTAACTGTATGTACAATGTTCCCCATTGGCGCCAATGTTTGTACACTTGGTGCCCAGACAGTGGCTGTTAGGAGGTTGTGGAACCTAGAGAAGGTGGAGTCTTGCTGGAGGAAGTGGGTCAAAGGGGAAAGGCCTTGAGGTGTTATGAGTAGAGCCCCGCTTCCTACACATAGTCTACTTCCTGACTGTGGACCCCGTGACCAGCCAGTCTCACACTCCTGCTCCAAGTCTTCCCAGCCATGATGGACTCCACTGCCTGGAACTGTAAGCCATAATAAACCCTTCCTTAAGCTGATGGTCAGTTATTCAGTCACAGTAATGAGATATAAGAGAGAAAAAGAGGAGGGAGGGAGGGAGGGGAGGAAGAGTGAGAAGGAGGGAGAGAGAGATGGAAGAATGGGAGGGAGGGAGGGAGGAGGAGGAGGAAGAGTGAGAGAGAGGTGGAAGAATGGGAGGGAGGGAGGGGGGAGGGAGGGAGGGAGGGAGGGAGGGAGGGAGGAATAGACCCCCTCTTCCATCATCGGGAATTAACAGTGGGATTCAGACTGGAAGCAAGGGTCCCTCCCATTCATGACTTCAGCCCTCTCTTTTCCTAAGACACAACAGAGCAGAGCCACCCGGAGGTCGGTGGTAGAAGACTGAGCAACACCCACCACTCAGGGACATACAGTCTGCACAGGACACAGAAAATGGGGTCAATGCCCACCTGCGGCTCAGAAACCTCACAGGTGAGAGAGCACAAAGACAAGCCTGTGGCCAGCCCAATACATCCCACATTCCTGCCAGCAGCCACACCCACGGCTGGCCGTAACATACACCACTCAAGGACCGTGGGGTAAAGCAAAATGGGAAAGGTGGGAAGACTGAAGAAAAAGTGTTCCATAAGTACATGTATAACTGTGAAATTAATTAGTATAGAAACTGGAAGGCATTTTGGAAAATGTATGGTCACAGGGCTGGAGAAATGGCTCAGTGGTAAGAGCGAGGCTTGCCTAGTAGGTCAGCGCCCCAGCACTGCAAAAAGAGAAAACATGGGCTTCTTGTTGTCATCAGTATACAGTAAGAAGACACTGCCTTTATTAAAAAACTTAAATTAAGCCTTCTTTAAAGGACAAGGAGTACCAAAATAAGAACAGGATGAAATTAAAAGACAAAAATCACCACACAACAGCAGAATTAAATCCAGCTGGCAGAGGCTAGGGGGAACAAGTAAGATACACGAAGTATCAGCGGCAGCACAAGGCTGCAGGGTAAACAGAGGTGACATGGCTAAGAGATGGCTCAGGGGACCCTGAGCACCCATGTGAAAAGCAAAGCTAGGTGTGGTGGTATGCGCCAATAATCCCAGCACTCAGGAGATAGAGACAGGAGCACCCTGGGGCTCAGCAGCTAGCTAGTCCAGCACAATTACTGAGCTCTAGGCTCAGCGAAAGGGCTGGTCTCAAAAAATAAGGTGAACTCCAGGCATGGTGGCACACACCTTTAATCCCAGCACTCAAGAGGCTGAGGGAGGAGGATCGCTGGGAGTTTGAGGCCACCCTGAGACTGCATAGTGAATTCCAGGTCAGCCAAGGCTACAGCAAGAACCTATCTCAAAAAATACAAATAAAAATAAAAAAATAAGGCAGAGAGCAACTGAAGAAGACATGTGGAGTTATCCTCTGGGCCCCACACACATACACACATGCATGCAGAGTCCATGGGCAGAGTGCAGATCAACCACTCTGCATCCAGAAAGAACGGCCCCAAACGAAATCCACAGACACCTAACAAGAAAATGAAGTGGACCTGCTATGCCAAGGCTGCACAATGACCAGACGCCCACATGCAAGTCCCCCAGGTTTCTTGCTAATTTTAAGGCGGGACCCCACATCTCCAAGAAAACATCTAGTAATAACACCTGAGAGGAACAGTTAGCAGGAGATGGTTCCTGTAGGATACAGGACAGTTTGGCACATGCCATATCCAAAGCTGCCCAAAGCACCAGGCTGATTCTGACAGTCTCAGAGAGCTCTCACTTCCAGGTTACAGGAAATAGGGGCTAACAGAACAATGTACCAGCGCCCATAAGGAAGCAATCAGATACAGGTTTTTACAAGACAACTGCCTTGTCTCTCCCAGCAGTGTCCTCCTGGTGGGGAGAGGGTAAGTGAAGGAGCTGCTCTCGGTCAAGAAACTGGAGAAAACCAGCTTGGTGTGGAAATCTGACTGGTACCTGGTTCCCAAGAGGGAGGCCATCAAAAACGCTTGGGGTTTAACTGGGGACACTTGAAAATGTGTGTCATTTATTTCAGATGTGATACTGGTGGTGCTGTACAGAAAAACATCCTCACGTTAAGGCAACGCCTGCCAAGGGGCACAGGATGCGCTGCGTGTTGAGCTCCCTCCAAGCACTGACCCTCGCCTTCTCTGCAGCGCTTCTCTCACCGTCCACCTGCCCTCCCAGGCTCTCCTCTGCCCACTTCCATAGGCCAGTGAATGACCTCTGAGCAGCCCTGACCCCACTCTCAGGCAGAGATGAAGCATCCCAGTTTGGGCTGGGAGAGGGCACAGAGGCCTGTCCAGGCCATCAAGCAGCAGGCCAAGTCAGAGCACAGTTCCCAAGCTGGTTCTCACTGATCCCCAGCCACCAGGGCCCAGCTCCTCTTCCCCAGAATGAACACTAAGCCAACACAGAGCCCTCACAGTGCCCTCCTAAGTCGCTTTCAAACCATCATCCCCAGGTCATGACTGTGGCCCAGACTTCCACTATCTCACCACAGGGTCAGCAGTATCCACTTAAAACAACCAAGATACAGTACAGCTAGAGCCACCTTTGCCCTCTGGCTCCTATTGGGGACTTTACCTCTTCAATGCAACCTCCAACCCAGCTCTCCAGCCTCAAGCCTTTCTCACACACCTATAACCACTACACCTTCCTTTCAGCACACAGCCCGACCCCAATTTCAACTATCTCCTGCCACAGGATATTTACATACCTTGCTATCAGCTAATCCTGCCTCATCTTCCTCCTCCTCCTCCTTTTATTAATCCTTTAGAAGATATATCTGGGCTGGAGAGATGGCTTAGCAGTTAAGGCACTTGCTGACAAAGCCAAAGAATCCAGGCTTGATTCCCCAGTACCTACATAAAGCCAGATGCACCAGTTGGCTCATGCATCTAGAGTTCATTTGCAGTGGCTAGAGGTCCTGGTGCACCCATTCTCTCCCTTTCCCTCCTCCTCTCTCCCTCCCTCTCTCTCTCTCTCAAATATATAATAAAATACGTTTTTTTTTAAAAAGATATTTCCTTATTCTCTTGTCTTTGAATTTGACGTCTTATCTGATTCTCATGAATTTTCATAGGCCCACTTTTCTAATATATGCATTTAATGATGTAAATTTCCCTTTAAATGTGACTTCAGATGTATCCTATTAGCTTACTTGCTTGGTTGATTGATTGTTTTTGGAAACTGGGTCTCATTACGTAGCCCCGAGTGCTTCAAACTTGCCCTCCTCCTGCCTCAGCCTCCTGAGTGCTAAGATGACAGGCCTGTGCTACCATACTAGTTACTGAAGACACTTTTGCTATCATTCAACTCAAAATATACTCTAGCTTTCTTTGATGCCTAAATTTCCAAGTACATCTGGGAGTTTCTTTTATTAATCCTCGCTTAATTCCACTGTTACTAGAGACCACACACTACATAGATTTAGTCCAATGAAAGTTGCTAAGACCAGACTTGTGGCTAGCACATAAAAATTTTTTAACTTTTTAATGGATAATTTTTTACATGTCTATAATGTATTTTGATCATTGTCCCCTCCTCCCATTACCTTTTCTTGCTCATCTTCTCGGTGCCCCTTTCACTGAACCCCTTCTTCCCAACCAGTCCCTCCTCTGCTTTGGGGGGTGTGTGTCTGCATGAGCATGGGTGGAAGGTTATTTACCAGAGCATGTACAACTTACCAGTGGCTACACCACTGAGGACAACGCCTCCTGCTTCCCTGGCAACAACTGCCGATGAACTCCTCAGAGAGGGGCTGTGGCCCATCATTTCCTCCGCCATCCACAACAGCAGACAGGAAAATCTCTTTTTTTTCTCTCTCTCTTTTTTGGGTTTTTTGGGGGTTTTTTTGTTGTTGTTTTGGTTTTTCAAGGTAAGGTTTCACTCTATCCCAGGCTGACCTGGAATTCACTATGTTGTCTCAGGGTGACTTTGAACTCACGGTGATCCTACCTCTTCCTCCCTTGTTCTGGGATTAAAGGCGTGCGCCACCACACCCAGCTCACACGGTAAATTCTAACAAATGAGATTCTATAATGTTTGATTCCTCTACAATTTTTCAGTCTGCTTTTTGAAATACCACTTGAAACTAGTGCATTAAATACCCCACTATGAAGCTAAGCACACTGGTGTACTTGTAAGCCTGGCAATCAGGAGGCAGAGACAGTAGGACTTCTGTGAATTTGAGACCAACCAGGCCTGCATAGTGGATCCTATCTCAAAAATAAAATAATAAAATAAAAATAATAAAATAATAAAATAAAATAAAATAAAACAAAACAATACTTGCAGAGCTGGAGAGATGGCTTAGTGGTTAAGGAACTTACCGGTGAAGCCTAACAACCCAGGTTCAATTACCCAGTTCCCATGTAAGCCAGATGCTCAAGGCAGCATGTACGTCTGGAGTTCATTTGCAGTGGCTACAGGCCCTGGCGTGCCCATTCTCTCTTTCCTTAACTGCTAAGCCATCTCTCCAGCCTCCTCACTCTCTCTTTTTATCTGCCTCTCTCTCTCTAATAAATAAATAAAATATTTAAAAATATATATTTTATTATTTATTTATTTGAGAGAGATACAGAAATAGGCAGGTAGAGAGAGAGAGAGAATGGGCATGCCAGGGCCTCCAGCCACTGCAAACGAACTCCAGATGCATGCGCCACCTTGTGCTTCTGGCTTACGTGGGTCCTGGAGAATTGAGCCTCAAACCAGGGTCCTTAGGCTTCACAGGCAAGTGCTTAACCACTAAGCCATCTCTCCAGCCCATAAATAAAATATTTTTAAATGTATATACTATGCTCACCAAACTGCCCAGAAAGCACTTCTATTAATGTTCATACCCACATATTAACACTACTCTCACTTTTGGTTAGAGAAGCTTCTCTTTTCAGATGGCATAACCTCTAGGATAATTCAAAAAGCACCACAGTGCTGAGAAGAAGTGACAGAGAAGTGCTCAGCGCTGAAACATCTCTAACACACCTTCCAAGGCTCAGGATCCATTGCGGAAGAGGGGGTGGAAAGAATGAACGAGCCAAAGGAAGGGTAGGACTCCTTACAACATGCTCCTCCAGACACAAAATGGCCTGGATATCCATGACCTCACAGTGCCTGACACTACCTACACAAGACCATCATAATAAGAGGAAGATGATGGCATCAAATAAAAGAGACAGGTTGAGAGGGGGGAAGGAATGTGATGGAGAGTGGAGTTGCAAAGGGAAAGGGGGGGAATTACCATGGTTTATTGTCTATAATTATGGTAGCTGTCAATAAATAAATAAACAAACAAATAAATAAATAAATGTCCACAAGGGCGTTACCAAAAAATCCAATAAGCAGAAGTGACCCAAATGTCCCCGGATGTTGAATGAGATGAAGCACATCCTGGGACTGGAGAGGTGGCTCAGTTTCTGTGCAAGCATGAGGACCCGAGTACCTATTCCCAGAAGCCAGGTAAGTGCCGGGCATGCTGGTGTGTGCCTGTCGTCCCAGCGCTGCAGAGGAGGACAGTCCCCAGGGCCTACTGACTAGCTTTTCTAGCCCATTCTGTGACTCTCCAGGCTCAGTGAGAAATCCTGTCTCAAAAGTAAGCAGAACCCTGAGATTACAGAGTGAATTCCCGGTCAGCCTGGGCTACAGTGAAACCCTACCTCAAAAAAACAAAAAAATAAAAGTAAGCAGAGCCAGGCATGGTGGTGCACGCCTTGAATCCCAGCAGAGAATCAGGAGGCAGAGATACAAGGACTGCTGTGAGCTAGAGGCCAGCTTGGGACTACATAGTGAATTCCAGATCAGCCTGGGCTAGAGTCAGACTCTACCTCAAAATAACAAATCAAGGGCTGGAGAGATGGCTTAGTGGTTAAGGCACTTGCCTGCAAAACCAAAGGACCCAGGTTCGATTCCCCAGGACCCACATAAGCCAGATGCACAAGATGGCGCATGTGTCTGAGTTCATTTGCAGCTGCTGGAGGCCCTGGCATGCCATTCTCTCTTTCTCTCCCTCGCTCTTTGCCTCTTTCTCTGTCTCAAATAAATAAATAAAAATAAAATGTATTTTTTTAAAAAAAAGCAGAGAAGGTTCATATCCAAAAGTAAGCAGAGATGGCTCAGCAGTTAAGGCATTTGCCTGCAAAGCCTAACAACCCGGGTTCAATTCCCCAGTACCCACGTAAAGCCAGATGCACAAAGTGGCTCAAGTATCTGGAGTTAGTTTGCAGTGGCTAGAGGCTCTGGCATGCCCATTTTCTCTTTCTCTCTCCCATCTCTTCTTGCAAATAAATATATAAATAAAATATATTATTTTAAGTAAGCAGAAAGCTGGATGTGGTAGCCCACACCTTTAATCCCAGCACTTGAGAGGCAGAGGTAGGAGGATCGCCGTTCAGTTTGAGGCCACCCTGAGACTACATAGTGAATTCCAGGTCAGGCTGGGCTAGACTGAGACCCTACCTTTAAAAAAAAAAAAAAAAAGTAGCCGGGCGTGATGGCGCATGCCTTTAATCCCAGCACTCGGGAGGCAGAGGTAGGAGGATCACTGTGAGTTCAAGGCCTCCCTGAGACTACATAGTTAATTCCAAGTTGGCCTGGGCCAGAGCGAGACCCTACCTTGAAAAACCAAAAAAAAAAAAAAAAAAAAAGTAAGGAGCACGCTATTGAGTAAGCCAGCTAATGTCTACCTCTGGCCTTAAACCAGACATGCACATATGTGTAGATGTACTCACATGCAGCTACACACATACACAACACTTTCATGCACATCACACACAAATACACATACAAAAGATGAATCATATTCTCACAGTAAAAGGTTGATACATGCTATAACACAGAAGAACTCTGAAAATGTGATAAAGAAAGCACAATGAGATATATGTACTGGAGCACCAGAATGAAACCCATCACTTTCTATGCTTACTTAAAATTTTAAATGTGCTAAAACACAACACAGGACACCAAAGACAACATACTAGATGATTCTATTTATAGAAAATGATCAGAGCTGCCAAATACATAGAGACAGGAACGACAAGAGTAGCTGCCTCGGGCTGGGGAAGCAGAGAGGAAACGGTGCTGCAAATGCTTTCCAGCTGACTGCAGTGGCAGGTGCTCACTATGACGACACAACGACCACTCATACACACAGTTCTGTAAGATGGAACTCCACCATGACGACACGACGACCACTCATATACACAGTTCTGTAAGATGGAACTCCACCATGACGACACGACGACCACTCATACACACAGTTCTGTAAGATGGAACTCCACTATGTAGCGAGGACTACTCCAGATCCTCCTGCCTCAGCCACCTGTGCACCCAGGATTACCGACGTGTGCTAACATGCCCAGTGAGCTGTACTGTTTAAATGAGATATGTGGTACATCAAGTTATACTTCATAAGCCTGAGCTTTTCAAATCTTTTAAATTTACTTATTTATTTATTTATTTATTTATTTATTTGTTTATTTGTTTGTTTGAAAGTGAGAGGGAATGGGCATGCCAGGGCCTTCTAGCCACTCCAGATGCATGCACCACTATGTGCATCTGGCTTACATGGGTACTGGGGATCCATACCTGGATCCATAAGCAAGTTCCTTAACCACTAAGCAATCTCTCCAGACCTCAAATATTTTAAACTTGAACCTTTTACTTCATTTTTTTCTAGTCTTCATTTCACAACACAAAACAAAAAAAATTAAATTTGAAATCAGAAGTACTAATATGTCTATGCTCATATCCAAAAACTGTTAACCTTTTAGAAACTTGGCATTTAACTCTATCTTCAAAAAATTACACCATGCCAGGCGTGGTGACAAACACCTTTAATGCCAGCACTTGGGAGGCTGAGGTAGAAGGATCGTTCTGAGTTCAAGGCCAGCCTGATACTACAGAGTGAATTCCAGGTCAGCTGGGCTATAGCGTCAAATTTCAAAATTCCATCTAATGTCCCAGTGAACTAACTGGCCAGTGTATTAGCTCTCCTTTCTTTTCTACTCTAGCTATGTGGTCCTGGAGTCATGACTGTGTACTGTGGTCGGGAAACACAAATGAAGCCATGCGTTTGCTGAGGGCAGTTTCAACTCTAAAGAATTCAAGCACATGGAAACATTAGACAGACATGAAACGCTAAGCTAATAAGTGGCCATTCTCAACTACACATAGCATATCTTCACTAAAAGCTCAGAGGAAAGCTTTCGAAACTCCTTATAACTAAAAGATGCACTTGGAGCTTGGTAAGGCTTCTCTACACGAATACCCTAAGGTCTTCTTGCTTCTCAAAGTATGCTTCTTGGACCAGCATCATCATCTCTGGGGAGAGTGTGAGAAATGCACAGTCTAGGCTGGGGAGACGACTCAGTAGATAAAGTGCTTGCTACACAATCATGAGGACCTGCGTTCGGATGCTCAGCACCCTCGTAAAAGCTGGGCATGGTGGCACACACCTGTAATCCCAGTGCTGGGGAGGCAGAGGCAGGCTTGCTGGCTAGATAGTTCAGTGCCTTTTTTTTTTTTTTTTTTTTTTTTGGTTTTTGAAGGTAGGGTCTCACTCTAGCTCAGGTTGACCTGGAATTCACTCTGTAGTCTCAGGGTGGCCTCAAACTCATGATGATCCTCCTGCCTCTGCTTCCTGGGTGCTGGTATTAAAAGCGTGTGCCACCACACCACACCCGGCTTCAGTGGAAGATCTTGACTCAAAAAAAAAAAGATGGTCACTGTTCCTCAGGACAACACCTAAGCTTTTCCTCTAGCCTCCATACACATGAGCACACACATTCACATGCACACAAGACACAGATATGCATGCACACACATTCACATGCACACAAAACAGATATGCATGCACACACATTCACATGCACACAAAACACAGATATGCATGCACATACATACACACCCCCAAACTGCACATTCTAAGGCCCCACCTAGACAACCTCCACCAGAATCATCATGTTAACTAGATCCCCAGGGATCTTGTCTCTCCCTAAATTAAGACAGCTTTGGCTGGCACTAGACTAGTATTTTGAACTCCTGCCATACATACGGCTCTGGTCCTAGGCCCGCTCGTCTTCAGATCCATCCCTGGCTGTTTCGCTCTATTCCCAATTGCAGAGGTGACCCTTGGGATGTCTAGGCAGGAGGGGTCTGGATGTTTACAGCAGCAGCTCTGCCCTCCTAAGGCTCGGCCGGATGGTGCCAGGTGCCCCTGAAGTCTGATGTGGTCTCCCCTTTATCCCTCAGCGCAGGGTGGCAGTGGTTTCCTGCATATTGCCTCATCTCTGAGTTGCCTCACTGCCTCGGCTTCCATGAACGAAGCGCCCTCTGGTCCAACAGTGAAAGTGGGCTCTGGCTCCTTTGAGGATGCCCAATGATAGCCCACACTACTTGCATATTTCTATTTATGTATCTTGTTACAAGAATTGTGTGCATGGCCTCTCTGCTACAAAAGGGAGTTCCACTGCACACAGCAAACCTCAGTCCTCACATTCTGACAGTCTCTAGCAACCACAAGAAAATGGACCTGGAGCTAGCTATCTGTACAGCAGATGTGCAAGGCAAGTCCTCCGGGTGTATTTTTAACAGTGTAACCAGCACTCCCCCTCAACCAGAACAGCTATTGTTTTCTTCTTGAGGGGAGGTGGGGGAACACACCTCCTGACCAACACAATTCCCAACTCCCTGGAATGGAGGACCCAATTCTCTCCCACCATGATCTTGACCTTCAGACCTATCAGTCACAGGATCTGATCTACCTTGCGCTGGGCAGTACCTGCCTTGAGGACCAAGCACCAGAAGACACTCCTATCAGTGCCATCTAGGGTTCCCTGGACACCTTCTTTGAGGCACATCTCATCCCGGAATGGTCTTCAGAGGTGCGCTCTTGTGCAAGGCAAAAAAAAAAAAACCCCACCTTGAAACAGGTCAGTGCTTCAAAATCAGTCCTGACCTATTCTACCCTCTTCCCAAATTCTACTCAAGCTGACCCATCGAGCATTCTTCCCAGGTATACCTAAAGTTTGCCATGCCATGTCAAATCTTCCAAGGCGACCTCTACAAGTGTCATCTGCCCACCTGACAGGGAAGCCCCAAGATGGAGACACTGTCTTCCACGGTGGGGTCCTTGCCATGGTTCAAACCCAGATCTCCATGCACCACCTGTGTAATGCACGACCTGCGTCACTATCAGCAAGTCGTCTAACGGTTCACTTCAAGTTCCAGTCCCAACACCAGAACAAGAGCTACTACTGGGGAAAAAATAAACTCACCTAGAAGCGCCTAGAGCTGTGGGGAAGCCTGGCATACACAGCAAGCAATAAAGAACTGTTATCTACAGTTGCTCTCCCTACAATTATTAGGGCTATTATTCTTATAGCTAGAATAGCGTAGGTGTCTAACACCCACATGCTGAATAACTGGGGTACTTCAAAGCCTGTCTGTCTGTCACATGTCGGGCACCTAAACGTCCCTGATTCCAAGTAGCACAAGATAGAGCAAGAAATGGTTCCCACACGAAAGGGACTAACTGGTCCCAGAAGAAAAGCGCACTGCAGCAGGATGAGAAAGCCCGTGCCAGCTGGATCTGCCAGGGATACCCACGGATCCAACCTGCTGTCGGCCACCTGTCCAGCCACCTGCCTGAGGAAAACCCTTCCAACAGACAGGGTTCACCATACAAAAGCCAGATGCACTTTGCAACAGGAACCAGATAGGGAAAACAAAGGGTGCAACTTTCCTCCTGCCAAGAAAGAAAGAAAAGAAAGAAAGAGAGAGAGAGAAGGAAGGAAGGAAGGAAGGAAGGAAGGAAGGAAGGAAGGAAGGAAGGAAGGAAGGAAGGAAGGAAGGAAGGGAGGAAGGAAAGAAAGAAAGGGCACTTGCGTCTTTCTTTCTGGGCAAGCAGCAGCGGCTGGAGTTCGCCACCGAGAGTTCGGTGCCCGGCGGGGGCGCCGTCCCCGCTTCCCCGAGGGTGGGAGGAGAGGAGAAGAGGCCAAGGGGACGCGCATCCCTTCCCTTTCGGGACAGAGGGGTGAAGGGAAGACCCCCGCCCCCGGGTCGGAACCGACTCGCCAGGACCGCACGGGTCAGTCTGCGGCCAGGAAGCCGCCGGCGCTGAGCTCTGTGCAGACCCCGGGCCGCGGGGAGCGCGCGCCGGCGAGGCGGGGCGGGGCGCGGCCCGGAGCCCCCACCCCGGCCGGTCCGGCGGCAGGACGAGCCGCAGACCTCGCCCGTCCCACCCCGGCCCGGCCCGGCCCTAGGCCTCGGTGTGCCGGGTCCCGGCGGCCCTCCGAGCCCGCGCGGCGCCCACCTGCGCCCCCATCGTGCCGCCCGCTCGCCGGGGCTCGGGCCCGGGACCGCGGAGGGGCGCGGAGGGGCGGGCGGCGGCGCCGCGGGAACCTCGCTCGGGCCCGGCCTGGACGGCCGCTCGGACAGCGCCACGGGCCTCGGCGGGGACCGCGGCGTGAGGGGCGCGCGCCCGGCCGCAGCACCGCGCACCGCGCCGCCCGCTCACCTTCTGACGGATCTGGCCCGACGTGGACACCTTGCGGATGAGCTTCTGCGGGGAGCCCGGCTCCGCCTCGGGCTCGCTGTCCGACGACTCCTCGGGCGGCGGCGGCGGTGCGGGCTGCGGCGGAGCCGGCGGAGGGACGCCCGCCGCCGCCGCCATGCTGCCCGGCCAGCGCGCGCCGCGGGGGCGGGGCCCGGCGGAGGGGCGGGGCCTGAGCGGGGCGGGACCTGAGCGGGGCGGGGCCTGAGCGGGGCGGGGCCTCTCGAGCGCCCGCCCCCCGCGTCCCCCTGCGCCCCCCACACAGCACTCCGGCTGTGTGCGCAGGCGCAGGCAGCGCGAAGTCCAGGACCCTCCTGGCCTCTAGAAGGCCGTTGCTGCTGGACTCCTTGCCACTCCTCCGCCTTCTGTCAGTTTTCTTCTTGCGACACAGTTCGTGCTTCTTGGTCCTTGGTACGCTTTTCTTACTCTTTCACATCAGGGTGTAAGTGACCCACTCCTAGGAGGCCCCAGACTATGTTGGCTAAACAGTTTGGAGAGCGAAAGCTTGCTCGTAAGGCCTTGCATGACTGCGGGGGGTGGGGGTGGGGGTGGGGGGAAGAAGAGTTCGTGCTGAAGAAGAGAGATGGACAGTGCAGGGACTTGCCCCTGGAAGGGAAACCGTGTGCTAGACACAGGTCAGAAAAACGAAAGAAAGGAAGCTGGACCTTAGAGGGAGGAAAATAGCATTATGATAGGAGCCTGCGGCTGGAAAGATGGCTTAGCGTTTAAGGCGCTTGCCTACAAAGCCAAACCACCCAGGTTCCATTCTCCAGGACCCATGAAAGCCAGATGCACAAGTGGAGCATGTATCTGAAGTTCATTTGCAGCAGTATAGCCCTTGGCACGCTCTTTCTCACTCTTTCTTTCCTCTCTCTCTCTCTCTATCTGCCTCCTTCCGTGTGTGTGTGTGTGTGTGTGTGTGTGTGTGTGTGTGTGTGTGTGTTTCGAGGTAGAGTCTCACTCTAGCCCAGGCTGACCTGGAATTCACTATGTAGTCTCAGAGTGGCCTTGAACTCACGGCGATCCTCCTACCTCTGCCTTCCAAGTGCTGAGATTAAAGGCGTGCTCCACTGCTCCCGGCTGTATCTGCCTCTTTCTATCTCTACCTTTCTTTCTATCTCTCTCAAATAAATAAATAATAATAATTTCTTTTAAAAAAAGATAGGAGCATGGGGAGGGGGGCTGGAGAGATTGCTCAGTGGTTAAGGACCTTGCCTGCAAAGTCTAACTGCATTCAATTCATCAGTACCCACGTAAAGCCAGATGCATAAAGTGGCACGTGCATCTGGAGTTCCTGGAGGCCCCGTATGTCAGTTCTCTTTGTCTCTCTCTCTTCTATCTCTACTTGCAAATCAATAAGTGAAAATGTTTTTTAAAAAATAGGAGCCTGGGATTGGCAAATCCAATAAGACTTTATGGACCAAATCAGGGGCTGGCCTTTTCTGCTGGGGCCTGGAGACTGCAGGAAACCTGGAGGGATTTAAAGCTGGGTCTGATTGGATCACAAAGCTGGGGCCTATGATCCAAGCCTTGAGGTATTGGGACAAGGGACCACTCTGAATTAGTGGGTGGGGCTGACACAGAAAAGTGTACTAAAACTCCAGAGGGAGGGGTGGGATCTAGAAGAGAAGCAGAGGTGACCAGGATGAGCCCCTCATTGGAGCAGAAGAGAAGGAAATAGACCTGGAGATGCAGTTACCCGAGTTTGGGGGGCATTTTGGTACATTGGCGTGGAGAAGGACTTGGTGCCACACAAGAGGACATCCTGTTCCCCCTAGGTGTCCTGATACAAGTTGCTCTTTTAGAAGGCTGCTGCCATAGACCAGTGACCTCCACTATACTGGACAATGCTTTCTGGACACGCCCAACACCCATAGGGGTGTATCTAGCACAAGGGTGAGGAAGCCAGGGCAATGACCTCAATCAGCACAGGGAGGGACAGGACTATATAATGCAGGAATAGTGTAGGACAGACCAGAGAGCCCTGGGTACACTCTGCCATACCACCCTACACTACAGCCACACCCTCATGCAGCTAACCTGCACTTAAGTTCAACTAACTATCCAGGCATGGTGGCTCCTGCCTATAATCCCAGTACCAGGGCGGCGGAAGCAGGAAGGTGGTGAGTTCAAGGCCAGCCTAAGCTACAAAGTTCTAGGCCAACCTGAGCTACAGAGTAAAACACTATCTCAAAACAAAATAAGTGCCACCGGGCGTGATGGTGCCTGCCTTTAATCCCACACTCCGGAGACAGTGGTAGGAGGATGGTCGTGAGTTTGAGATCACCCTGAGACTACAAAGTGAATTCCAGGTCAGCCAGGGCTACAGCGAGACCCTACCAAGAAAAACCAAAAAAAAAAAAAAAAAAAAGTAAACAAGCACCTTTTAATATATGAGCCATTTCCCTAGCCCCCTCCCCCCAAAAAAGTAAATAGGCTGGGCATGGTGGCACACACCTTTAATCCCAGCACTCGGGAGGCAGAAGTAGGAGGATCCCTATGAGTTTGAGGCTATCCTGAGACTACATAGTGAATTCCAGGTCAGTCTGAGCTAGAGTGAAACCCTACTTCAACCGCCCCCCCCAAAAAAGTAAATACGTTCCAATTACCTAAGCTTAGTTTTTCAGTTCCTCAGTAACACGAGCCACATTTGAAGTAATCAGCAGCCACATGTGGCTTGACAGTTACCACAGTGGATGGTGACAAAATAGAACACTTCCATCACTGGAAAGTTCTACAACACACATCTCCTGAGTACTAAGTACCTGGTGCCTCTAAGTGAGATGCCATGCCCCACAGAGCCAGTGGGAGTGGAAGCCCCCAACATGGACGTCTGAGGCACTGTTCCCAGAGCATATCAAAGAGAGTAAGAGTCCTGACCTAGTGGTTCCCAGGCCCCCAGTGCTATAGGGTTAGTCTCCCAGGAAGCAAAGGCCTGTGGGAGCATATCAGTAGAGCAAGTGGACAGAAGGACACTGTGTGGGCTGAAACTAGTCTGCAATAATTCAGTGTTGAAGCCCTAGCTTTCCCCCACCCCAGGCCCTCAGGATGTGACTGTATTTGTAAAGAGAGTCTTTGAAAACGACTCACTTAGCATAATTAGTGTTAGAAGTGGTGGCACACTTATAATCCCAACACTCGGGCAGCTGAAACAGGAGGAGCCCGAGTTCAAGGTCAGCCTGCAATATCAGTGAGACACTGTTTCAAAAGTGAGGAAGGGGGGCTGGAGAGATGGTTTAGTGGTTAAGGCGCCTGCCTGCTAAGCCTAAGAACACCGGTTCCAATCTCCAGGTCCCACGTTTAGCCAGATGCAAAGTGACGCAAGGGCGCAATGCCGCACTTGACCACAAGGGGGCGCACACATCTGGATTTCGTTCACAGCAGCTGAGAGACTGCTGGCGTGCCCATATCAATCTGTCTCCCTCTCCCTCTCTCTCTGTTTCTCTCTCCAAAAATAAATAAATAAATAAACTTTTTTAAAAAAGTGAGGAAGGGTTCTGGAGGGAAGATGGATCAGTGATTAAAGGTTCTAGCTGGCCAAAACTAGTGGCCCAGGCTCAATTTCCAAGCCCTCCATATAAATCAGACACAAAAACTGATGCACGAATCTGGTGTTCATTCTGTAGCAAGCAAGAGGTCCTGGCATGCACACGCACGTGCGCACGCGCACACACACACCCACACACACGTGAAAATAAATTATAAATAAAGGAGGAAGATGAGGAAGGAAGAAAGAACAAGGAGAAAAGAAGGAAGGAGAAGATGAAGGACAGAGGTCATCATCAGTAGTCCCTAATCCATTCTGACTGGTGTCTTTTTAACAAGATTAAGATGCAGACACACACAGAGCAGTGACCATGTTAAGACCAAGGGAGAAGACCACCGTCTATGAGCCGGTTGGGGGGCCTTAGATACCCACCAACACCTTGGTCTCAGATTCCTGTTTAAGCCTGGCAGTTTAGGCACTGATTCAGGCACCAAAAAAATGCCTGCATCCCCATGGAGTTGAGTATTTTGTATCAGTTCACTATATAGTAGTGTGATGTGGGGCTAGAGATGTAACTGACGTGGTGGAATCCTTGCCTAGCCCAAGGTTCCACACCCAGCACTACCCCTCACCCTGCAAAACAGGTATGCATATATGTGTGTGTGTGCTATACATTGTATGTGCAAGATGCAGATGAATACAAAAGGAAGGGGTTGGGGGCGTGCAGAGAAAGAACGTGAATTCCGTCAGGGGAGCATGAGTGTTGGATTTAGATAGAAAGGTAAGGGGAGGAGGGAAGCTTCTAGAAAAAATATAAAAAGGTAGAAGCCAACCAGATGAGGTGAGAGGATGACTAGGGATGCAGGGGAGCCAATGGGCAAGGGACAGGGCAGCCAGCAGCCTCTACCAGGCTCGGCAGCAAGCACTTTGCCCCACTGGGCATCAGAGCCAGGAGCCACTGAAGCGCTTTGGATAACAGAGAACCTGTGTGTCTGGGCAGAGAATGATACCGAGGTGGAAAGATCAGAAGCAGAGAGGGCATTCTAAGGGATTGCACCACCCGGGCAACGCTAATTGAGCCAGATCCAAGGGGTGACCCACAACAGACATAGCGAAATAGCCAAGAAACAGAACCTAGACTTGAAGCAAATGGCTTTGACTTGAGGTGTGGGTGTGTGGTTGTCTACACCTGTCAGAGGCTGGGACAACTGGACTTCCGAATTCATCATTCTAGTGCCACGGTCACTGCGGAACGTGAGCACGGTGACAGGACATAGAGCTGTGGCTGGACTGTGGGATATCTACACTTAGAAGAAAGCCTTGGAGACTGTCCCAGCCAAGAAGAGCCAAGGAGACAGGAAGATTGTCACATGACGTCCTAGATGGGAATCTGGAACAGGAAAAGGACGTTGGGTAAAAGCTAGGGAGATCTGAGCAGAGTATGGGCTTTAGTTTAATAATAATGGGTCGGGTCTAATGTGAGCTGTTAATAATGGTGTGGGGCTTTATCTTTACTAGCTGTCTGTAAATCCGAAACTGCTTGAAATAAAACATGTACTTAAAAGTATTGGTAGTGATAAGAATTACATTATGCTCTGAAGGCAGAGAAACCTAACTCTGGCATGAATTTTTTTGGCCACATGAAGAAGCCCTTTTGTTCCCTGGTGAATGCTGAGCGCTGCTCCCTTGGAGATCTCCTGCGAGCTGAGCCATCAACTCCCCCAAGGCCGCTGGTCGGCCGGCCGGGGAAGAGCACATTCCCTCGGGTGCCTCTTTCCCGAGTGAGTCACACTGTGAATCATGTCTAACTATGATACGCCACCTCGCCCTGAGTTTACCCCACCTGGAGGGCATATCAAGGTGGCAGTAATAACACACTTCACATCCAACCACATCCGCTGTTGTGACATGACAAGGAAGAAGTGTGATCTTGTCAGGAAAAAAAAAAAAACCACCAGCTCCCCTGAAAACTTGGGATTAACCCTCTTTGTCCAGAAGCAGGATCCCAACTGACCTTTGGAGTGGGGCCTTTACACCATGTGACATGCAGCTTCCCTAACCCCAGTGCCTTGTGACAACCAGAACCTTCCCACAAACTTCCAAATGTGTTCAACCCCCACCCCTACGTTCCCTACTCAAACTGCCAGACCTGCAACATGTGGGGGGGGGCATCTGGAAAATATGTCAAAAGAGCAAGAAACCAACAGCCCAAAAAGAAGTTAAATACACTTAAAAAAAAAAAAAGCCGGGTGTGGTGGTGCACGCCTTTAATCCCAGCACTCAGGAGGCAGAGGTAGGAGGATCACTATGAGTTCAAGGCCACCCTGAGACTACAGAGTGAATTCCAGGTCAACCTGAACTAGAGTGAGACCCTGCCTCGAAAAACCGAAAAAAAAACAAAAAACTATAGAAAAGTATTTTCACACCAAAACCAGAGAAGAGGGAGATGGAACAATTTGAATCAGATGGGTGTAGTATATTAATGTGAGCACCTGTTTGTGATATTACAAGGATACAGCCTTACACATATGACCACTAAGCAAAGCATCCATATCTCCCAGGGTCTCTGCATTCCTTGCACATTGTGAATGTGCAACTATGTCGATGAAAATTTCCATGGGGATTCTGGGGAGATGGCTCAGTGAGTGTGAGCACTTGGCACACAAGATGGAGGTCTGAGAAGACCTGAGCTTGATTCCCAGCACCCATGTAAAAAGCCAGGCATAGTTATGCACACTAGTAACCGCCATCCTGGTGGGGGTGGGCAGAGATGGAACAATCGCTAGGACTTGCTAGTCAGTCAGTCTGATTTAAAATGTCGGCTGTCTGTAGGTTCACAGAGAGACCCTATCTATCAAGGAAACGATGCAGAAGAGTGATAGGGGAGGACACCTGATGGGCTACTCTGACTTCTGCACACAGACATGTATACACTAGACATACCCCACACATGCTACACACACACCAAAAACCAAAAGAAAAATTTCATAGAAAGGAAAGGAACATAAGAGCAGCAATTGTTTAATCATAAACGCTCCGCTCCCCTCTCTGACCCTGCAAACTCTCAGTCTCACTCAGCACCACCCAGTGGGCACAGCTCTGGTGACAGACACAGAGAAATCAGAATTCAAGTGCTGGCTGGTCAGTTTCTCTTTTTTATTTTATTTATTTGAGAGAGAAAGAGGAAGATAGATGATAGATAGACGATAGGTAGGTAGGTAGGTAGATGATAGATAGATGATTGGTAGATAGATAGATAGATAGATAGATGGATGATATATAGGTAGGTAGGTAGGTAGACAGATAGATAGATGATAGATACAGAGAGAATGGGCATGCCAGAGCCTCTGCCACTGCAAACAAACTCTGGACGCATTTGCTACCCCAAGCATCTGGCTTGCATGTGTACTGGGGAATCAAACCTGGGTCCCCAAACTTCACAGGCGAGTACCCCGACCACTAAGCCATCTCTCTAGCCCTCTTTTTAAATTTTATTTTATTTTATTTGCATGGAGAGAGAGAGAGAGAGAGAGAGAGAGAGAGAGAGAGAGTCTCTCTCTCCATTGCAAATGAACTCCAAACGCACCCACCCCTTTGTGAATCTGGCTTTATGTGGGTATTGGGGAATTGAGCCTTGCCTTTTAACCACGGAGCTATGGTGCCAGCTCTGTAGGTCCTCTTCTAATTTGTGAGTGGCGGTATCAGCTTCCAGCACTGTTGGGGGGATTTGATGTGTGTGCAGAGCCTGGGATAAGGCAGGCACTCAAATAGCAGGAATCTTTGCTTTTCCAGCCTGACTGCACAGCTTTCTTCCACGTTCTACCCATTTTGTCCCAAATGCCACTTACTTTGTGAACCCGGTTTCCAGCACTGCACCTGTCCCCAAAACTCTGGCCTATGTATTCAACCAACTCTCACTTCTTTATCTACATGCCAGCAAAGCACACCACAGACAGCAGGCTGGGGCTGAGCCAGTGTTCCACATCCCCCTTAGCTGGCTTGCTGGGGCAGCTGGCGGTTTGTTTCCTGTCCCCCCACCCCTCTGCAGGGTGGCCAGCTGCAGACCATAAACAAACTAGCACCTGGAGGCTTGCATCGGATGTTTTAGTACCGAAATAACTTGCAGGGCGAGGGCTGTTCTGACCTCTGGTCTCCAGGGCTCTGGCTGTCCCACCCACACTGCTTCCAAAGGTCGGGCGTATTAATGTCCACCCTGACTTAGGATGTCCTGGGGTCAAGCAATGCAGGAACCAACTGGTGCTGCAGGGCACAGTCCCAGCCCTCCTCTGAGGCTGGCCAAGAGCTCCCGCAGAAGCTAACCACTGCAGCCTGGGCCCCAGTGGCAAAAGACAGGGGAAGGGCTCATTAGTGCACAGAACATGGGGCTCCCCAGAAAGTATGCCACTCCTCTGCGTGGGCACTGTGATGAGTGTAGAAGGGTATCAAGCCGTTTTTCTCAACATGGGAGAAAAAAAATAAGATTAGGCTGGAGAGATGGCTTAGCGGTTAAGCGCATGCCTGTGAAGCCTAAGGACCCCGGTTTGAGGCTCAATTCCCCAGGATCCACATAAGCCAGATGCACAAGGTGGTGCACACATATCGAGTTCTTTTGCAGTGGCTGGAAGCCCTGGTGTGCCCATTCTCTCTCTCTCTCTCTCCATCTTTCTGTCTGTCGCTCTCAAATAAATAAATAAAAATAAACACAAAATTTTTTTAAAGATTGTATCTGCTCCACTTACCCACAGGTTAAAGCACTAATCTTCTACTTGTATTATCATTACTATTCATATTATAGTTCCAGACCTCATCCCTGACAACACCAGGGTGCCTCCGAGTTAACACACAGGCCTACACCTTGCTTTGTCTTTGGGCAAGGTTTATGGGTGGAGCCTCTGCATTCAAATCCCAGGCCCCAGGGCACAAACCATCCTGGAATCTAGATGTTGGAGCTTTCGAGCACCCGGAACCTGTCCTGTCCAGTCCTCTGCTGCTGCTCTTGGTCTCAGAAACGCAATCCAAGGGTACATCCTATGATGGTTCATTTTCATTGTCGACTTGACTGGATTTTAGAATAATTTAGGAGACACACCTCTGGGTATGTCTGTGAGGGTGGTTCCAAAGATGGCTAACTAACAAGAGGTTCAAGTACTAGGGCCTAGAAAGGCCCTGTCATCAGTCTGAATGTGGACAGCACCACATAAAAAAAGAGCACATAAGCTGAGTACCAGCATTCATGTCTGCTTCCTGACAACAGATACCATGTGACTGGCCACGGTTCCCTCAGCTGTCCCCTTAAACCAAGAGCCAAGGGGGTGGGTGGGCTGGGTCTTGCTCTAGCCCAGGCTGACCTGGAGTTATTCTCAGGCTGGCCTTGAACTCATAGCAATCCTCCTACCTCAGCATCCTGAGGTGGCTCATAAGTTGCTTTTTTTTTTTAAGAGTCTATTATTTATTTATTTATTTGTTTGTTTATTTATTTATTTATTTATTTATTTATTTATTTATTTATTTGAGACAGACAGAGGAAGAGAAAGAGAGAGAATAGACATACCAGGACTTCTAGCCACTGCAAATGAACTTCAGACGCATGTGCAACCATGTGCATCTGGCTTATGTGGGACCTGGAGAATCAAAGCTGGGTCCTTTGGCCTTGCAGGCAAGTGCCTTAACCACTAAGCCATCTCTCCAGCCCCACGAGTTGCTTTTGACAGGCATTTGTCACAATAGAAAAGTAACTAATAAGTTATCCTTGTGAACTGAATGAACCATGCAGAAATCTCCAGACCCCTTGTGCCCCTCCCTGAAAGCATGCACCAGAGCTGTGCATAGCCTCAAGTCCCTCTGTGGCTGCCAAGGGAGGTTTCAGTCTTGGTGGCTTGGGCAGCAGGCCCCCAGTTCAAGCACTATGGCCTAGAAGGGTCCTACTGCCCATCCTCCACCTCGGCTTCTTCTCGCTTCCTGATCCTGAGCCTCCCCTCACCCTTTCCCAATGAAGCAGTCTGGCCATGAAGGCCATTCTGGGTCAGTGAACTCCTTTCCCCAGGGCTGAGCTCTGGCCTTGTGGGCCATGGGATGTGGGATGTTGGTCCACTTGACCAAGGCTGACCCAGATTCTCTTCCCAGCGCACCTGCAATCCAGGACCCAGACAACAGAGGCTGGGTGAATGGATGGCCAACTGGACAGTGGTCTCCAGCTCCCAGGGCCCTACTGGCCTCTGCCCATGCAGGCAGTGTAGCTCAGTGCTGTTCTCTGACCACTCTAGGGTCTTTCTGCTCCATTCCTGCCCTGCCCACCTAATGTCAGCCAGGTCTGGCCGCATGTTTGCAGTAGAAGCTTAAACAACAACCCAGAGCTCAAGTAGGGATCAGGGCTGAAGAGATGGCTCAGCAGTTAAGGCACTTGCCTGCAAAGCCAAAAGACCCAGGTTTGATTCCCCAGGACCCATGTAAGCCAGATGCACATGGTGGCACATGAATCTCGAGTTTGTTCACAGCAGCTGAAAGCCCTGGCATGCTCATTCTCTCTCTCTCTCTCTCAAATAAATAAATAAGAACAATTTAAAAAAAAAAAAAAAAGCGGGGCTAGGATCCCAAGTGGAATCCTAAGGGTATTTTTGCCTAAACCTGTTGTCTACCCTGTTCTCTCAGGAAGCAGAATAAGTCAGGAAACCAAACCCACCTCATGTGTTTCCAGAGAAGGGGTTTAGACTCCCTAAGAATCCTGCAGAGTCCTAGACAGTCCAGGCCCCAAGTGGGCACGCAGGGTGCCTAACAGCTTTCTCCCGGCTCTGAGCTATTCTGTGGACGGTAACCTTTGTTTTCTAGATGTCCTCCCTCACTCTCAGGCTCCAGGGACCCTAAGGGCAGCAGCTTTCTATGTCAGTGACATACGCCCAGCGCCCCAGCCAAACAACTTGACTCACAGCCAGAGGACACACAGACACACTTTATTTCTGGGAGGGTAGTTCACACTTTCCTAGGTAGCAGAACTGTGAAGGCTAACAAGGGGGCTTCGCCTGTGACACCGCGAACTATGGGCCGTTTAATGGCATCTGAGCTAACTCTTCTTCACTCATCTGCGCCAGCCTCTTCCTTGCCAGTCTTCTCGTCTGCATTTTCTCCCACATCTTTCAGATTTTGGCGAGCAAACTCCTCAAAAACCAAATTTTCGTCCTGAATACTAAGAGAAAGCAGACAACATGTTGATCAGTGCACACACTTTGAAGCTGAAGCTGGAGTCCTGAATGAAACAAGGCCTTTCATCTTCCTTTTCAGTAAAGGAACTGTTCAGGCATCAGTGTTTACCAGGCTTTTTTTTTCTTTCTCTCTCTTTCTTTTTTTCTTTTTTTTTTTTTTTTTTTTAGGTTTTTGGAGGTAGGATCTCGCTCTAGCCCAGGCTGACCTGGAATTCACTATGTACTTTCAGGGTGGCCTTGAACTCAGAGGGATCCTCCTACCTCTGCCTCCTGAGTGCTGGGATTAAAGGCATGCACCACCACATCTGGCTTCCAGGTCCATTCTTGTTGTTCATTTTCTCTATCTCTCTCTCTCATTCTCCCTCTCCTTTTCCCTCTCCCTCTCTATCTCTCTCTCCTTCTTTTCTACCTTTTTGTTTGTTTATTTGGAGACAGTGATCCTCGTGTTTTCTCCTCCTGAGTGAGCCAGCCACCATACCCAATTTAGGCTTTTTGTGCAAGAAAACACAGGGAGCAAAAGACACGTGCAGCATAACTGTATGTGTACAAACCTGAAGTCCCCGAGAGCAAAGGGACAACGGGGATAAGGACAGACTCTCCGGGGGTGGGGGGGTGTGCAGGAGGAGGCATCACAGAGCACAGGGACCCTGGGACAACATTCAAATGGCTCACCTTTCTTTTGCTGTACACACAAAATGAAAGAGAAAAGGACAGGGAGAGGGAGGGAGAGGGAGGGAGAGAGAGAGAAAGAGGAGGATGGAGGGGGGGCAAGGGGGAGAGAAATGAGCAAAAGTTATTTAGGTTTTTATTGACATATTTATTATACATAATAATGGGCTTCATTATCACATTTTCATACATATATACCATTTTTTGATCATACTCACACCCCCATTACTCTCTCCCACTTTTTTCTTTTGAAACAGGATCTTGCTATGGTAGCGCTGAGTGGACTGGCACTCACTTTGTAGCCCATGCTAGGCTTGGACTGTGGCAATCCTCCTGCCTCAGCCTCATAAGTGCTGGGATGACAAGTGTGAGCTACCACTCCTGGTTTTTCTTTTTGAGGTTCACAGCCATTCTGTATCATGGTAGTAGGAAACTATCTCCCTGTAGGTGACTGTAGTCTGAGGCCTGGAGACATAGAATTCATATCATTGCATATGGTTTCTGCTTCTTTGCTTTTCTGCCTGTAAGTCTAACTGTGTGTGTGTGTGTATGTGTGTGTGTGTGTGTGTGTGTGTGTGAGTGTTGCTAGGGATGGAAATGCCCCTCAGGATCTGGCACATGCTAGGCAAGTGTTCTAACACCAAGCAAAATACCCAGCTATAACACTCTTCTTCTGAAATGAAGCTGCCACAAGCTCATCTCTAGAACTCTCTCCCTAATTTCCCTCATCTCCTGATGCTCTTCTTTTCAAAGTATTTCTTGCCAGTACTTGCCTTCAGATGCCATGCAAGCCAGGGGTTACCATGGAATGGTCACTAGGTCCAGGCACCTTCCTAGCAGGCTCTCAAAGAGTAACGTGTGGGATTTGGTAGTATCTCAGGATGAGTGTACACTAAGGAGGGTCTCACTCTAGTCCAGGCTGACCTGGAATTCACAATGGTAGTCTCAGGGTGGCCTCGAACTCACAGCAATCATCCTACCTCTGCCTCCTAAGTGCTGGGATTAAAGGCGTGCACCACCATGCCCAACTAAAGGGCTATGTTTTTTACTTTTTTTCTTTTCTTTTTTTTTCTTTTCTTTCCTTTCCTCCCCGCCCCCCTTTACTGGGGATCAACTCAGGGCCTTATATATGCTAGATAAATGCTGTGGTATTGAATTCCCATTGAATATCCATGACCTTTTCATTTTCTTATATTTATTTATTATTTTTGGCACATGTATGTGTATAGGCACACCAGAATCTCTTGCTACTACTGCCAGATACATGCGTCACTTTGTACACCTGTCTTTATTTGTGTGGGTTCTGAGGAATTGAACCTGGGCCAGCAGGCTTTGCAAGCAAGCACCTTTAACTGGCTCAGCTTCTGGATAGCTGGAATTACAGGCCTGCACCATCCCGCCTAGCTCAAGTTATATTTTCATGTGCTTGTATCTCCAGAGGAGTTGCTATCAGTGTGTGTATGTGTGTGTGTGTGTTTCAGTGTTGGTCTGTTAGCTTTCTGTTCACTTACTAAACCTCTGGCATGGTTAAAGGCCAAGTTTGATGATATGCCTCTGCTTTTGTGTCTCAACCCACCTGGGAGCCAGCATGGGAGGGGACTATCTGTAAGAGTAACTGGGCACAGGAGAGTCTGATCTGTCAAAACCTCTCCTGGCAGTGCTGTAGGCCTGTAATCTCAGCTACCTGGAAAGCTGAGACAGAAAGATGGCAAGTTCAAGGCGGGCTAAAGCTATAGAGAGAGTTCAAGGTCATCCTGGGGCAACTTAGTGAGACTCAAAATAAAAAGTAAAAAGAGGGTTGGGATATAGATAGTTCAGTGGTAGAGAACTTGCCTAGCATGCAAAGGGCCCTACCTTCAAATCCCCAATACAATAATAAAATGAAACAATAAAACAAAATTTCCCCTGGCAAGAAATACCCTAGAGCCCAACAATGCTAAGGAAAAGGGACTTTCAACCTTGAAGAGATAAACCACAAGGAAGGATCCAATCCACACCCCTGACAGAAATAATAAGAACTGGGCAGCATTCCCAGAGAAGTTATTAGGGACAGATTGCTTGCGTCCTGGCTCTGAGAGAGGCCTAACAAACTCATGTTCTCTCCTAAGAGTCTGACCCACCTAGACTCAAGGAGCCAGGCACCAGGTTAGGGAAGGCACAAGATAGAAGGTTCTGTCTCTCACAGATCTTGCAAACAGCGTTGCAACCACAGGGTTTCAGCTCTTGCTCTCCAAAATCTCAAGCACAAAAGATCATTGTCTCATCCTGATATTACACAATGTCCAGTGAGGGGCCCTAATGACTGAACCGTGAAAATGTCATCCGTGAAGGAAAACTAACTCCTCTCCCTCCAAAGTCTAGTCTACAGTTCCAAAAAACCACCCAGAACACACTAAACTATCTTTTTAATGTCCTTGAAAGGAACCAGGAAGCCTATGAGTCACACAGTTAAAAAAATTGGATTTGAGCCGGGTGTGGTGGCGCACACCTTTAGTTCCAGCACTTGGGAGGCAGAGGTGGAGGATCGACTTGAGTTCAAGGCCACTCTGAGACTACATAGGGACTTCCAGGTCAACCTGAACTAAAGCGAAACCCTACCTCGAAAAACCAAAAAATAAAAATAATAAAAATAATTGTATTTGGGGCTGGAGAGATGGCTTAGTGGTTAAGGTGCTTGCCTGTGAAGCCTAAGGACCCATGTTTGACCCTTAGATCCCATGTAAGCCAGATGCACAAGGTGGCACACACACTGGAGTTTGATTGCAGTAGCCGGAGACCCTGGCATACCAATTCTCTCTCTCTCTTGCATAAAAAATAAAATATAAAAAAACTGGATTTGATGGTAAGGCTAGGGGTGTGGCTCCCTGGTATGGTAAAATACTTGCCTAACATAGTAAGACCTTGAGTTCTCAATACAAAAGGAAAGAAAGGAAGAAAGGGAGGGAGGGAGGGAGGAGGGAGGGAGGGAGGGAGGGGGAGGGAGGGAGGAAGGAAGGAAGGAAGGAAGGAAGGAAGGAAGGAAGGAAGGAAGGGAAGGAAAGAAGGAAGGCGAATGAGAGAAAGAAAGAAAAAGGAAGGAAGGAAAAAGAATGAGAGAAAGAAAGAAAAAGGAAGGAAGGAAGGAAGGAAGGAAGGAAGGAAGGAAGGAAGGAAGGAAGGAAGGAAGGGGAAAGAAAGAAACAGAGCCGGGCGTGGTGGCGCACGCCTTTAATCCCAGCACTCGGGAGGCAGAGGTAGGAGGATCGCCATGAGTTCGAGGCCACCCTGAGACTACATAGTTAATTCCAGGTCAGCCTGGACCAGAGTGAGACCCTAACTTGAAAAACCAAAAAAAAAAAAAAAAAAAAAAAAAAAAAAGAAAGAAAGAAACAGAAAAGGAAGAAAGACTGAAAGAGAGCAAGAGAGATGTATTTGGGAAGCACATTTTCAAGACTGTTTAAATCTATGTTTTTCCTGGATTGCAATCCTAATTAGTCCCAAATAAATGTAAAAAATAGCATTTTAATGATGCAAGCATAAGTGAATCAAAAATGTTTAACTAGGATGAATTTTTCCCCCAAGGGAAACTTTTGGCAAAATGCTTTTAGAGGCTGAATATAAATACTTGGCAAGGATATTTTGAGACTTTTTAAATTTATTTTTTATTTTTGTTTTTTTTTTTGGTTTTTTTGATGTAGAGCCTCACTCTAGCCCAGGCTGACCTGGAATTCACTATGTAGTCTCAGGGTGGCCTCAAACTCACAGTGATCCACCACCTCTGCCTCCTGAGTGCTGGGATTAAAAGGGTGCGCTACCACATCTGCCTTCTTTTTCTTTTTCTTTTTCTTTCTTTCTTTTTTTTTTTTTTTTTTTGTTGTTGAGACAGAGTCTTGCTATACTATGTAGCCTGGCCTGGCCTCAAACTTATAAACCTCCTACTTCAGCTACCTGAATGCTGGGGTTACATGTGTGAAACTTATTTGAGCTTTTATCACATACCGTCCACTTCTCTTCTTGGCAGTGACACTGCGATGGTTTTGAGTGTGGACAAACTTGTGTGACTCTTGTAGTCATGCAGGAGCCAATGAGCTTATTATCAAATGAGCTGAGGTGTTGGGAACCCTGACCAAGGTTTTTCTAGTATTTTCTGTAGTCTCAACACAATTGCCACTTAAAAAAATATACCATCTTCTAACTGCCTGCTAACACTTCTAAATGAAACACGTAACCATTGACTTCTAAATAAAATGCAATGTTCCAGGCTCTTACGTTTATTTGTCACCTAAATCATCTTTGAATTTAAATCCAGGTCTGTTGACAGCAGAGTGTCTGCTCTGAAACCATTCCTGATAAAACCTCATAGTTGTCCCCATCCAAGAGCAGAGATGCTACATCTTCCCTCGGGACAGGAGGTGGCCGCCTTCTTTACTGAGCAGGTGAACTCTCCCTTCCGGGCTCACCCGGCTACTCTATGGATGACACCCAGTGACTCCCATGCTCAGAGTCAAGGAAATCAGAAATGAATGGGCACTACATCTGCCACAGCGAGTGGATAGACAGCCCAGATAATGGCGTGACTAACCTGGGTCCTCGGGCTGGGGGTGCATGAGACGGAATGGTACCTCAGTGGCCACTTCGCTGGAAGAAAAAACAATGCAGCTTGATGAGAATGTGCGAGCACACAAGTGCATGTATAGGCACGCATGCACCCACATGCATACACACACATGCGTGCACACATGCACATGCACACACACAATTATAAATCACACAGCAAAGGCTGTGACCGCAGAGATTCACCAAAGACCCCCATGCCCAAGCTAAAAGACAATTCAGTGGGATTCAAAACACAACACAACACAACAGAAATCAGGAAGCGGTCAAGCAGGAATTTGAAGTTATTCCCTGGAATGTGGTCCAGGAACGTCACACGGGCATGGCTGCGGCAGGCAGTGTTTTCAGATTCCTGGTTGCCTGGGGGTTAGTTATAGTGACATGACATTGTGGGAAGGGATGAGGTGAATCCTGGGGGAGGTTAGTTTTCAAAACTGTTCCACAGGCTGGAGGGATGGCTTAGTGGTTAAGCGCTTGCCTATGAAGCCTAAGGACCCCAGTTTGAGGCTCAGTTCTCCAGGTCCCACACAAGCCAGGTGCACAAGGGGTGGGACAAACATCTGGAGTTCATTTGCAGTGGCTGGAGGACCTGGTGAACCCATTCTCTCTCTCTCCTCTCTCTCCTCTCTCTCTCTCTCTGCCTCTTTCTCTCTCTGTCTGTTGCTAATAAACAAACAAAAATTTAAAAAATATATTTATAAAAACACTGTTCCTTGCAGCAAAGCATGACATTTTAATCTACTAAAATCTACTTGAGGCTGGCATGTTAAGGACAGGCACACTCTCTTGCCAAAGAGCAGAACAGAGAGGTGCAGCTGCCACCAAGGGCTTTGGGACACTTAGAATTTATAGGAAAAGAGGGAAGGGGAGGAGAGCAGAAGCGAAATCCGTAGAAAGGAGGAATGGAAAGGTAGGCGAAGGGGTGAGCAGCCAGAAGCTGTCCTTGCATCCCAGCACGGCCTGGTGCCCACCCAGCATGACCTGTTTACAGTGACCCAGATGCAGACCAGGTCTAGATGAGAAGATGTCATCTGTGTTCCAGGGGAGGGAGGGAGATGCTAAGATGGGGACAAAGGACTATCAGGTCAATGCTTGTCTCAAATATGTCAAGCTTGTTGGTTCTCTGTGCGTGGCTCCAAAGGCATGTCATTGTTCACAACTGCAACAAGTAGAAACAACCCAAGTATCAACTGTGAACTACAGCTCCTGGGGTGGGGGAAAAACTGCACCTTTGTTGAAGATTCGGCCAGGCTGATTAACCCATTCGAATGTCTGTGACTGTGCAGAGCTGAAATGTTCCAAACTATCTTGGGCTATCTTTAGCCCTCAGTAGCTATTTATGGCCCACCTCTGGAGAGTGTGTGTGTGTGTGTGTGTGTGTGTGTGTATCTTAGCATCCTGTGGCTGTCAAGTAAACCCTCTGCAAAGTGCTAAGAGACCAATTGCTTCCACCAACCCGAAGGCTAAGAAAGTCGTCAGAGAGCGTCTGAGGCCTGCAGCGGACATTTCCCTGCCTTGCTGCAATTTGCCTACTTGATATTCCTACCAATGTATCTGAAAAATGCCTTGATTTGCCACTTCTTTTTTAAATTTTTTTATTTATTTATTTGAGAAAGAGAAGCAGATATATAATGGGCACGCCAGGGCTGCAAGTGAACTCTAGACACATGCGCCACCTAGTGCATCTGGCTGACGTGGGTCCTTTAGCTTTGCAGCTAAGCCATCCCTCCAGCCAATTCACCCCTTCTTTGTAAGATTGTTACCATGTTAGAACAATCTGTGTTCCCGGATCGTAGTCACTCCTCTTTGGCTCCAGAATAAACTAGCTCTCGTTCACTTTGAGATGAGGGTTGTTTGTGTGTTCATACTAGCAGATGAATAAACAAAGGTAGTCTATCCGTACAGGGAATATCACCCCGTCGTCAGAAGGAATGAGTACTGTACATCCATGCCATGGCACGGACAGACCTTGGAAACACCGAGCTAAGTGAAGAGCCGCAGCACAGAGGTTATGCATGGGCTGGGTGAGTCTATTCAGAGGCACTACCCTAGATGAGAAAATCCACAAAAGCAGAAAGCTAGTCAGAGGTTGCCAGGGGCTGAGAGAAAGTAGAAGTGATTACTCACCAAGGACTAAGTTTTCTTTTCAGATGATAAAAGTGTTTTGAACTTGGTAGTGAAAGTGCTGCATACATTGTAAATATACCTAATTGTGCTACGTTGTGCACTTAAAACGGTTAAAATGGTAAAACTCATATGGATTGTAACACATACACAGCTACATGGAATGTGCCAGTTTTTAGGGGTGTATGTGTGTGTGTGTCCTTGCCTGAGTGAAGGCCTACCTGTGATTTCCAGCCTCACCTACTGGCTGAGCGCCTCACAACACATCCAGAGGTGGAGGCATCGTTCATTCACAGCGCCCCTGAGCACAGACACCAGTTTTTACCAGTCACGTTGAGCCCCAGGCTCATTGTCCTTGGCCTACTAGGAGCTGAGTGGAGAAGGAAGGAGAAGAGGCTTACCTGGAGGTGAGCTCTCCCAGGAAGCTAGAAAGCACAAAACGAAGAGCTGTGGTGACTGTCCCCAACAGAACCAACCACTGCCCATCCTCAGAGCTCTACTGTGCTAACGCATAACTTCCAGGATCACTGCCTCCCTTAAAGCTCATCTTCATCACCCCCCACCCCCGGATCTCCTCTCTTTCCCCAGAGGATTCCTTAAGAAGCGGGATCCTTGGGTTTAAACAGTCAGCCGCAGATCAGAATTTCTCAGCTGAGAGCTGAGGCAATAGGACTGCAAGTTACACCCATAGTATGGGCTACATACTAGGACTCTTGTCTTAAAAAAAATATCAGAAGCCGGGCGTGGTGGTGCAGCCAGGTGTGGTGGCGCATGCCTTTAATCCCAGCACTCGGGAGGCAGAGGTAGGAGGATCGCCGAGAGTTCGAGGCCACCCTGAGACTACATAGTGAATTCCAGGTCAGCCTGGACCAGAGTGAGACCCTACCTCGCAAAACCAAAAAAAACAAAAACATATCTATATATCAGAACTGGAGGGATGGCTTAGCAGTTAAGGCGCTTGCCTGCAAAGCCAAAGTCCCAGGTTTGATTTCCCAGGACCCACGTTAGCCAGATGCACTAGGTGTTGCATGCATCTGGAGTTTGTTGGCCATGGCTGGAGGCCCTGGCATGCCTATTCTCCCTTTCTCTCTCTCTCTCTCTCCCTCTCTCTTTCTCTCTGTCAAATAAATAAATAAAAATTAAATATTGAAAAAAATCAGAAGGCAAGAAATAGAATTTCTCAGCTACAGGGGTCATGATGCAGTGTTACTTACAGCTGTCCCTGTCACTCAGTATCCATGGGAGATTGGTTCCAGGATCCCGGGTGGCTGTTCAAGTCTCTTCCACAAAACCGTCTAGGATTTGCATCTGACCTTCACACATCTTTCCCTGCATTCTAATATCTCGGAATCCCTCACAATGCCCAATACAACATAAAGGCTGCACCATTATTAGAATGTATTGTTTGGGGAATAAACAGGGTGAAAATCTGCACATGTCTAGGTTAGACACAATTTCTGCTCCCCCCCTGCCAAATTTCAACCTGCGGTTTGTTGAAATCTCAGGTATGGAACCCAAAGATTTGGAGGACCAACTATATTTGCTTTACTATATATTACACACACACACACGCGCGCACACACACACACACACACACACACACACACACTTTGCTTTTCTTGACTATCAAATGAAACTCCACCCTGTTTTTATATCCTCAGAGGGAAAAGGGAAGAAACACCATCCACTTTGGAAAACACAAGGAGTGCAGACACTGAGCAGACAAGATGTCCAAATAGGCCCAGGTTCTTTGTTGCCCTGAGCAAAATTTGGAGAACTTTAGTAATATGGGACATGTGCGGGGACTTGCTTTTGATGGCCAAGCTGACAAAGGCCCATCAAGGTAAAAGGTCAGAGCCCTCTGGCAAAGGAATTTGGAAGGAAAATGAGAATTCAAGTATTTTTTTCTTGTAATGAGATTAAAGATACTGATTTCAGCTGGGTGTGGTGGCGCATGCCTTTAATCCCAGCACTTGGTAGGCAGAGGGTAGGAGGATCACCAGGAGTTTGAGGCTGCCCTGAGACTACATAGTGAATTTCAGGTCAGTCTGAACTAGAGTGAGACCTATCTCCAAAAGCAACAACAACAACAAAAAGATACTGATTTCACCCCAAAATAGCAGTTTCCTTAGAACTCTGATTTATCAGCACTTTTGTTTCAAAAGGAGATTCCTGATGCTGTTAAATCATGTTAGAGGAAGGAAGGACCCTCTCTTTTAGGATGGATATGTGACTAAGATTCAAACATATATAAATATATAAACGTGTGTGCATGTGTGTTTGAAGCAGGGTCTCCGTTGTAATCCTGGCTGGTCCAGAATAGATAGGCCAGGGTGTCCTCCAACTTGCAATATACTAACAAGATTATCCAGCTCTGCAGGCTTTTACATTTTTTTAAATTTTTTATTTATTTATTTGCAAGCAGAGAAAGGGATAGAAGAGAGGCAGACAGAGAGAGAGAATGGGCACGCCAGGGCCTCTAGCCACTGCAAACGAACTCCAGATGCATGTGCCCCTTGTGCATCTGGCTTATGTGGGTCCTGGAGAGTTGAACGGGGATCCTTTGGCTTAGCAGGCAAATGCCTTAACTGCTAAGCCATTTCTCCAGCCCTAATTTTTTTTGAGACAAGGTCCCATGTAGCCCAGGCTGGCCTTAAACTCTTTATATAGCTGAGGGCAACCTTGAACTCCTGATCCTTGTTTGTACACCTTCCAGGTACTGGGACTACAGGCATGCACCACCATGTTCTGCTTAGGTTGTTTGTACACCTTCCAGGTACTGGGACTACAGGTGTGCACCACCATGTTCTGCTTAGGTTTTTTTTGTTGTTATTGTTGTTGTTGTTTGTTTTATTTTGTTTGAGACAGAGTCTATATAGCCCAGGCTGCCCAGGCCTCATGATCCTCCTACCTCAATCTTCCAAGTGTTGGGATTAAAGACATGAGCCATCACACCATCACAAATAAAGGAAGATTTAATGGGCAACTGCTATATAGAACTAAGCTGACTTTTATTCTTGCTGTCACCTTCCACTGGGGTAAAAATGTATTGCTTGGCTAAGTAGTACCACAGTACGTATACTTCAGTCTGCTTTTCCAGTGGACATTGTCACCCATAGAACTATGAAGCAGACAAATGGAACCACCATAAAATCCGCTCACTCAGGAATCAGCAGACTCCATGGGCCTCCCTTGCAGTCTGCCTGCCAGTTGCTCAGGAGAGAAATTATCCAAATTAGCCAAGGCCAAGATGGAACAGCCAGCTAGCTGCCACTTACCCTGACACTGTGAGCTTCACCTTGATGTGGTAGGACACCAGAATCCCCAGGACGGTGCGGTCAATGCCCTCCTTGATGCTGTCCACACAAAAAGGAGAAGGACGACGAGAGCAGAGACAATCAGAGCCAGTCTAGGGAGCTTTCGCTCCCTCTGCAGGACCACCTTCTTGAAGTTGCTGTCTCAGATCTAGCGAACTTCACCATGACCATGCTGGCTATAGGACTATACCCATTTCTGGGGTGGGGAGTGAGGTTCCTACGTATTCCTCTATGGCATCCACAGAGGGCAGAGCACTTGTCCTTCTTGGAGCTTGCCTTCCACTGATACGCACTTATCTGGTCACCCAATAGATCTCATCCTCCTGCGTCCTCCCTCTCCCTGAGCTGGCCACCATCCATCAGCCCTGGATTCTCCCCTGGGCTTACCGCCTGGGTGATATACCTCAGTAGCATATGTGCCCTGTAGCCGGAGAGTGCATCCAGGCTCCAGCCTTGGCAGATAATCTGTGAGCTGACCTAGCCACCTTTTACTCAGCTGTGCCCCGGTGAGCTTTTGCCAACACAACCCTGCCCATAAGGCCCTCCTCCTCTTCTTCTGTCCCCTAACACCTTAGTGATGAAGCTTTTCTGTACACAACCAGGCAGCACTGGGCTTCCTTTCTCTTTGCTCTGTTCTGGGAAAGGCACAAGGACACGCTACAATAGCGTGGTTATGAAATCATGATTGCTCTAGAATGTCCCCAGCACCCAGTATCGCCATCATTGCACCTGGCCCGAAAGGAGAACTCACTTAAGTGAGTGAATAATATGTGAGATGTGCCCCAGGAGAGTTGAGTATAACCACCTGCAACAGAACTCAAGCTCCATGAGCACACATGGCATGTCTACTATCTGACATGTCCCACAGTGGACATGTTGTCACAGGGTATTATCTCCTGCGATCCAATGTGGGGGACTTAAGATGTCCAACAGCAGGAATGAAGGCATAAGAAATAACCAAGATAATGTGAGTTGTGACAGAACTCACATGGTGAAGAACCCTGAAGATGGGAGGCAGAGGCCAGAGAGGTTATGTTGGCAGCTCGGGGTTCTGAGATACAGCCGGGTGGGTTTCAGTCCCACGAACCATGTCCAACCCTGGGAGCCTTCTGATGGAACGTGTGATCCCAGGACCACACTGCTCCTTAAAAATCTCAACTCCTCCAACCCCTGGATGGAGCCACATCAGAGGCCCAAGCTGGGGCCCCAGCCCTTTGCTAGGACTGACTCTTTACCTGGTGCCAAATGGAGCCCAACAACCAGGAAGAGAACGTGCTCCATCAGCTGCCCTGGAGTTCCCTGCCTGCTCTCTCCCTGTCGCCTTCATGAGCAGAAGGGTCAGCAAGGAGCACACTTTACTCTGCCACTCAGTGACTTGGTGACCCTGGACGAAGCCCTCAATTCTGGTTTAACTAAGGATAGCCTTCCTATCCATACAATGACTATGAGGTGAAGAGACACGCATGCTTAGAAGCCACGCTGTTAACTGCAATATATCTT
Organism: Orientallactaga sibirica; assembly: GCA_036365145.1. NCBI lineage: Eukaryota > Metazoa > Chordata > Mammalia > Rodentia > Dipodidae > Orientallactaga > Orientallactaga sibirica. The sequence goes on along the minus strand of JAEOAD010001510.1, from coordinate 918,079 downwards.
GCAGCATGCCGCGCTAATATTGTTGTCATATTCATTGCACCCTTAAATTGTCCTACAACATCAGTTTCCCTCTCCTCTTCCTGGGCCTCACGAACAGCACACTTTATAACACAGAAACTTGTCAGAGGGCTGGAGAGATGGCTTAATAGCGAAAAGTGCCTGCTTACAAAGCCTGCTTGCCCAGGTTCAATTCTCCAGTACCCATGGACAGCCAGATGCACAAAGCGTGCATGCATTTGGAGTTTGTTACAGTGGCAATAGGCTCTGTTGCACCCATTCTCTCCTTGCCTCCTTTCCCTCCCTCTCTCTCTGTAAAATTTAAAAAAATCTAAAAAATATATCCTCAAAAAATTTGTTGGTGGCTGGAGAGATTGCTCAGTGGTTAAGGCACTTGCCTGCAAAGCCTAACGATCCAGGTTTTCAATTCCCCAATACACATATAAAGCCAGACACACAAAGTGACACATACATCTGGAGTTTGTTTGCAATGGCTGGAGGCCCTGGCATGCACTCTCTCTTGCCCTCTCTCTCTCTCCCCTCTCTGCTTGAAAATAAATAAATAAAAATATATATTTAAAAAAAATCCTTTGAGGGGCTGGAGAGATGGCTGAGCAGTTAAGGTGTTTGCCTGCAAAGCCTAAGGACACCAGTTCAATTCTCCAGGTCCCACGTAAGCCAGATGCACAAGGTGGTGCATGCATCTGGAGTTTGTTTGCACCCGCTAGAGGCCCTGGTGTGCCCATTCTAAATCTCCCTCTCTCTCTTTCCCTCTCTGTCTCAAATAAATAAATAAATAAATAAATAAACAAACAAACAAACAAACCCTTTGACTCTCACCTTCTTTCTGCCAAAGGTCCCCACTGCTGGCCTCATAGAATTTGAGCTAGGTTCATATGGGTCCGAGACATCAGCCTCTTGCCTATTGGTACCATCTCTGAGATGCATAGTGGGGCCAAGAGGGAGCCTCGAGCACATTCCATGGGGAGAAGTGGGTCTTAAGTTGGGTCCTGGCTCCTGCCCCACACTCTCAGTTCACCAGCCCATAGTCTCCCAGAAATGGAAGCCTGCAAGGGTGGATAGCAGTGTCCTGGGAGGCCCACCCTAAAGCTTTACTGTTTCTAGACTTCCTATCTGCCTCAGCCAGTGGTTCTAGTCCTGACCTACAGGTCAGTGTTTGTATTCAAGGAGATCTGGAGCACGTGAGCAACCATCCTGATGGAAACCAGGGAATGAGAGCCCCACCCGTGAGAATGGGGTTGTGTGCCCAGGATACCACATAAGCTAATGATTCTTCTGGAAGTCAGAGCTGACATTTCTGGAGCATGCTCTGGGTGTCAGGCACCACACCTTACATGGATTGTCTTGCTTAGTGTATGAGATTGGAACTGTGATTGCCCCACTTTACAGACAGGAATAAGGGAGGTTCTCAAGAGCTCAAGGCACTTGCCAAGGGCCACCCACAGGGCAGGCAGTGGTGCAGGGGTTGGTGCAAGGCTGAGCCCACATCAAGGGAGGTGGGAACAACTCCCACTTCTGCACTCTGTGCTGCCCACAGTAGCCCATCTTGCGGGTGTGCCTGCGTGCAAGCCTTGAGGACAGACGGGCACTAGCCTGCGGTGATGACCCCTTCCCGAAGCCTCACACACTCACATGGTGCTGGAGGCCAGGTTTGTGTCTTCATGCTTGATCTTCCCGTCCAGCGCGATGCCTCGTCTTTCTCTGTTGTTAGCCAGCAAAGGCACCAGCGTTAGCGTCTTGGTCAAAGTGCCGTTTGGTGGTATTTTTTCTCTTGAGAAAGAACAGAGAGACTCATAACCACACAAGCCACCGTGGAGCGCACAAGATCCGATTTGCCAGGAAGCAGTGTCCTGGATTGCCGCTTTCTCACTGGGTAGAGGGGCGTGTCATTAGGGAGATGCCATAGGAGCCTGGGAGCAAGACCGGGGACATTTCTGCAACCCTCTCAGCCTGCCCCCAATTGCTAAACTCCTAAGATGTTCTGTAAGGTTAAAAAGGACCAATAGCTAGAGATGGTGGCACATGCTGAAATCCCAGCTCTCGGGAGACTGAAGCTAGAGGATTGCCAGCTTGGGCTACATAGTGACATTCAGTCTCAAAAACACAAGTAAACAGACAACAAAACAAAAATACCAAAAACCAAGTAAGACAAACTGGCCTAAAGGTCTCCCGAGACTTCATGAATCCCACAGTGGGCAGCAGAGCCTTTGACTTGGTGTCAGCGAACAGCCCGTGAGGGAAAGGCTGTCCCTACAAGGGCAATGTGTGACTGATGGTCCACAGGGCCACGCGTGGGCCACACAGACCAGGCTACTTTGGGTTCAAAGCAGCACACAGCTTTTTCTACTGGGGCTTTTCCACCGTCTGATAGGTTGGAGGAAGCATGAGCCAAGGGGCAGTTCTGGGGTCTCACTGAGGACCCAGCATTGCTGGGACCCAAAGTAACATCTGAGAAGACTGCCTCTGCAGACCACATGCTGCCCCAGCCCTATGCCCATGGCCCCATAGCTACAAGTTGAGGGCCTACAGAGCGCCGCATGCCAGTAGCATACCCTGTGTCCTCATACACAGCTGGGTGTGGCCTGAAGAGGCTGGCTGGGAGCCAGCATCAGAAGCACTTCCTGAACAAATTCAGAGACATCTGGAAGCCTGAACTGCCTCTCACAGGAAGGACTTCCCTGTTTGCTCTCCCTGGGAAGTTTAAGACAGCTGGGGCTTCTCCTGCTTCTGGTGGGTACAGGAAGTTCTTTGTACAATTCTGCTTGAGTCCAGGGCAGCCCACACCCTCCCACTTCAGTGATGTGAAATCTCTTTCATGAGCTTGTTCTGGGCAGCAGCACCGAGAAATGCAGACACTGCACTATAAAGGGGCCATTGTAGGAAGGAGATCCTTGAGACTGGAGTGATGGCCTTTACTGAAGCAGAACTTGCTGCAGGACTGTGACAAGGCCCCAGATTTCCCAGGAGCTGGAGGGTCTGGGACAGTATCTCCTGCTCTGTGACCTTGTGAGTGGCCTCTCGGCCGAGACTGGATGTGATAGGTAATCTTATCAACTGGCTTGGGCTGAGAAGTGCCCAGGAGATTAGTAAAGCACATCTCCGGGTATCGGTGAGAACATTTCCAGAGAGGATTAACTAAGGGGGAAGACCCATCCTGAATGTGGGTGGCACCATCCCATAGGCTGGGAGCCTAGATGGAATAAAATGGAAGGGAGGAGAGAGAAAGAAAACCTGCCACTCCACACATTCGCTCTCTCCACTCTCTGGCCACGATGATGTGAGCTGCTCTGTTATGCCCATCCCATCATGATGAACAAAACCTTCGGAACTATGAGCCAAGATAAATCTTTCCTCACTGAGTTTGTTTTCTCCATATTTGTCTCTGATGAAATATGCCCATAACGTGAGCTGGCCCAACTTCTACTCCTACCTCCCCTACCCTCAGGGGATCTTAGAATGGGTTTCCAGTCTCCCGGGAATCATTGGCCCAAAATGCATGCAAATATTTGAAAGAAATCCAGATGATGGAGTGAGTATATGTCAGGAGAAAACTCATTTGCCCATTGTTACTGAGTATCTGACAAAATACCAGCCAAGAACAAGACTCCCCAGGATCAAGAATGTGCCCTAGGACTGGAGAGATGGCTTAGCCTAGAAAGCCAAAGGACCCAGGTTCGATTCCCCAGGACCCCATAAGCCAGACACACAAGGTGGTGCATGTGTCTGGAGCTTGTTTGCAGTGGCTGAATTCCCTGGTGCGCCCATTCATTCTCTCTCTCTCTCTCTCTCTCTCTCTATCAAAATAATAAATAAATAAATAAATAAATAAATGAAAAGAATGTGCCCTAAAATATTGAAAAGACTATAAGGAAGTCAGCCATGAAGTGTGGTTCTGTTCTGTCTCCTGCCACAGTAGATCTAAACTTAATGCTGAATTTTTAATCTGTTTGTTCATGTGTGTATGTGTGTACGTGTGTTGTGCATGTATGTGTATGGACATAACAGGGTCTCTGCCTGCTGCAAACAAAAACCCATCTGGCTTTATATGTGTGACTAGGGAATGAACCTGGGCCAAAAGGTTTTGCAAGCAGAGCCTTTAACTATGAACCTTTGCTCCAGTGTAAGGCTGAATCGGTTTGGGATAATATCTTACCCTAAAGTTGCCTTTTAAAGATATAATATCATCTGAGTGAATCACTTTTCTTTCCTTCCCGCCAGCCCCTCCCTTCCTGTATACAACAGTGCTCAGAACACACCAGCCAAAGGGGAAAAGACTTTCGGGAGCGGGTGCATGACGATCCCCCACCTGTGCATTAAATGAATCTATGTGACACCCTGGCACAAAGCAAAAGTTGGCAGGCCTCTTATACTAGCACAGAGAATCCTTGGCAGGATTTTCTTTGCATTTTAAGTTAGTACAGGGAGAAAAGTCATTCACAGCAGGCTGAGAATGGATCTGTGTTTCTAGTTCAGTGGTCATCGGTGCAGGTTTTCAGATTAAACAGATGATCAAGATACAGTCCTGAGCTGGGCGTGGTGATGCATGCCTTTAATCCCAGCATTCAGGAGGAAGAGGTAGGAGGATCGCTGTGAGTTCAAGGTTAGCCTGGGACTACATAGTGAGTTCCAAGACATACTGGGCTATAGGGAGACCCTACCTCAAAAAAAAAAGATACAGTCCTACCCTGAGCTGACAACTCATTGGGCCATCTGCTTGGTGAGGTAGGGAGAGGGGAGACAGAAAGAGCACACCATTCCTGACAACCCATCCCAAGGATAGATAAGGAGGCTCTGCCCCCCTCCTCCGTGAACACACAGCTAACTTACTTGGCAGCCCTTGAAGTGAGAAAAGGGGAAGGAAGCAGAAGGCTGGGGTCTGGTGGGCATTCTAGTTCCCTCTTCTAAAGAGGAACTTGACCATGACAGTGGCCACCCAGGAAGTGGAACCGCAACCACTACTTACTGTGTTTCCTCGGTGGCCACCGGCTTCACGTAATAGTCACTTGAGTAGAGAACCACGTTGGCCACTTGCTCCACTGCAAAGGAAAGATAGCAGCCTGCTGATGAGCAGCCCTTCATGCTTGAGCTTCCTGGCCTTCCAGCGCACACGGCAGGATTGCGGTAGTGTGCTTCAGCTTTCTCAGCCCCAAGGCTTAAAGGCTGCAGATTTCCAGGTCTGGCCTCTAGCCATTTCTGTCCACTGATAATCTGTTCTGGATCAACTCCTACCTATGAGCCGGGCTCCAAGATACAGCCCCAGGACCCTCTTCCAGCCTCTGTGTCTGTGATCTGTCCTGGTGGCGTGTTCCCATCTAAAGGCACAGAATCTTTCAGCATCCTAGAATCGCCATCTGTTCTCTTTCTCCAAACCCAGTCCCTCTCCACCACCCTGAATCTTATTTAATGAGCACTGTACCCTCCACCTCCACCCTCCAAGCTTTCCAGAAACCAGCCAGAAGCAGCTACGATGGGTTCACAGATTTAAAGTGGTGGTCGGGAAAGCATGCCTTACAGCCAGGATCCTGGGGTTCAAGTCTCTGCTCAGCCATGAATAGTGGAGTAAACTATTTAGATCCTCTAAGCCTCAACTTCCCCACTAGTGAAACAGGGCTGATGGTTACATAGGGAAGCTGTGATCATTCAGAAATCACTTTCAAGCTGGACATGACGCTGCATACCCTACTGTCCCAGGAAGCAGGAGGCAGAAGCAGGAGGACTGCTGTAGGATTCAGCCCAGTCTACACGCGGCAGCGAGCACCCACACAGAGCCCAGTCTACACACGGCAGCGAGCACCCACACAGAGCCCAGTCTACACACGGCAGCGAGCACCCACACAGAGCCCAGTCTACACACAGCAGCGAGCACCCACAGAGCACCCACAGCGAAGCACCCACAGAGCAGAGAGCCCCCAGTCAGCCGGCACAGAGCCCAGTCTACAGCACCCCACAGAGCCCAGTCTACACCCCACAGAGAGTGTACACACAGCCACCCACACAGAGCCCAGTCTACACGCAGCAGCGAGCACCCACAGAGCCCAGTCTACACGCAGCGAGCACCCACAGAGAGCCCAGTCTACACGCAGCAGCGAGCACCCACACAGAGCCCAGTCTACACACAGCAGCGAGCACCCACAGAGCCCAGTCTACACACAGCAGCGAGCACCCACAGAGCCCAGTCTACACACGGCAGCGAGCACCCACACAGAGCCCAGTCTATAGGCAGCGAGCACCCACAGAGCCCAGTCTATAGGCAGCAGTAAACATTTTGCTTCTGAAAATCCAACCACTTCTTTCAAAGTCAGTGGCTTTGCTCTGAGGATCCATAAAATTTTGAGAAACAATTTTGTTGTTTTTATTTTTATTTGAAACAGTTTGGCTATGTAGCCCAGGCTGGAATTCATTTTCAGTGACAAAATGTCCTGATGTGCCCATACTCACTCACCCTCACTCCCTCTGTTAAATAAAAATAAAAATATTCTAGGGCTAGAGAGATGGCTTAGTGGTTAAGGCGCTTGCCACCCACACAGAGCCCAGTCTACACGCGGCAGCGAGCACCCACAGAGCCCAGTCTACACACAGCAACCACCCACAGGACCCACACAGCAGCGAGCACCCACACAGAGCCCAGTCTCGCACCCACAGAGCCCAGTCTCTCCAGATCCCACATTAAGCCAGACCCACAGAACCCAGTCTACACGCGGCAGCGACAAAGGTGAGCCCAGTCAAGCATAAGGCACAAGCATCTGGAGTTTGATTGTAGTGGCTGGGGCTTGTTTTTATTTTTATTTGAAACAGTTTGGCTACGCTAATTGGAATTCTCCAAAATGTCCTGATGTGCCCATACTCTCTCTCCCTCTAAAATTTAAAAAAAAAATTAAAAATTTAATAAAATTATAAATGAAATCCTAACCTCAGGATGACATTATTGAGAGATGGGAAGCCCAGTGTGGTGGTGCATGCCTTTATTCCCAGCACTTGGGAGGCAGAAGGAGGAAGAGTGCTGTGAGTTCGAGGGCACCCTGAGACTACATAGTGAATTCCAGGTCAGCCTGGGCTAAAGTGAAACCCTACCTCAAAAAAAAAAAAAAAAAAAAAAAGAGGTGGGGCTTTTGGAGACATGATCAGGTCCTAGCAATGGCAACTCATGAACAGGATTAGTGGCCCTTTGAAAAGAGGTCCCAGGGCTGGAGAGATGGCTTAGCAGTTAAGGCATTTGCCTGCAAAACCTAAGGACCCAGGTTTAATTCTCCAGTACCTATGTAAGCCAGATGCACAAGGTAACACATACATCTGGGGTTTGTTTGCAGAGGCTGGAAGCCCTGGTGCACCCATCCTCCCTCTCTCTCTCTCTCTTTTAATTAAATAAAAATTAAAAATTTTAATAAAAAGAGATGGGCTGGAGGGATTGCTTAGTGGTAAAGGAGTTGCCTGCAAAGCCAAAGGACCCAGGTTTGATCCCCCAGGACCCACGCAAGCCAGATGCACAAGGTGGTGCATGTGTCTGGAATGTGCTTGTAGCAGCTAAAGGCCTTAGCATGCCAATTCTCTCTCTGCCTCTTTGTCTTTCTCTCAAATAAATAAAATAGTTTTTTTTTTTAAGTATATAATAAAAAAAGGTCCCAAGAAGCTTGTTTGAGGAACAAGGCCCTCATTAGATCTGGAATCTTCCAATACTTTGATATTAACCCAGTCTCCAGAACTGTCAAAAATAAGTCTTTGTTTTTACAGGTGGTGCACATTTATAAATACCAGTACTAGGGAGGTAGAGTCAGGAAGATCACAAGTTTGAGGCAAGCCTGGGCTATAAAGCCAGATCATATCTCAGAAGAAATAAGTTTCTAACCCACCTAACTTATAGTATTTTGTTACAGCCGTCTGATTGGACAGACACCCACTACTATGTGCACCAGGATATTGGACATTACAAAAGAATGTATTGAACAATCCAGGTCCCACAAAGACCTAAAGTTATAAGAGCTAAAACAATGTAAAACAAAACTGTAAATAGTAATGCATATAAGCACAAGAAAAATCTAGAGTTCTTTCATATACACGCAGCAGTATCCCTGGACTTCATCTATGATAGACATAAAGGAAAGATGGAAGTGGTGTTTGGTAGTGTCTCAGGTCCATTTTCTGTTGCTATAGCTGAAAAACACACTCAAGACAACTTACAAAGCACATGGCTGATGCTCATGGCTCTGAAAGCTGGGAAGTTCAAGAGTGTAGCACTGGGGGCTTGGAGAGATGGCTTAACGGTTAAAATGCTCATTACAAAGCCTCAAGACCTAGGTTCAGACCCACATAAGCCACATGCACAAGGTAGTGCATGTGTCCTGAGTTCATTTTCAGTGGCTGGAGACCATGGTGTGCCATTCTCTCTCTCTCTCTCTCTCAAAATAAGCAATAAAGCAAACAAGAAGACTGTGGCCCTGGCATCTGGTGAGGGGCTTCTTGCTTCATCAGAACATGGAGGGGGCATCCTTATGGTAACAGCACAGCAGTGATAGTTTAGGTCTCTCTTCCTCTTCTTTCTTTTTAAAAATATTTTTATTTTTATTTATTTATTTGACAGAGAGAGAGAGAGAGAGAGATAATGGTGCACCAGGGCCTCCAGCCACTGCAAACAAACTCCAGACATGTGCCCCCCCTTGTGCATCTGACTAACGTGGGTCCTGGGAATCAAACCTGGATCCTTCAGCTTTGCAGGCAAATGCCTTAACTGCTAAGCCATCCCTCAAGCCCTCTCTTCCTCTTCTTATAAAGCCAATAGTATCATCACTGGTGCCCTGTCTGTATGACCTCATTTAGCCCTAATTACCTCCCAAAGTCCCTACCTCCAAATATTATTGACATGAATAGATTAAGCTTCCCACACATGAGCTTTTGGGGACACATTTAGACTACAACTTGTACCTAGGGAAACAACTGTCCTGGTTTGTGTGACACAAGCCCACGCACACCCCTTTTTTTCTCCTGCACTGTAGATTGAGCCTAGGTTCTTTCATATGCCAGGCAAGAACTCCACCAAATGGACTAAATCCCAAGTTTTGTTGTTGTTTTGGTTTTTCGAGGTAGGGTCTCACTCTAGCCCAGGCTGAGCTGGAATTCACTCTGTAGTCTCAGGGTGGCCCAGAACTCACAGCGATCCTCCTGCCTCTGCCTCCCAAGAGCTGGGATTAAAGGCATGTGCCACCAAGCCATGCAAAGTTTTTTTTTGTTTTGTTTTGTTTTTGTTTTTTTAAATAGTGGGTCTCATGTATCCTAGGCTGGTCTCAAACCCCTTAAGTACCTGGGATTGGCCTTAAAAGCTCATCTTTCCTGCCTCCACCTCCCATGTGCTGGGATTATTGGTATATAATACTAGCCTAGCTACACATTCCATTTTAACACCCAAATCCCTATATCCTTTGTCTTGAGCACCTGGGACAACTAGTCACTCTGTGACACTCAGTCTACTTTTTTCTTGGCCACCAAATGTTTGAGTTGAAGGTTTAACTCAGAATTTTCTCTCCCAGGTTAATCCATTCTATTTCTTTTGTGTAGCCCACATGGAGACCTGCACCCCATTTTAAAAAAATTTTTGTTTGTTTGTTTTTTTTTTTTTTGAGGTAGGGTCTCACTCAGCTCAGGCTGACCTGGAATTCACTCTGTAGTGTCAGGGTAGCCTCAAACTCACGGCGATCCTCCTACCTCTGCCTCCCAAGTGCTGGGATTAAAGGAGTGCACACCACACCCGGCTGTTTAAAGTTTTTTAAAGACAAGGTACCCAGGCTGGCATCAAACTCATGATCTTCCTGAGAACTGACAGGACAGCCGTGCTCTGCCACAGCCAGCATGAGACCTGTACTTTGGTGCCCTACAGCTGAGGACATGTGCAGGAACAGCAAGCTGGAAGCACCTCCCCTGGAGTGCATGAGCACAGTGGATGGTCACAAGATGGCCATCAGGGTGAGATGATTCTACTTCTGCCCATGTCCAGGTGGGACCTCTCCTTAGTGTCTCCCAAGATCTGGGAAGGTGGACAAGGAGCTGCTGCTGTGGGTGTCAACTGGGATGCAGGTGCCTTCCATAGCATGAGCCCACAAACAAAGCCTGGTGTTTTCAGTTCAGTGCCTTTCCCACTAGTGTATTTATCAACAACAACAAAAATATCACGCCTCCAGAAAGGGAAGCTCCTCCCTCAGATTCACATGAGACCTGGCTCAGTGGGGCACCTCCAGGAAGCATGACCATGGGAAGAAATTGGGAAGGTCACCTATCAGGAAGAGAAAAGACACTTCTGGGCTGGAGAGATGGCTTAGCGGTTAAAGCACTTGCCTGAAAAGCCAAAGGACCCAGGTTCAATTCCCTAGGACCCACGTAAGCCAGATGCACAAGGTGGCACATGCGTCTGGAGTTCATTTGCAGTGGCTGGAGGCCCTGGTGTGCTTATTTTCTCCCTATCTGCCTCTATCTCTCTCTCCAATAAATAAAATATTTTGACATTTTTCTTTTATATTTATTTAATGTTTTATTTTTATTTATTCATTAGAGAGAGAGGGAGAGAGGAAGAAAGAGAGAGAGAGAGAAAGAGAATGGGTGTGCCAAGGCCTCTAGCCACTGCAAATGAACTCCAGATGCATGTGTCACCTTGTGCATCAAGCTTATGTGGGATCTGGAGAATCAAACCTGGGACCTTAGGCTTCACAGGCAAGCACCTTGACCACTAAGCCATCTCTCCAGCTCCTTTTGTTGTTTTTGAGACAGGATCTCAGGTAGCCCAGGCTGGCCTCAAACTTACTATGGAGCCAAAGATGGCCTTGGACTCCTGATCCTCCTGCCTCCACCACCCAAGTATTAGCATTACCGGTGTGGACCACCATGCCTGGTTTATGGGGTGCTGGGAATGGGACCCAGGGCTTCATGCCTGCCAGACACTCTTCCAACTAAACTACATCTCCAACGTGAATGCAGTGACTTTTAAGATCATTTGCCTGGCCTGGAGAGATGGCTTAGCAGGTAAGGCACTTGCCTACAAAGCCTAAAGACCCCGGTTTGATTCCCCAGTACACATGTAAACGAGATACACAAGGTGGAACATGTGTCTGGAGTTTGTTTGCAATGGTTCAAAGCCCTGGCATGCCCATTATCTCTCCCCACCCCACCACCCAAATAAATAAATATTTAAAAATTAAAAGATAATTAGTCTTAGTCTCAGGCAGCTCAATGGACACAGAGGGTGGGCCTTAGAGCCGAGTGGCTCTTGGGAAATAGGAGCAGGCTGAGGAGTTTTCGAAGACCCTGCCCTTCAGTTTTGAGAAGGGTCCTACCTAATACTTTAATCTTCTTCACTGTCTTCTCTGTGTTGTTGACCACAGTCACGGTCACGGGGATGGGTTCTCCATGGAAATATATCTGCAAAGAGAGTGAGAAATGAGAGAGGAGAACAGAGTGGAGCGAGGGTACCGAGGGCCTTCCGGGCTCATCTCAAGCCCTTTACAACAACCAGAGAAGATGAAGTGATAAATGATGTTTCTTCTCCACAAGCGTCTAGACACGTTCCTTCCGCACATCTGCAGGAGGCTGAGGAGGATGGTGGAGCTGAAACATCCTATGAAGTCAGGAGACCTTGTGTGGAATCAGGAGGTTTGAGGTGAAACAAACAAAATAAAGGGAGCACTGGGAAAGCTGGCTGACAGAGCTCTTCCCAGCAGCACGCTGGGTTATCCAGCCCCAGGTGAGCACACTCATGCATGTGCATACACTCCAGCACAGCCTTGGCCACTTGTCCATGTGTGTGCACGTGAATGTATGAGCTTATGGAGAGCAGAGGACAACCTTAAATCACCTAGTAGGCTAGATTAGCTGGTCAGAGCCCCCGCCCCGGATGAACCTGTCTCTGCCTCTCCAGGCCTGGGATTACAAGTGCTGGCCAGTACACGTGAAATTTTTATTTTACTTTTTTTTCTTGGTAGGGTCTCACTCTAGCCCAGGCTGACCTTGAATAATTCACTATGTAGTCTCATGGTGGCCTCAAACTCATGGTGATCCTCTTACCTCTGCCCACCCAAGTGCTGGGATTAAAGGCCTGTGCCACCATGCTCGGCAGTATATTTTACTTTTTTAAAATATTTCTTTTTCTTTTTTTCTTTTTCTTTTTCAATGTAGGGTCTCACTTTAGCTCAGGCTGACGTGCAATTTGCTATGTAGTCTCAGAATGGCCTCGAACTCACGGCGATACTCCTACCTCTGCGAGTGCTGGGATTAAAGGCATGCGCCACCACACCCAGCATATTTATTTTTTAATTTATTTATTTATTTATTTGAGAGAGAGGGAGAGGCCGATAGAGAGAGAGAGAATGGGCACACCAGGGCCTGAAGCCACAGCGAACGAACTCCAGACACATGTGCCACTTTGTGCATCTGGTTTACATGGGTCCTGGGGAATGGAACCTAGGTCCTTGGCTTTGTAGGCAAGTGCCTTAACTGCTAACCCATTTCTCCAGCCCCACACCTGGAATATTTTAAACATGGGTGCTGGGTTACCTGTCCTTATCCTTGCTTGGCAAGTATTTACTGAGAGCTCTTTCCCCGAGCCTGGCTCTTCACCTTTTACCACCAGGACACTCCTAGTTGATGCTATCAAGTGTGACACGGCCATCATGTGTGACCTGGCCGGCCTGTGTGGTTTCTGTGAAACTGGACTTTCCCAGGAAGTGAGAAATGTGGATCAGCACGTCGAGAAGTGGCGCCTTTGATAATGTGGCCAAAGGCAGGGGCACAGAGAAGAGCTAACTTGGCTAGCCCCATAGTGTCCTGGAAAAGCCAACCAGTGCCAGGCCAGGCATGGCAGCGCACGGTGACTCGTTCCAAATTTATGAGAAACATTAGCTCTTTACAAACACTGACGCTTTCAGTGTGGCAGAAGCAAGGTGACCCCGTGCACCCACACAGAGAGGCAGAAGTGACCTTGAGCTGCAGGCTTGAGCCCCCATTGGGGAGATGGGTTACCTCTTTGCTGAGGGAGACTGAGAGGTGCAGGGGCTTGTCAGACATGAAGAACTGCCAGGCAGCTTCAGCACTGGGCTGGGGACCCATCTCGGACGGAGCATGCTGCACTTTCCGGATCAGTAACCGCACAGAACTCCTGCAGAGAGAAGAGGATCCCTGCTCAGTGCCAGCCACTTCAGCTTGGCCTCCACCCACGGAGGATGGAAGGAGCTGGAGGGCCTGTTCTGCCCACTGCTCCGTGATTCCAGGAGCTGAGTGTTGGGTCAAGGCTCTCAGACTCTGCTCAGCCCCCTCTTGGGTGAGGTTGTGTCACAGTGTGGGACACCTTATGTGACAGGCTTCAGAGCTCCATGCAACGGTGACACCATGTTACTAAGGATTGCAAGCATCAGAGAGGGGCTGAATGTGAATTAGCAGGGGACCCTGCAAGCCATGAAATCAGCCAGCCAGGCACACACTCTTTGTGGGTCACTGTCTCCAATTGGACATGAAGCTTTCTCAGTAGGGAAGAACTCATATCAGGTACCAGAAACCAAGTCAGAATCCCATGGCTTGGAAACTTATAGATGCCAGAGAGAAGCCCCCACTGGTCTCTGGTAAGAAAAGTGCACATATCAAAAAGTCTCAAATCGGGGCTGAAGAGATGGCTTTGCGGTTAAGGCACTTACCTGCAAAGCCAAAGGATCCTGGTTCGATTCTCCAGGACCCACATAAGTCAGATGCACAAGGGGGCACATGCATCTGGAGTTCGCTTGCAGTGGCTAGAGGCCCTGGCATGCCCATTCTCTCTCTCACTCAAATAAATAAATAAATAAAATATATTTTTTAAAAGCCTCAAATTTGGTGGCGCACGCCTTTAATCCCAGCACTCGGGAGGCAGAGGTAGGAGGATCACCATGAGTTCGAGGCCATCCTGAGACTACATAGTGAATTCCAGGTCAGCCTGGACCAGAGAGAGACCCTACCTCGAAAAACCAAAAAAAAAAAAAAAAAAGCCTCAAATCACCAGGTGTGGTGGCGCACGCCTTTATTCCTAACACTCAGGAGGCAGAGGTAGGAGGATCACCGTGAATTCGAGTCCACCCTGAAACCACATAGTGAATTCCAGGTCAGCCTGGGCTAAAGTGAGATCCTACCTCGGAAAACAAAACAAAACAAAACAAGCAAAAGTCTCAGATCACTATGCATGCCCCCTTTAACCAAGCTACTCTCACCTTTGGTTGGAGAATCTGCTTATTTTACACATGATAGAAAAAAATTGAGGAGATCCAAGATTCATCAATAGCAACAAGAAAAAAAGCCTACTGCGTACCATTAGACGTGCCACCTCTGCCACGTCTGCTGGGGCCCACAAGAAGTTGCATAGAGGAAATAGCAACACAAGTATTGCTCCCACTGCTAGCCTGACAACCAGCTCCAGGGCAAGAGTAACCAGCACTGTGGTCAATCAAAACACATCAAATGGGGTGGAAAGATGGCTTCGTGGTTAAGGCATTTGCCAGCAAAGTCAAAGGACCCAGGTTCAATTCCCCAGTACCCATGTAAAGCCAAATGCACAAGGTGGCACATGCATCTGGGGTTTATTTGCAGTGACTAGAGGCCCTGGCGCATCCATTCTTTCTCTCTCTCAAATAAATAATAAAATAAAATAAAAGCATAAGCAAAGCCAGGAATGGTTCATGCCTTTAATCTCAGCACTTGGGAGGCAGAGGCAGGAGGACCACCATGAGTTCGAGGCCACCCTGAGACTACATAGTGAATTCCAGGTCAGCCTGAGCTGCAGTGAAACCCTACCTCGAAAAACCAAAATAAAATAAATAAATAAATAAAAACATCAAATCAGAAACCCAGAAGCTGCAGAGAACTGAACACTAAGTTAGACTGCCAACAGACCTACCAAGGCTCAGGGACCATTGCCAAAGACAGGGCAGGAAGACTGTAAGAGCCACAGGGTGGGTAGAAATATCCTGAGGCATAGCCCCACCTCTCCCCACACAAAGACTGACTAGACCTTCATTACACCACACTGAATACCAATGAGTCCACTGACAAGAACCCTCCGGGAAAAGTGGGAGGGGGGAGGGAGGGACCAGGGGATATAAGACCATAACCTTTGTTAAAAAAATAAAATTGGTCAGGCGTGGTGGCACACACCTTTAATTCCAGCACTCAGGAGACAGAGGTAGGAGGATCACCTTGAGTTCAAGGCCGCCCTGAGACTACATAGTGAATTCCAGGTTAGCCAAGGCTAGAGTGAGACCCTACCTCAAAAAACCAAGATTGTTACTAGAAATTTATCAGTACCAGGGATGGGATACCTTCCTGTGTTGGCCAGGGAGGTTACAAATACCTCCAAAACATTATAGGTCATTGTCAAGGCCCTTGGTTTCCCACCAGGAATAGATGGTAAGACCCTATTGCTGAAGACTCCACATACTTGGGCTGCAAGGTCACTGAGAAATCCTGCTGGAGCTGAGCTGAAAGCCTCCATATGGACCAGCTGACAAAAACCTGGAAAAAGCTACACTGCATGCAGTTCAATGGCAGAGAGAAATCACCAGTGTAGATATTCAACAGTGGACACTGCAAGCTTTAAATTTGGCCAGCCAGGCCAAATGAGCCAACAGGTGCAATAGTGGCATGTCTGTTATGGGGAAAACCAACTGCTCTCTAATTGGACTGGAGGCCCACTCCATGGGAGGGAATACATGCCTGATACCAAAAACCTACGACAGGGGTAGTCAGAAGCCCTAGGGTGTAAAGCCTGCTGGTGTCTGGCTAAATGTATATATATTATACTCACCAAACTGCCCAGTAAGCATTTCTCTTAATGTCCACACCCATATATTAATGCTACTCTCACTTTTGGTTAGAGAAGCTTCTCTTTTCAGATGGTGGCGACCTTGGGATGACTCAGAAGGCACCATGGTGCTGAGAAGAAGTGACAGAGGAGTGCTCAGTACTGAAACATCTCTAACACACCTTCCAAGGCTCAGGGTCCATTGCGGAAGAGGTGGCAGAAAGAATGTAAGAGCCAAAGGAAGAGTAGGACTCCTTACAACATGCTCCTCCAGACACAAAATGGCCTGGATATCCATGACCTCACAGTGCCTGACACTACCTACACAAGACCATCATAATGGGAGGAAAAGATCATGACATCAAAATAAAAGAAACACTGACTGAGAGAAGGAGGGGATATGATGGAGAGTGGAGTTTCAAAGGGGAAAGGGGGGGAGTGAAGTACCATGGGATATTGTCTACAATTAAGGAAGTTGTAAATTAAAAAGTAACTAAAAATAATATAAATAAATAAAATAAAATAAAATTGGAGCCGGGTGTGGTGGGGCACACCTTTAATCTCAGCACTTGGGAGGCAGAGGTAGGAGAATTATTGTGAGTTTGAGGCCACCTGAGACTACATAGTGAATTCCAGGTCAACCTGGGCTAGAGTGAGACCCTCGAAAAAAACTCAATGATAATAATAATAATAATAAAGTAAAGCAAAGTTGGGGTCTGGAGAGATGTCTCAGTGGTTAAGGCGCTTGCCTGCAAAGCCTAATGACCTAGGGAAGAAATTGGGAGTTCATCTGTCATGAAGGTCATCCCCAGACAAAAGACACTTCTGGGATGGTGAGATGGCTTAGCGGTTAAGGCACTTGCCTGCAAAGCTAAAGGACCCAGGTTCAATTCCCCAGTACCCCCATAAAGCTGGATGCACAAGGTGGTGCATGCATTTGGAGTTCATCTGCAGTGTCTGGAGGTCCTGGCCCGCACATTCTTTCTGTCTGTCTCTCTTCTATCTCTCTCTACTTGCAAATAAATATAAAATAAAATAGAATTGGGCTAGAGAGATGGTTCCGTGGTTAAGGCACTTGCCTGCAAAGCCTAACAACCAGGGTTCAATTCCCCAGTACCTACATAAAGCCAGATGCACAAAGGAGCACATGTATCTGGAGTTCATTTGCAGTGGCTAGAGGCTCTGGTGCTCTCTCTCTCTCTCTCTCCCTCCTTGCAAATAAATAAATAAATAAATAGTCAGGCATGGAGGTGCACACCTTTAATCCTAGCTCTCAGGAGGCAGAAGTAGGAGGATCGCTGTGAGTATGAGGCTAGCCTGAGACTACATAGTGAATTCCAGGTCAGTCCGGGCTAAAGTAAGACCCTACCTCAAAAAAACAAACATAAATAAATAAATGAGAGAGAGAGGTGCTGAAGCCATTACTCAGGGGTAAAGCATTTGCCTAACATGCATAAGGTCATGGATTAGAATCATAGCAACACACGCACAGACACACACACGTACACATGCACACACCTACCACCAAGAGATATATATGCTGAGCAGAAAGAGAAGATGGAAAAGGATGGAAGGATGTGGAAGCGGGGGTGTTGTTTGAGTATAAAAAGAAACACGAGTGCTGGGCAGGAGGAGGGACAGGCGTTTAGCTTATCAGAGAGAGATTCTCTTGATAGTGCTACGCAGCTTTGAGTCGATTTAGTGATGGTTGTACAATATTGTGAGTGCACATACTGGCATGGAGTGATAGACTTAAAAGTGGTTCAGATTGTGAACTTCATATTGTGTGTATTTTACCACAATGAAAATTGTTTTTAATATATTTTATTTATTTATTTATTTGAGAGAGAGAGAGAGAATGGGTGTACCAGGGCCTCCAACCACTGCACGTGCCCCCTTTTGCATCTGGCTTACGCGGGTCCTGGAGAATCGAACCAGGATCCTTTGGCTTTGCAGGCAAATGCCTTAACCACTAAGCCATTTCTCCAGCCCTGTTTTTAATATTTTATTTTTCTTTATTTATTTGAGAGAGAGAAATAGGCAGGTAGAGAGAGAGAGAATGGGCCTCCAGCCACTGCAAATGAACTCCAGATGTGTGCACCCCCTTGAGCATCTATCTTATGTGGGTCCTGGGGAGTCGAACCTATGTCCTTTGGCTTCACAGGCAAGCGCCTTAAACATGAAGCCATTTCTCTAGCCTGAAAAATTGTTTATTAAACAGAAGAAAACAGCTGGGGTGCATGGTGGTGCACCCCTTTAATCCCAGCACTTGAGAGGCAGAGGTAGGAGGATCGCTGTGAGTTTGAGGCCAACTTGGGCTAGAGTGAGACCCTGCCTCAAAAAGAAACAAAAAGAAGACAAAGGAGGAGGAGGAGAAACTGGCTAGGCGTGGTGGTTGGCTACAGAGACTCTTTTCTCAACAAACAAGCAAAAAACAAACGAAAGAAGGGACCTGGGAGGTCTTAGGGACCTCCATGGGCCTTGATGTTGCCAAGTCCATGGTCATTTCTTTCATCACCTCCCTTATGATGAGCCATTGACCGCCCCATCCCCCCACCCCCACCCCCCACTCCCCGCATGCACATGTCTCCGTCCTTCATGGTTCTGGCCCGAGGAAGCTTCATGACCCCAGCTACACCAAGCCTGTGGGGCAGTTTCTTACCCCACCCAGCCCCCAACCCCTCATCCAATCCTAAAACTTTGCTCTTACTTCTTGGGGATCTTGTCCTCTTCGCCATCTGTCACATCTGTGGCAAATGCTTTGACCTCAAAGTCAACCCCACAGCTCTGTTGGAGACAAGAGGACAGGTCAGTTTTCTCCTTGCCAGGAGCTGAGATGCAGCGTCACCTCCCACAGCAGACAAATGGCCATATCCTACTTTGAACTGTTGGTGAGCACTGGATGTCGAAGCCTACTGACAGCATCACAGACACTCGCACGCTGAGTGAGCTGTGGGCCCAGAGCCCTCCGTGGAACAACACTCAGCTGCAAGGGACCCCTCCCGTGGCTATAGAGTGTGCCCTGTGTGTCCCTGCAGGTTTTCAGCCCCTCTGCCTTGCACACTTAGCTGTCCTCAAACAGGATACTACCCTGCATGTGGTGTGGACTTCCAGCTGAACACAGCACTGGGGACAGACAGGAAGTGTTCACAGGCTCAAGAGCAGTGTCCCCGAATACCCTGCTGAGAGGCAAACACCCTGACCCCAGTTGGCTCTGCTGCAGCCAAGCATGGCTGCAGCAATGGCTCACAATGCCAACAGCTGGTCAAAAAACCCTAAAATTTCCTCATTTGCAAAAAGCAAAAAGAACTTTGAAGTCTGTATGGGTGGAACACACTCATTTGCCAGTGACCATCAGTCCCTAGTCCAGGTATGTGATTTTCTTGCCCTTTGCTGCCCTCCCAAAAGTTCAACACACCATGACTCATCTTTGCCCTCAGTCTGCCCACTGGCAGCTCATTGACCCTCTGCCTGCTGCTCAGAGGGGACAGTGCTGAGAGTAAAGGCACACACATGTGTTGGGTCCCTTGGTCACAGGATGCTCACAGGTAAGTGAAGCTGAAGATGAGTGACATGGTCATGGGGATTCTATATTAGACTTCTACTTTTGTGTTTATTTGAAAATTTCCATAATAAAAAAACTGTTTTAAAAGGATATTGAAAGTCTGGCATGGTGGCTCATGCCTATAATTCCAGCACATCAGGAGGTGGAGGTAGGAGGATCAAGAGTTCAAGGCTAGGGCTGGAGAGCTGGCCTAGCGGTTAAGGCATATGCCTGCAAAGCCTAAGGACCCAAGTTTGATTCTCCAGGTCCCACGTAAGCCAGATGCACATGGTAGCACATGTGTCTGGAGTTCATTTGCAGTGGCGGGAGGCCCTGGCATGCCCATTCTCACTCTCTCTCTCTGTCTCTAATAAATAAATAAAAATAAAATCTTTAAGAAAAAGAAGTTCAAGGCCAGCCTCAACTCCACAAGACCACTCCCTCCCCCCCCAAAGGAAGGAAAGAAAGAAGGAAGGAAGGAAAAAGTGGGGCAAGCCAGGCGTGGTGGCGCACGCCTTTAATCCCAGCACTCAGGAGGCAGAGGTAGGAGGATCGCCATGAGTTTGGGGCCACTCTGATACTACATAGTTAATTCCAGGTCAGCCTGGGCTACAGTGAAACCCTACCTTGAAAAACCAAAAAGTGGGGCATGGTGACTGTATGCCTTTAGTTCCAGCACTTGGAGGCTGAGGTAGTCAGCCTAGAGCCACAGAGTGAGGTCCAGAGGGCTAGAGTGAGACCTTGCCTTAAAAAAAAGGGGGGGAGTGCTGGAGAGATGGCTTAGTGGTTAAGCCATGTGAAGCCTAAGGACCCTGGTTCGAGGCTCGATTCCCCAGTACCCACGTAAGCCAGATGCACATGATGGCACATGCATCTGGAGTTCGTTTACAGTGGCTGGAGGCCCTGGAGCGCCCATTCTCTCTCTCTCTTTTTCTGTCTCTAATTAGTAAATAAATAAAAATTAAAATAAAAAAAAACAAGGGCTTGGGAGATTGTTCAATGGTTAAGACACTTGTCTGCAAAGCCTAAGGACCCAGGTTCCATTCTCCAGTATCAGATGCACAGGGTAGCCCATGTGTCTGGAGTTTGTCTGCAGTGGCTAGGGGTCCTAGCACACCCATTCTCTCTCTTTCTATCCATGTCTCTCTCTCAAATAAATAAGTAAAAATAGTTTTAAAAAAGACCAAGGGCTCAGCACAACCTTGACTTATCCTAGCAGATGACAATGCTGAGAGTCTCAGAACTCCTCACAGGTCCCTAAAAGACTCTCCTATAGAGCCATTATTGACCACCAAAATATAACACTAATTCTGGCAGCCTACATGGTCTTAATCACCCAGTAAGAAAAATGTAACTACACAATATAAACAAAGATTCAGACTAATAGACTCCCCTATGTGATGCTGACTTACAGTACTAAACTCTAACATTTCATGCCTTCTGCCTCTGCCTGTCCCTGATTAACTTCACCTACCCTGACCCCAGCTCCTCCCACTTGCCTTAGCCAAAATCAGAGCTATCCTTGGCCCCCTCCTTCCTTAGTCCTTACCCTATCTCATCCAGGGATAAGTACACCACCACCCCAATGGGCACTCTCAAACTTAAACTCTCTCATGTTCCTACTCTTCCCCTGATCCACAAATGCTCCTTGTGAATATGCTGATGCCCCTCTGCCTCCTCTCTCCTGCCCCAAGCCCTCTATCCCTCACCTCTGAGTGCTCATTCTCCCTTGAGCCTGGTGTTCTGATGTCATAACAAGCTCCTTAACTCTTCCTTCTGTCCTGTCATGGGGTATGCAGAGCCCATCTCTGTCACCTTCTCTATAACAGATGTCACCAGCAACTGCCCTGAAGCCAGCTCAGTACAGGGATGGTACAGAGAAGTCTCTGTTTCATTCAGGACCAAGTCTTAAAGCCAGCATGGAACTGCCTTCTCATCACCTGCCCTGAAGGGAGACCCATCGACTGACCACATTATCCAGCCTCTCCAAGAACTCGTCGCCCCAAGGTCAGCATGAAGAAATTAACCTTGGTCTTTTATCATTAACAAAAGGCTGAAATGTTAGGTCTGACAGGGCCCAATATGGAGTCACCAAGGACAGCAGGATGGCGACAGAGACACAAGGAAGAGGATTATCCACATTCCTCAAGAAACCGCCCAGCCATTATCCCCTCCTTGCCTGCAATGTCCCCAAGTCATGGTTTCCCCCTTATTTTGTAAAATTACCTGGTGGCTGTTCTGATGTCACATCCTGGCTATCTGAGATCTCCCCTAAAGGACCCTGTCTTGTTCAGCTCTTCCTTTCTTCACTGACCCTATGAAGCCCATTACCTGAGGAACTCAGGTGGGCTGTGCTCCTCTCTTGTGAGCCAGCCTGGCAGCTCGTGATTTTCCCGAATAAAAGCTTTCATCTTAAAAAAAAAAAAAAGGGCTGGGGAGATAGCTTAGTGATTAAAGGCATTTGCTTGCAAAGCCTTCTGACCTGGGTTTGATTCCCCAGTACCCATGTGGAACTAGAGACACACAAAGCTACATATACATCTGAAGTCTTTTTACAGCAGCAAGAGGCTTTGGTATGCCCCATCTCATTTGCTCACTCTCTCTCTCTCTCAAATAACTACAATCAAAATTTTAAAAATTGGAAGGAAGGAAAAAAGGATGGATGGATGGAAGGAAGGAAGGAAAGAAGGAAGGAAGGAAGGAAGGGAGGGAGGGAGGGAGGGAGGGAGGGAGGGGAGGAGGAGGGAGGGAGGAAGTCTATTGAAGGAGCCAGATGTAATGTGAAGTGTCTGTACTAACAGCATTGAGTAGCGTGAAGCACAAGGTTTTGTGCTCAAGGCCAGGCTGGGTTAGATAGTAAAACCCCGTCTCAAAAGGAAAGCAAACAAAACAACACAAGTCTATTGAAGGAAGACTGAATCCCCACAGCCTTCCTTCTCTAACTCACCTTCCCAACATCTTGCGGAGCTGGCTGCAGCATCACTGAACAGGGCAGGTAGTCAGGAAACTGGAGAGAAACAAGTGAGGGAACCTTCTCACTCAGAGGCGGTTGTACATTCACCATGTAAAGATGAGAGTGAAGACGAGCAAGACGCACAAAAAGACCTGACTCACCTGTACCCTTGAAGCCCAGCTTGACATTCACAGGCAGCTCTCCAAAGTCTCCCACGTGCACAGACATACAACTGAGGTTTACCCAGAGATATGTCTTTCAGAAGTGAACCTAAACTATGTCCCGTGGGACCAAACACGTCTGATGACTCATGTTCTTAGGCCTAATTCTATTTAGAATTAGAACCGTTTCTGGACCATTGTTACAGACCATGAGACACAATTCTGCACTATAATTTTCAGGACTTTTGTAATGCACATTTAATGTAGCCATTCCCCTTTGCTGGGCACTTATATGGTATTTAGTTTCTTTGCCATTATAACAATACTATGATAAATATACATCTTCAAATATTTGTTTATTTATTTATTCATTCATTTTTTTTTTTTTTTTTGGTTTTGCAAGGTAGGGTCTCACTCTGGCCCAGGCTGACCTGGAATTAACTATGTAGTCTCAGGGTGGCCTTGAACTCATTCCTCCTACCTCTGCCTCCCGAGTGCTGGGATTAAAGGCATTTACCCCTGGACTTACCAGCTTATTCATTCATTTTTAAGCAGGGCCTCACTCTAGCTCAGGCTAACCTGGAAGTCATTCTGTAGCCCATGCTGGCCTCTAACTCAGGATGATCCTCCCACCTCAGCCTCCCAAGTGCTGGGATTAAAGGTGTTTGCCACCACCCCTGGACTTACTCAAATACTTTTTTAGCACGAGAATGGTTATATAGCTTCCTTAGCATGTACAAAGCCCTGAGTTCAATCCCCAGCACTGCATACAACTGGATGTGGTAACATAGTCCTGTAATTCCAGCACATGGGAAGTAGGACAAGATGAGCAGAAGTTTGAGGCCATGCTCAGCTACAGAGTGAGTTCAAGGCTGGCCTGGGCTACATGAGATTGTCTCAAAACAAAATTTACAAAAGGAAGAAGAAGAAAGAAAGGGTTGAAAAAGATGGCCCCCTTTTGGGCCCCCGAGTGGTTAAGACACACTGCTGGTGAAGAGGATTTATTAGGACCCATGTTCAACTCTCCAGATTCCAAGCTGTGGGGGGAGAGTTTTTATAGTCAAAAACCATATGTGTGAGAAATACTACAAATATGCAGGGGCTTTCCAGACATCTCCAGTCCAGATAATAGCATGCAAGGGAGCTGTTTTTTTATTTGCTCAAGGACGCAAGATGTTTCTCTGGTGGTCAAGGCCCCCAGATGCAGTCCTCAAGATAACGGCTTCCCCATTTTCAAGGTGTGTATAGGGATAATGCAAACCTTGTTTTCCATCTAGTCACAGGTTGTTTGTACAAAGAAATGTCTGGAGGGCAAGCAGTTGCATAGAATTGCTGAAGTGTTACATTTCCAAGCAAGTGTACAGAAGCTAATTAGAGCAGTATAGTTATATATTTTTTTTATCCTTTCAAATACAGTGGCTGGAGGGCCTAGTGCACCAATTCTCTCTCTCTCATGGTGTCTCTCTTTCGTAAAAAAAAATAAGAAGAAAAGAAGGAGAAGGAGAAAAAGGAGGAGGAGGAGCAGTAGCAGCGGCAGCAGCAGCTATGCATGGTGGCGCACGCCTTTAATCCCAGCACTCAGGAGGCAAAGGTAGGAGGATCACCATGAGTTCGAGGCCACCTTGAGACTACATAGTGAATTCCACTCAGTCTGGGCTAGAGTGAAACCCTACCTCAAAAAACCAAAAACAAACAAAGAAAGAATAAGCAAAGAAAAAAGAAATAGCTGCAAGCCTTAAGTTTGGCCAGCTAGGCCAAATGACCCAATAGGTGCCATAGTGGCATGTGTGTTATGGGGGAAACCAACTGCTCTCTAATTGGACTAGAGGCCCGCTCCATGGGAGGGAATACATCCCTGATACTGAAAACCTGTAACAGGGTAGTCATGAGCCCTAGGGGTGTAATGACTACTGGTGTCTAGCAATATATATATATTATGCTCACCAAACTGCCCAGTAAGCACTTCTCTTAATGTCCATACACATAGATTAATGCTACTCTCACTTTTGATTAGAGAAGCTTCTCTCTTCAGATGGCAATGACCTTGGGATGACTCAGAAGGCACCATGGTGCTGAGAAGAAGGGACAGAGGAGTGCTCAGCACTGAAATATCTCTACCACACCTTCCAAGGCTCAGGGTCCAATGCGGAAGAGGTGGTGGAAAGAATTTACAAGCCAGCTGGGCGTGGTGGCGCACGCCTTTAATCCCAGTACTTGGGAGGCAGAGGTAGGAGGATCACCAAGAGTTCAAGGCCACCCTGAGACTACATAGTGAATTCCAGGTCAGCCTGGACCAGAGTGAGACCCTACCTCGAAAAACAAAAAAAAAAAAAAAAAAAAAAAAAAAAAGAATTTACAAGCCAAAGGAAGGGTAGGACTGCTTACAACGTACTTTTCCAGACACAAAATAGCCTGGATATCCATGACTTTGCAATGCCTGACACTACCTACACAAGACCATCATAATAGGAGGAAAAGATGATGAAATCAAAATAAAAAAGAGACTCATTTAGAGGGGAAGGGGATATGATGAAGAGTGGAGTTGTGAAACGGAAAGTGTAGGGGGAGGAATTATCATGGTTTATTGTCTATATTTATGGAAGTTGTCAATCATAAAGAAATTTTAAAAAGAGAGCACCAATTTATCTAGTTAATTTCATGTGCTATGTTGTTGAAAAGGGAACTGTCAGGTCAAAGTCACATTTATTTATTTATTTTTTGAGATAGCCTCTAACTAGCCTGAAACTCTCAATTCTCCTGCCTCAGCCTTTAGAGTCCTGGGCTTCCAGGTCTGCACCATTATTCTTGGCTAAAAATCACATTTTCTTTGGTGGTGGTTTTTTTGTTTTCTTGTTTTGCAGTGCTGGGACTCAAACCCAGGGCTTTGTGCGTGCTAGTCAAATTCTCTGCCATTAAGTGACCAGTTTAATCTTTAAAAATCATACTTGCCGGGCGTGGTGGCGCACGCCTTTAATCCCAGCACTCGGGAGGCAGAGGTAGGAGGATCACCAAGAGTTCGAGGCCACCCTGAGATTCCAGGTCGGCCTGGACCAGAGTGAGACCCTACCTCGCAAAACCAAAAAAAAAAAAAAAAAAAAAAAAAAAAACAAATAAAAATTTTTTAAAGGTTTTTTTTGATGAGTGCTGACATGTCACCAAAAGGTCATGCCACTTTGAATTTCCAGCACAGATGCATAAAGCGTACAGGACCATTTTTCTTTAAAAGAGGTTTTGTAAAACAATCATGGTAAAATAGAATAACAAAATTTACCATTGTTCTTAGCTACCTGGACCTGCCCCACAGAAACACCCCATCCATCTCCAGCACCTTCTAAGCAGCCTCCAGGAAGTTCTACCCCAGGGACCCTAAATCTCCTCCTGTCCTCCCACACCCCACAGGCCATGGTACCCTGCCTCGGACACTGTCTAAGTGAATGTGACTGTTGAGGGTGCAGTTGCCTCGGGTGAGTGGGCTCTGCCTTTTTGATGCCAGCTTGTCACGTGGCGTGGTTTTCAGGGTCTCTCCATGCTTTGGCACAGGAAGTGCCATGGATCCTATCACTTGGCAGGAGTGCATACCAACCAGACGAGTAAACATATATGCAAAGAAAGCTGCAGAAGGTTCCCTAGGCCAAGCTCTTGTCTGTCAGAGTATGAGTTTCATTGGGTAAGACATGGGCCTCAGGGGAGGTGAGAGGCTGGAGCCCCAGGACCTATCACACTGTGAACAAGGCTAAAGACTGGCATCTCAAGACTGGGGGTATATCTCAATTGCCCCAGCAATGCAACACACACATGCCCCTCAATCCCCTAAAATCTCTTTTCCCATAGGGAACATTTGCCCACTTGGAATTCCCTGGGGCCATCTGAGGGACATTCCTACCAGTTTCTTTTTATAGCCAGAGAAGAAAGAGCCTGTGCTCATCTAATTAGCTGGTCAAATGAAGGGAAATATCCAAAGGGCAGGTTAAAATGGTGCCTTTAAAGGCAGGGAGGCTATTTTCAAGGACATAAAAACACGACAATCACAGGCCACCACTCTAGAATTTCTTTCAAGGGTGTAATTTACAGGCCCACAGAGGGAAAGCCTCCTTGGGTCCCCTTCTCTTTGCCCCATCCCCTGTTGTAAGGTGCTGTAGGAGGGGCTGAGCCAGGGATGAAGCCAGTAGAGGGCACTCACCGTGAGCAGGAAGGGGTATGCGTTGCCCCCCAGCTTCTTGAGTAGGCTCTCCTGAAGTTGGGTGGGGGCACTGGCAGCCCCCACGGGAGGGTATACCTGTACCCGAGAGAAGTACAGGTCTCTGCGGAAAGTCAGACCGATCACATCGATATCCTCCTGGCCGTAGCGGAAGGCGCAGGTCAAGGTGACATACACTGGAAGACCATGCAGACACGTTGGACTTGGCCTATCATGGACATGACTCATCTACCTGGGCCACTGCCACTGGGATGAGCTGGCAGCAGGGTGAACACACCACACTGAGAGCCCCGCGGGCTCCCGCCTTCAGTGCCTGGCAGGGGTGGGATCTGGGAGAGCATACTGCACAGCTGGCCCACCCATTCTGTAAGCATCAGCACCTTCCTAGGGCTCGTGTCACAAGATTGGGAGGCACCTCCCTTGCCTACATTAGTGTGCCAGGATGGTGAACTTCTGTGGCAGACGTGTACAGTCCGCCTGCCCCTACTCTTCTTCCACCTCTCCTCTTCCTCCTCTTGGTCCCCAGCTCCCCAGGGGTTGGATGGGGGTGGATCTGAACTAGTGCTAACTTGCTTGGGTTAGAGAGGGCAGGATGTCTGGAGAGAGTAATAGAGAGACAGTGCTAAGAGCAAAAGAGACTGTGCCTAAGACAGAAGGAGGCAGAAGGAAGAGCCAAGGGAGCCTGGGCCAGCGGGAGTGGGGGAGTCAGAATCGAACCTGAGAAGTTTCCAGTTATAGCCTTTTTTTGCACCTTGCTCTCATACCTATGAAGCATTCTCTAAATTACTACTTTCAAAACTCCTATATGATCAAAGACTGAAGTCATGCCCCAGTGTGTGGACGTTTGACAAAGACAGGACGTCTTGGTAAAGCCCGTTAGAAGCAGAGCTCAAGTTCTTAGTCGCTGTTAGTTTAGGGTTTTGTCTGTGCCAATTCTTGTTTTTAAAACTCCCTTTTTTATTTTTATTTGAAACAGAGAGAGAGAGAAAGGGGGGGAGAGAATGGGCACACCAGGGCCTCCAGCCACTGCAAATGAACTCCAGACGCATGTGCCACCTTGTGCATCTGACTTATGTGGCACCTGGAGAACTGAACCTGGGTCCTGAGGCTTTGCAGGTATGTGCCTTAACTGTTAAGCCATCTCTCCAGCCCTGTCTATGTTAATTCTAAGGCCAACTGTCCCTCATCACTGACTCAAGAGAACCTCTGGACAAGCCCACACCTCTCCTTTGAGATTAGACATGAGGAAGGTGCCCACAGAAGACCTGGATTTCTGCCCACACCCACGAGGCGGTGGCCTTTTCTGACCCTGACTCCCTGTGTGATGGAAGGCAGGCAACAGTGGGGCTCAAGCCAGACAGGAGCAGAGGACCCAAGGGACAATAGAGCGCTGCAATTTTCTGTCCCATTCCTACCATGCTTCCCTACCCCCAATGCTGCTGGCAGCCCACACCTGACATATTCCAGTGGGCACATCATCCAGGGTCTAGAACAATTCCTTGTGGTTGTCAGTAGCAACCACTCAAAAGGCATTTTTAGAGTGGAACTGAGTCAGCGACATTATCACGAGCATAGTTTGAATCTGTTCTAATTCCGTTCATGCAACTGTTGCTCATCACAAATGACTGGAGATCTCAAGGGCGCGGTGACACTGTGGCTCAGAACCACTTCAAGAGGCATAAAAATAAATCCTGCCTCCCAACTGGCATGTTTTTCCCACCCAAATGCCCCCCACTTCCCACAGCCAGCCAGGAGACCACACGTTCACTCCAGAACGAGGGCTCTGCTCACCTTTCTTTCCCTTCACAAGCTCAGGATCCACCAGTACAACGCCATCTAAACCAGACAGAGACCAAGAATGAGAGCAAGTCACCAGCCATCTTTGGGCAAAGCTCTATGCAGTAGGGTGCCTTTTGCTTTTGTTGAGGGAGGAGTTGAGACAGGGTTTCACGTAGCCCAAGCTGGCCTTGAACTTGTTACACAGTCCGCCAAGGATGAGCAAAACCACCCGATCTTCCTGCTTTGCCCTCCCAAGTGCAGGGAGTGTGGGGGGCACCATCACAGCTTGCTGCCCGAGCATCTTGATCGCTAAGTAATAGTCCGTGGTGCCGATGTACCTCATTTTGTTTAACCTACTCCTCATGGCCTGAGGACATTCTGGTGCTGTTTATTTCGGACCTATTACATGTAACACTGCTGTGAACAATCATATCCAAAATAGTTGTTTCATTTCTGCGGGATGAATGCCCAGGGGTGCTGTTACTGGGTCGTATGGGAAGTGTATGTTTAGCTCTCAGAGAAGCTGCCAAGCTGCTTTCCCAAGTGACTGCACTGCTGTGCCTTCCCACCAGCATGGAGCGAGCTCTCCTTAGTATCCTCACCACTGCCATTGCCATGGTCTTTTCTTTAGGACAGTTTTCTCTTTCCCTCCCCTTCCCTTTTCTTCCCTTCCCTTTCCTCTCCTTCCCTCCCCTCCCCTCTTTTCCCCTTCCTGTCCCTTTCCCTCTCCTCCTCATCCCCCTCCCTCCCTCCCTCCCTCCCTCCCTCCCTCCCTCCCTCCCTCCTTCCTTCCTTCCTTCCTTCCTTCCTTTCAGTACTGGAGAGTAAGCTCAGGATCTTACATGTGCTAGGCAAGTATTCTACATCAGCTACAACCCACCCCTTTAAAAAATTTAATTTGGGCCGGGCGTGTTAATCCCAGCACTCGGGAGGCAGAGGTAGGAGGATCACCATGAGTTCAAGGCCAACCTGAGACTACAGAGTGAATTCCAGGTCAGCCTGGGCTAGAGTGAGACCCTACCTTGAAAAACAAAAAACAACAACAACAACAACAAAATTTAATTTGGGGGTTGGAGAAATAACTTAGTGGTTAAGGTGCTTGCCTGCAAAGCTAAATAACCCAGGTTCTATTCCCCAGGACCCGTGTAAGCCAGATGTACAAGGTGGCACAAGTGTCTGGAGTTCGTTTACAGTGGCTGGACATCCTCTTGTGCCCACACTCTCTCTCTCTCTCTCTCTCTGTGTGTCTCTGCCTCTCTCTCAAATAAATAAAAAAACAAATAAAAATAATTTGGGGCTGAAGAGATTGCTCAGCAGGTTAAAAGCACTTGCTTTCAAAGCTTGACGGCTTGGTTCAATTTCCCCGTATCCATATAAAGCCTGAGGCACAAAGTGGTAAATGTATATGGAGTTCATCTGCAGTGTCAAGAGGCCCTGGGCATGCCCATACTTACTCTCTTTCTCTGTTTGTTTCTCTCTCTCTCTCTCTCTCAAATAAATGAATAAAAATATTAAAATAGCCCAGCATGTTGGTGCATGCCTTTAATCCCAGCACTTGGGAGGCAGAGGTAGGATTGCTGTGAGTTCAAAGCCACCCTGAGACTACATAAGTGAATTCCAAGTTAGCCTGTACTACAGTGAGAACCTACCTTAGAAAATATACAAAATAAATAAATAAAATAAAATAAAATAAAATAAAATAAAATAAATTTGGGCTGGAGAGATTGCTTAGTGGTTAGGGTGCTTGCTTGCACAGCCTAAGGACCCAGATTCAATTCTCCAGTGCCCATGAAAGCCAGATGCCCAAGGTGACATATTTGGGCTACCTTCAAAGGTATATAATATCCATTTGTGGCTTTAATTTATATTCCCCCTGTGGCTAATGATTCTGACCATTTTTCAAGTGCATATTTGACACCTATGCATTTGTAATATAATGTTTCTTCATGTCTTTTGCTCATTTTCTTTTATTTTATACTTTTGTTTTGTTTTGTTTTTTGAGGTAGGGTCTCTCTCTGGCCCAGGCTGACCTGGAATTCACTATGTAGTCTCAGGTTGGCCTCAAACTCATAGCAATCTTCCTACCTCTGCCTGCCGAGTGCTGGGATTAAAGGCATGCACCACCATACCAGGCTTTATTATATACTTTTATTTATTTATTTATTATTATTATTATTATTATTATTATTATTATTATTATTTTGGTTTTGCAAGGTAGGGTCTCACTCTGGTCCAGGCTGACCTGGAATTAATTATGTAGTCTCAGGGTGGCCTTGAACTCTCCGCGATTCTCCTACCTCTGCCTCCCGAGTGCTGGGATTAAAGGCGTGCGCCACCACGCCCGGCATATTATATACTTAAAAAAATTATTTTTAGCTGGGCATGGTGGCACATGCCTTTAATCCCAGCACTCAGGAGGCAGAGGTAAGAAGAGTGCTATGAGTTTGAGGCCACCCTGAGACTACATAGTGAATTCCAGATCAGACTGAACCAGAGTAAAACCCTACCTCAAAAAACAAAACAAAAAAAATTATAGTTATTTACTTGAGAGAGAGACAGAGAGAGGGAGAATGGGCACGCCAGGGCCTATAGCCACTGCAAATGAACTCCAGATGCATGCACCACCTTGTGCATCTGGATTACATGGGTCCTGGGGAATCAAACCAAGGTCCTTTGGCTTTGCAGACAAGTGCCTTAATCACTAAGCCATCTTTTCAGCCCCTTATATACTTTTAAACTATATTTATTTGAGAGAGAGAGAGAGAGAGAGAGAGAGAGAGAGAGAGGGAGGAGAGAGCATGGGCATGCCAGGACTTCTTGCCACTGTAAAGGAACTCCAGATGCATGCACCCCTTTGTGTACCTGGCCCTGCATGGGTACTGGGAAACTGAACCCTGGCTGGCAGGCTTTGCAAGTGCCTTTAACCACTGAACCATCCCCCCAGCCCCCTTTGCTCATTTTCTCATTGGACTTTTCTTTTGTTCATTGTTGAATTCGGAGTATTCTTCACATATTCTCACACATGTGACCTCTGTCTCCTCATACTTTTTAAAATTGTTTTCAGCTCACAGGGCCCCACCTCTCCCTGAGGATTTAAGCACAACTGATAGTTGACAGAGAAGGGAGAGACACTTTCAGGTCCCATGCTGCTGTAAGCAAGCCTAATGAACCTCATTGGGACACACACACACACACTCACACACATGAAAGTAGAAGGGGGACTAGTTTGGATAGGAAAGGAAAGGAGATTAGCAGCAGTGGGAGGGAGACAAGAGAAGGTAATAGAGGTGACCATATTCAAAATGCATTATGGACATGAACCCATTATCATTTGTAATTAGTATATGTTAATAAATCCATTAAAGTTGTTTCCTGTCACCCAGTGGCACCTCATGGGAATTTAAATTTGTATGTCTTGGGCTAGAGAGATGGCTTAGTGGTTAAGGAGTTTGCCTGCGAAGCCTAAGGTCCCATGTTTGACTCTCCAGACCCCACGTAAGTCAACTGCACAAAGGTGAGGCAAGTGCAAGATCACACATGCCCACTAGATGGCACAAGCATCTGGGGTTAGATTGTAGTGGCTGAGGTCCTGGCATGCCAATTCTCTCTCTCCCTCTGATTCTCTCTGTAAAATAAAAAAATTAAGTGAAAAAAAAGGGGGCTGGAGAGATAGCTTAGTGGTTAAGGCACTTGCCAGCAAAGCCAAAGGACCTTGGTTAGATTCCCCAGAACCCACATAAGCCAGATGCACAAGGGGGCACATGCATCTGGAGTTCGTTTGCACTGGGTGGAGACCCTGGCATGCCCATTCTCTCTCTCTCTCTGCCTCTTTCTCTCAAATAAATAAATAAAAATAAAACTATTTTAAAAGTTTTTTAAAAATTAAAAAAAAATAAAGCTGGGTGTGGTGGCACATGCCTTTAATCCCAGCACTTGGGAGGCAGAGGTAGGAGGATCACCATGAGTTCGAGGCCACCCTGAGATTACATAGTGAATTCCAGGTCAGCCTAGGCTACAGTGAGACCCTACCTCAAAAAAACCATAAATTGCCAGGTGTGGTGGCGCACGCCTTTAATCCCAGCACTCGGGAGGCAGAGGTAGGAGGATTGCCGTGAGTTCAAGGCCACCCTGAGACTACATAGTTAATTTCAGGTCAGCCTGGGCCAGAGTGAGACCCTACCTCGAAAAACCAAAACCAAAAACAAAAACAAAAAAACCATAAATAAATAAATAAAATTGTATTTTTAAATTAGAATATTAGTGAGATTATTAATTTTTAAAAAACTTTATTTATTTGAGAGAGGGGGGAATGGGTGTGCCAGGGCCTCTACCTACTGCAAACAAACTCCAGACACATGCACCACCTTGTGCATCTGGCTGATGTAGCTACTGGGGGATTGAACCTGAGTCCTTAGGCTTTGCAAACTAGCACCTTAACTACTAAGACATTTCTCCAGCCCTAGTGAGATTATCTTTAAATAAAAGACCTAGTGGTGGTCCAATGACTCACAGGAAAACTAGCATGAAAGTTAACTTACCCACAGGCTCAATTTTGGTGATATGGTCTATGTAGTCTCTCTTCCCCAGGTAGATGGTCACCTGCAGGTAGACACAGGTACACTTGAAATAGCCCAAGAACATGGATGACAAAGGTCAGCATCACAGATACTTTCTTTTTCTTTTTTAAAATTATTTTATTTATTTTTGGAGAGAGACACAGAGAAAGACACAGAGAGGGAGGGAAAGGGAGACAGATAGAGATGGGCGCACCAGCAGTCTCTCAGCTGCTGAGAGCGAAATCCAGATGTGTGCGCCCCCTTGTGGTCAAGTGCGGCATTGTGCCCTTGAGTCACTTTGCATCTGGCTAAACGTGGGACCTGGAGATTGGAACCGGTGTTCTTAGGCTTAGCAGGCAGGCGCCTTAACCACTAAGCCATCTCTTCAGTCCAGCATCACAGATATTTTCATTTGTCCTCCTTGTGTCATCCCCACCCCATGCTGGGGAATTAAACCCAGGGCTTTGCACATGCAAGACAAAGTATACCACCACTGAGCTAAACCCCAACCCATCTTAGTGCTGCGGTCACAGTCATACTCAGCTTTTTACATGAGTGCTGAGGATAGAATTCAGGGTCTCATGCTTGTGCAGTGAGCAGTTTTACCCACTGAGCTGTCTGTCTAGCCCCCCAGGTTATTTGTGACCTTAAATCATGTCTTATACTCAATCCTCTACAGCATATCGCTGAGTCCCTGTGACTTTTAGGCTATTGCATAACAGCTGTTGGCCGTGACTTTAAGGAGCCAGACATGGTGGCACAGGCCTATTAATCCCAGCACTCGGGAGGCAGAAGTAGGAGGATTGCTAAGAGTTCAAGGCTACCCTGAGACTACATAGTGAATTCTAGATCAGCCTGGGCTAGAGTAAGACCCTACTTTGAAAACCACACCCCCAGCCCACAAAAAAGAAAGTGACTTGAAGGCAGACCCCTGTTAACAGAGAATAGACCATAGGAACCTGTCCTAAATCTTGTGCAAAGCACTTCTGCAGGCCTCAGAGGCCTGGGCAGGGTGGGAGTTGTCGTGAGGAGGACTGTGTGGCACGCACACTGTGAAGTACCCTGCAGCGAGCGAGCATC
This sequence comes from Orientallactaga sibirica, assembly GCA_036365145.1. NCBI lineage: Eukaryota > Metazoa > Chordata > Mammalia > Rodentia > Dipodidae > Orientallactaga > Orientallactaga sibirica. Next base: position 883,997 of record JAEOAD010001510.1, on the reverse strand, counting down.
ATCACCTTCCCAAACCCTGGGGTGTCCTGGCCTAACTGTCCAGACCCAAGCTATACCCTGGACGCTGAAGCAGCTGACTCACCTGTGACCTTCTGGTTTTTAGGCGAGGTGGGCTTGCAGGTGGCGGGAGGGAAGTGTGTGTGTGTGTGGGGGGGTGGCCATTTGTACCCTGCTTGTCTGTATGGCTGTCTGACTGAGGCTGACCTGTTCCTTGACATAGGGTCACAGCTCCTGGCAAGTGGTTCCTTTGGCCTTTAGGTGCTGACACCTGCTGGATCACTCATCCCTTTGGCCCAGGGAGGGACCCATGGCTGGTTACTGCTAGCCCTTGTGTGGTGGACTGGAGGCTTTCTTGGGAGTCTCTTCCACACCTGCCCATGCCTTAAAACAAAACAAAACCCCTCCACTGGGATAAATCCACTCATTCCTATTCTGGCAGGAACCCCAGTTAACAAAGAGCTACCTCTGCACCCATATAGGTGACCGTTCACCCATTCCCTGGGGAATGACATCCAGTCCCTTGCCTGAGGCCAACTGGGTCACTCACCTCTGGCTCCTGGCCATGCGAGCTCTGCCTTGGTGCCCCATGCATCTCAGATGTGTGCCTCTCTCCTGGCTTGCACAGTAGGGAAGGCCCTACCCTCCACCCCCTAGCATATGCTGGCTTGTCTTTTCCTTGTTGTTGTTTTGCTTGTGTTTATGTAATGTGGTGGTGGTGGTGGTGTGTGCGTGTGGTGCACGTGCCTGTATGTACCCTGTGGCGGCGTCCCATATGCTCCCTGTAGTGTGGGAGGGTGCTTGTCTGCAGTGGCCAGAGCAGAACATCGGGTCCCTCTTCATCACTCTCCTCCCCAGTCTGATTTGAGTTTGAACCTTTCCCTGATTCTGGAGCTTCCTGGAGCCTTTTCAGGTGACTCTCCCATCTCTGCTCCCCTTTTGTGGGACTAGGCTTAAAGAACCAGCTGCTTATGTGGGTTCTGGACATTTGCATTGGGTTTTTTCAGACCCCTTCAGACCTTCCCTCTCTGCCATGCTTGTTCAGGAAGTGCACTTACCCCCTGAGCCATCACTCCGGCCCTTTATTTTTAATGTATTTGTTTACGTGTGTGTGTGTGTGTGTGTGTGTGTGTGTGTGTGTGCGCGCGCGTTAGGGTTTTTTTTTTTTTTTTTTTTTGCCACTGCAAATGAATGCCTGTCCAACTGTTGGTTTGATGGCTGGCAGGCTTTGCAAGCAAGCACCTTTATCTGCTTAGCCATCTTCCCAGACGCTTTGTTCTGGTTTTGAGACAGGGTCTCACTCTGTAGCTCACATCTGCCTGGAACTATGTAGCCAGGCTGACCTGGAACTTGCAGCAATCCTCCTGTCTCAGCTTACCAAGTGCTGGCTTACAGGGGCATGATTAGCCAGAGCCTGTCTCTTCCTCTAGATTTCCAGCTTTGTAAAGAAGCAACTGCTTCTCTCACTCTGCACAGGGTGAGGAGGCCCCACTGCACTGTTGAGTGATGGGGATAAAACCCTCCAGGTTTCTGCTTTTCTTTTTTTTGAGGTAGGCTCTTGCTCTAGGCCAGGCTGACCTGGAATTCACTATGTAGTCTCAGGGTGGCTTCGAACTCATAGTGATAATCCTACCTCTGCCTCCTGAGTGCTGAGAATAAAGGAGTGTGCCACCATGCCCTGCTCTCTGCTTCTTTTTGATTTGGGCTAAGTGCCAGGGCACAGGTAGGTGAAGGACAGGGAAGAGAAAGAAAGGAACACTCTGCATTTTGGAGGAGACTCTATCTGAGTGGAGCCAGAAGGACAGACAGACAGCACATAGCCAAGGTGGCAGAACTGGGGCTCTCAGGGCAAAAAAAAAAAAAAAAAGGTTGCATGCCAGGGTCAGAGCAGGGTGAATGCTTCTGGAACTGTGGACATCTTCCTCTGGAGGAGCGGATGGCCACAGGATGGTTATGCAGGCTGATGGCAGGGAAGGTCTTTAGGACCCAGGACTAAGGAACCCAGGACGATGCCACAGCATTTTCAGCAGAGTGTAATAAAGACACTCCGTCATAGACTATTTAAAGCCTCCACCACTCTGGGCACTCGGATGACACCATTTCATTTCCTCCTCTCAGCCACTCTGGAGTGGGAATTGACCTTGTCTTGCACAGAATGCTGAGGCTCCTGTGAGCAGCAAAGTGGAGGAGGGACTGGCCAGGGAAGGCCAGGCAGGCAGCCTCTTTGTGGTTAGGAGCTGGGACTATTGAAGAGCGGACTGGGAGGAAGAAGGTGGGTGGAAGGGAGGGAGTGTTTGCTTCCTAGCTTTGGCTGTGAGGGAGACAGCTGGAGGCAAGTGGGGCCAGCAGTTGTTGGTGGTTGTTAGGATGCAGGAGGTTGGGACTTGCTTTCACACTCTGGCAGAGATGGGCAGGTGGAGGAGCCGCGGATACAGTACAGGCAGAGAGGAATGGGGGCTCTCCAGTGGTGGTGGGCTATGAGGTTCAGGAGGGAGCAAAGGCACACTTTGTTCTGCTGCCCTGGATGAGAAGGGGAAGGACGGGGCAGCTAGAGAAGTGAGGTGTGGCCATGTTGTAAGATTAGGAGCCTCCTGGGGCCCACTCACAGCCATGCACCCTTCCTCCTGGACAAAAGTCACCCGTCTTGTTCAGGATCCACTATCCTCGTGTGGTAGCAAGCTAAAAGGAAGCCATGCCTCCTCCTCCTCTTTCCTCCTCCTCTTTTCTCCTCCTCCTTCTCCTTGACTGGCCTCAGACTCAGATCCTTCTGAGCTGTTCTGAGCTGTTCGCCTGTGATTGGCTCAGACTGGGCAGGTGACCCATTTCCAACCCATGAAGAGGGAAGCTGGCAGGAGGGCTTCTGAGAAAGTTTTCCTGAACCTCAGAAGTCACAGACGGATGGATGTTAAGGGAGGAGTCACCTGGACCTGGGGCAGCCATCTTGCCTCCAGTCTAAGGAGAAAGATGTCACAGCAGACAGTCATAGAGCCTGCCGTAGCGTGCCTGGAGCATAGAGGGGGCACCACAGAAATGGTTCCACTATGTGAGACATTGACTGATGGTGCTTTTGTGTTCCCTGGGAATGCCAACATAGGAAAAACTAAGTAAGGCTTGGCAACACATGCTTAGTCTCAGCTTCTCAGGAAGTTCAGGCTAGGGGATTACATCAAGGGTATGTTGGGCAACTTAGTGAGACCATGTCTCAAAATAAAAAGTAAAGGGGGTTGAAGAGATGGCTTAGCGGTTAAGGCGCATGCCTGTGAAGCCTAAGGACCCCGGTTTGATTCTCCAAGTCCCATGCAGGCCAGATGCACATGGTGGCGCCTGCATCTGAAGCTCGTTTGCAGTGGCTGGAGGCCCTGGCATGCCCATTCTCTCTCTTCCTCCTCTCTGTCTCTAATGAATGAATGAATGAATGAATGAATGAATAAATAAATAAATAAATAAATAAATAAATAAGCAAAGTTAGTGATGGAGATATAGGTAGGTGGTGGAGTACTTGCCTAGCATGTGTGAGGCCCTAGATTCAGTCCCTAATACTGCCAAACAGAAAAGAAAAAGAACGACGTTTCTTGTTTCAAAGATCAAAGGATTTCTACTGAGCAGTCGGGTATATTTAGGGTGACATTGCTATAGACAAAGAGCGTCTGCTTAGGCAGGAGAGGCTGTGGTCTCGAGTTCCTCATTCCTTCATGTCTCATTGATCACATGGACACGTTAGAGTTGCCTGGGCCCTCACAGGGGTTTGACGTTGATCGTGGCTGTTCTTGAAAAAGCCCTATTTATTGTTGTTATTATTGTTATTACTACTACAATAATTCCCATGAAGCCGCTCCCTTCTCCCTCCTCACCGATTTGTCTCGGGAGACCTTCTTGAAGATGACATGGGACTTAGTGTTCTTCACGTTGGCGGCCATCTTGTCTGTCCCTTGGGATGTACGTCAGGTTTTGGAGAGCTGGAAACTATAATGATCCCAAACCTAAGGGGAGGAACATTCCGGACAGAAAGCCAACTCATGAGATGCCTTTACATCCTCTGGACATTTCCTTTCACCTATTCCAACATCCATATTTCATAAAACAAGTTCTTGGGCTGTGGAGATAGTTCAGCAGTTACAGGTGCTTGCTGACAAAGCTTTTCAGCCCAGGTTCAATTCCCCAGAACCCATGAAGGGCCAGATGCATGGAATAGCACTGCACCTGGACTTTGTTTGCAGCAGCAAGAGGCCCTAGCATGCCCATACTCTCTCCTCCTCCCTCCCTCTCTCTCTCTGCTTGCAACTAAATAAAGAAATAAGGGCTGGAGAGATGGCTTAGTGATCAAGGCACTTGCCTACAAAGCCAAAGGACCCAGGATCCATGTAAGTCAGATGTACAGGGTGGCACATGCATCTAGAGTTTGTTTGCAGTGGCTGGAAGCCCTGGTGTGACTATTCTCTCTGTCTACCTCTCTCTCTCTCATAAATAAATAAATTAATTAAAAGTTTTTTTAAATAAATAAAAATATTTTTAAAAAAGTGAGCTCTTAGCCGGGCATGGTGGCGCATGCCTTTAATCCCAGCCCTTGGGAGGCAGAGGTAAGAGGATCACTGTGAGTTCAAGGCCACCCTGAGACTCCACACTGAATTCCAGGTCAGCCTGGGCTAGAGTGAGACCCTACCTTGAAACCCAGCCCCCCCCAAAACAGTGAGATCTTGGGGCTGGAGATACAGCTTAGCAGTTAAGATGCATGCCTGCCTGCAAAGCCTAAGGACCCAGGTTCAATTCCCCAGGACCCATGTAAGCCAGATGCACATGGTGGCGCATGCGCCTGGAGTTCATTTGCAGTGGTTGGAGGCCCTGGTGTGCCCATTCTATCTCTCTCTCTCCTCCCATTCTGTTTCTAATAAACAAATCAATAAAAATACATCTTTAAAAAAAAGTGAGCTCTTGCCGAGCATGGTGCGCACGCCTTCAATCCCAGTACTTGAGAGGCAGAGGTAGAAGGATTGCCATGAGTTCGAGGCCACCCTGAGAATACAGAGTGAATCCCAGGTCAGCCTGGGCTAGAGCGAGACCCTAGCTTGATAGCAGAAAGAAAAAAAAAAAAAACAACTTCAGTGTCACACACTTGTCAGGTTGGACCTAACATTCTAGCATGCTTTAACCCAGTGTTCTGCCGCAAGCCAGCAGTGCTGAGTCTGAGGCCAGCCACCCGCGCAGTATGTTCCAGCCCCACCAGGGCTATGTGGGGAGATTCTATCTCAAAATAACAACACAAGAAGTTTGATCATGACTAGACTCTCCTGTTGTTCCTCTCTCTCTCTCTCTCTCTCTGAGACAGGGTGCCACCTAGGCCAACCTCGAACTGTTGATCCTCCTGCCTCAGCCTCCTGAGTGCTCTGAGTGCCGGGATGGCAAGGCGTCACTTCATCTGGCCTTCATCACTGTGTCTTAGGGTAAGTGCACAGAAACAATCCTGAATCGTTTGATAGCGTAACTGCTTCCCAAATGCAATTGCCAAGAGTTTATGAGAACCCCCATAGTTCCTGCCAAGCTCTTCTTTCTTCTCCTTTTTAATTTTTTTTCTGATTTATTTATTAGAGACAGACAGAGAGAGAGAGAGAGAGAGAATGGCAGGCCAGAACCTTCAGGCACTGCAAACCAACTCCAGATGCATGCGCTACCATGTACATCTGGCTTACATGGGACCTGGAGACTTGAACCTGGGTCCTTAGGCTTTGCAGGCAAGCGCCTTAACCACTAAGCCACCTCTCCAGCCTTCTGCTTTCTTTTCCTCACTGTTTCTGTCCCCTCTCCCCAGTCTGGAAGACAATTCCAAAGCCATCTCACAGTCAGGACGAAATGCCTTGCAAGTGTCCTTTCTAAGTGAAGTCTTGTGGCAGCCACAGAGAAAGTAAACCCGGATAGTCTGCACACAGGAACACATCTGTCCGTCCCTGCACCCTCTCTGCTTTGTGACAAGGCTTGGGGCTTAGTGGTCACATACCTTGTGATTTTTCACCAACCATACAGGATGGCCTGGGAGGTCAGGAGAGGATCCCCGTGGACAGCGAGCAGTCAGCCCGCTACTCTGAGGCAGCTGATGGTGGCCTACCAGATGATTCCCCAGGGCCAAGGGTGAGGACCCCAGCTGACCCGTGAGGAATTTGTAGGGGATCTGCTGAGGATCTCGGCCCTGAGACCTCAGTGTGAAGCCAAATCTGAGCAGAGATTAGATTAGCAAGATAGCATACTGGCTGGCTCAGCAGTTCTACGCATTAAGTGGGAGCCCAAGCCTCCTTAACAGAGGGTCCCAGATTCATGAACCGTCCAACTGGCCTGGGGAAGGTGCAGTGGAGGGAAGAGAGGCTAACTGAAAGCTATGTTTTATCCTAAACCTCTTTGGGTTCTGGAAATAGACTGCTTATCCCTCCCCTCCTTGGCATCAGGATGGGGATATTCAAGTACGACAGACCTGATTAAGCTCTGCAGGCATTATGTAAACAAAAGGTCAAGGAGAAATGTCAGCCTCAAGGCCAAGGTGGCTATGTTCCTCTCCCACCCTCATCCTTCTGGTAACATCAGCAGTCATATTTGGCTCTTTTTAAAATTTAATTTAATTTATTCATCTATTTTCAAAAATATCAAAAATTTAAATTATTTGAGAGTAACAGAGAGTGTGCGAGCACACAAGAGAGAGAGATTGAGGGCTGGAGAGATGGCTTAGTGGCTAAGGCATTTGCCTGCAAAGCCAAAGGACCCAGGTTCCACTCCTCAGGATCCACGTTAGCCAGATGCACAAGGGGGTGCACGCATCGAGTTCATTTACAGTGGCTGGAGGTCCTGGCGTGCCCATTCACTCTCTCTGTCAAATAAATAAATATGAAATATTTTTAGAAAGAGAGTGTGTATGAGAAAATGGGCACCCTAGGGCCTCTAGCCACTGCAAATGAACTCCAGATTCATGCGCCACCTTGTGCATCTGGCTTATGTGGGCCCTGGGGAATTGAACCTGGGTCCTTTGGCTTTGCAGGCAAATACCTTAACTGCTAAGTCATCCTTCCAGTCCTATTATTGTTATCAGTTTTGTTTTCTGAGGTAGGGTCTCGTTCTAGCCCAGGTTGACCTACAATTCATTATGCAGTCTCAGGTGGTCTTAAACTCTCAGTAATCCTCCTACCTCTGCTGGAATTAAAGGCATGCACCACCATATCTGGTTTATTTATTTTTGGTTTTTCATGATAGGGTCTCGCTGTAGGTCAGGCTGACCTGGAATTCACTGTGTAGTCTCAGGGTGGCCTCAAACTCATGGCAAGCCTCCTACCTCTGCCTCCTGAGTGCTGGGATTAAAGGCATGTGCCGCCATACCTTTCTGGCTTATTTATGTTTTAAAATGTTTTATTTTTTATTTATGGACACAGAGAGAGAAATTTCTGAGAGAGAGGGAGAGAATGTGAGCACCAGGGCCTCTGGCCACTGCAAATGAACTCCAGATGAATGCACAATCATTTTTTATTTATTTTGAGAGAGAAAGAGGCAGATAAAGGTTGGGTGTGCTAGGGCCTGCAAACGAACTCCAGATACATGTGTCACCAGGTGCATCGGGCTTATGTGGGTACTGGGGAATTGAACCTGGATCCTTAGGTTTTGCAGGCAAATGCCTTAACTGCTAAGCCATCTCTCCAGCCCACATTTGGGTCTTCTTGTGTGCCTCTATCTTCCAAGCCCCAGAGTTCTCTTGAAAATCTGCATACCACCTGAGCTTCCCTGAACAGAAATGACTCCACCATCTGAGTGCATCCATCTCTACCTTCTAGGCCTTCTTCATTCCTAAGAGACCTTCCCAGCTACTTTGTACTCATCCTATCCCCAGTATTTTAATTTTATTCATTAGTTGTTTATTTACAAGGAAAGAAAGAAAGAGAGGAGGAAGAGATGAGAGTGAGAGGAGGGAGGGAGAGTAAATGGGTATGACAGGGCCTCCAGCTGCTAACATATTCCAGATGCATGTGCCGCTTTGTGCATCTGGCTTTACATGGGTACTTGGGACTCAAACCTGTGTCATTAGGCCTTAATTGCTAAGCCATCTTTCTAGCCCATCCCCAGCATTTTAGACAGGGACTTGGTGGTGCAGGCCTGCGTTCCCAAGTACTCAGGAGGCTGAAGCAGAAAGATTTCAAAGCCAGCCTGGACTACAGAGTGATTTCAAGGCCAGTCTGGAAAACTTATTGAGACCCTGTCACAACAAAAAAGTAAAGAGAGGGCCTGGAGAGATGGCTCAGTGGTTAAGGCACTTGCCTGCAAAGCCTAATTACCCTGGTTTGAGTCCCTAGATGCACAAAGTTGCATATGCATCTGGTTTGTTTGCAGTGGTTAGAGGCCCTGGTGTGCCCAGATGCACAAGATGGTGCATACATCTGGAGTTTGTCTGCAGTGGTTAGAAGTCCCAGTCTCTCTGCCCCCCTCTCTCTCTCATATATATATATATATATATATATATATAATTTTTTGAGGCAGGGTCTTGCTCTAGCCCAGGCTGATGTGGAATTCACTATGCAGTCTCAGATTGACCTTGAATTCTTGGTGATCCTCCTACTTCTGCTTCCTGAGTGCTGGGATTAAAGGTGTGCGCCATCACACCCAGCTTAAGTAAAATATTTAAAAATTTTTTCTTTTTATTTTTTATTTGCAAGGAGGAAGAGAAAGAAGGAGAGAGAAGGTGGGGGGAGAGAGACAGGGAATGGGTAAGCCAGGGTGTTTAGCTACTGCAAATGAATTCTAGACACATCACCATCTCGTGTATCTGGCTTTATGTGGGTGCTATGGAGTTGAACCTGGGTAGTTAAGACTTTGTAGGCAAGTGCCTTAGCCACTGAAGTTTTTTTTTGGTTTTTTGAGGAAGGGTCTCACTCTAGCCCAAACTGACCTGGAATTCACTATGTAGTCTCAGGGTGGCCTTGAACTCACAGTGATCTTCCTACCTCAGCCTCCTGAGTGCTGGGATTAAAGGCATGCGCTACCATGCCCGGCGTCACTGAGTCTTTTAAGGGGGCTGAAGAGAAGGCTCATTAAAGTCTAACTACCCAGGGTTCGATTCCCTAGTACTGAAGAAAAGCCAGATACACAAGGTGGGGCACACGTCTGGAGATTGTCTGCAGCAACTAGAGGCCCCGGAGCACCCATTCTGTCAGGTGTGGCGATACATCCCTTTAATCCCAGCACTCTGAGGTAGGAGGACAGGTCAGTCTGAGACTACAGAGTGAATTCTAGGTCAGCCTGAGCTAGAGTGAGACCCTACCTTGAGCCCCCTCTCCAAACTTTTTAGACAGGGTCTCATGTAGCCCAGGCTGGCCTCAAACTCTTTATGTAGCTGAGAATGTCCTTGAATTTCTGATCCTGTCTCCATCTTCAAAATATTAGGCATGAAGCTGGGCATGGTGGCACACACCTTTAATCCCAGCACTCAGAGGCAGAGGTAGGAGGATTGCTGAGAGTTCAAGGCCATCGAAGACTACAAAGTGAATTCCAGGTCAGCCTGAGGTAGAGTGAGACCCTACCTTGAAACCCACTCCCCCAAAATAAATAAATAAAATAAATAAGTAAATAAAACGCCAGGCGTGGTAGCGCACACCTTTAATGCCAGCACTTGGGAGGCAGAGGTAGGAGGATCACCATGAGTTCGAGGCCACCCTGAGATTTCGTAGTGAATTCCAGTTTAGCCTGTGCTAGAGTGAAACCCTACCTCAAACCCTCCCCCCGAAATAGAATTATAGGTGTGAACTACCATACCTGGCTTTATTCCTACATTTAAAAAAGTTTTCCTCCTGCTTTTCCATTCAACTGGTTATGAAGCAGAACCTAGTCACTGGGATGTTAACAGAGGTGACTCAGGAGTGACAAATGCTTCCACTTTAATGACTTCTTGCTGTGCCGTCTCTATTTACATCCAAGGGCTCTAAACACCCAGGAGGCAGTCAATTTCCTCCCAGTGGTAGTTGCACATGAGAATTCCAAGGGAAATTAAAACAAAAAAAAAAACAAGTCACATGACTTGAAGCTATAATCCCTCCCATTTTTGGCTCAGCATTAGTAATTAAGGGCTGGGGAGATGGTTCAGATGTTAAATAAAGGTGCTTGCTTGCAAAGCCTGCCAGCCCATGGTCAATTCCCCTGTATCCACATAAAGCTGGATGCATAAAATAATGCACACACCTGGAATTCATTTATAGTGTGAAGAGGGCCTCCTGTGCCCATACTCACTTTCTCCCCTCCTTTTCTCTGCTTGCAAAATGAATAACAACTTAATAATAATTCAAAAGTTTATCTAAAAAAAAAGGGGGACACTAACACACTGGTGCTCATGACCCCACAGTGATTACTGACACCCTCATGGGGGAGGAGCTCAGTGGAATGGAGGTGGGGAGAGCCTCAGATCACCTGTAGGGCTAGCTCACATCTAGCCAAGTCCCCTTCAGAGATGACCACGTTTCAGACCCACGCCTTTTCAGCAGGGACAGCACACCACCAGTCCACATTAACCCTGGGGACAAAGGATCTCTACCTGGGCGGGGGACTGGACTCTTACCCCACAGCTGGCAGCGTGCTGAACACACTCCTAGTGTTAAGATCTGCATAGGACACTAAACTGGAGTACTGCTGTTCACAGGGAGTGGTAACTTGAGGGATGGGACCATCTGACGAACGAGAACAAACAAGACATTCACCATTACTTACAAGCACAAGATGGCTGCCAGGTGAAGTAGCGCACCCTGGTTATCCCAGCATTGAGAGGCTGAAGCAGGATGATCACTGAATTCTGAAGGCCAGCCTGACCACTTACACAGTGAGATCTTATCTCAGCAAGCAAACCCAACAAAGCTACGTACCAGAAAAGCAAATCACTTTGTTTCCTTGTTTCTCAAAGATAAAGGGGAAAAAAAAATCCCAAGAAGCAAAGGAATTTATAAAGTATATAACAGTATTTATTTTTATTTACAATCAAGTTGTTGGGCCACATAATTAAATAAATAAGATGTGCCCTGGCCTTTCCTCGACACGAGCTCTGACAGCAAACCAAGAAGGGAGTTGTAGGCAGGAGAGTCGAGGTAAGGCTGCCTCGTCCTTCCTACTCTAGCACTCATATCCCTTCTGTTCAGAGAACAAGTGTGGAGGGAAAATAAAGTGCAAATTAAAAGATGGTAAGAATGTGGTGGTGTAGACACCCAGGCAAGGAGCTCAGACCATGTACACAGGTCGAACAGTAAAGATAATTCTTTTCCCAGCCTTCATCACAACCAGTTCCTGGACTGGGCTTGAGTTGAACAGAGTTGAACACGGGGGTCACTGCATGCAGGCCTACCGCAGGGGTAGTGGCTGGACTCAACCACCCCATTTCTGTCACCAGAAGAATGTGGCACATCCTCATTCACTGGGCACATGCAGTTTAGCAAGAGAAAGATGTTTTCTCACATCTGCTGCAAATCTACCTCACTGGGAAAGGTTGGCACACATCCTTTACTCTTAAAAATTTGTTTAGCTGAGTGTGGTAGTACATGCCTTTAATCCCAGCACTTGGGAGGCAGAAGTAGGATCACCCATCATGAGTTTGAGGCCGGCCAGAGAGTACATAGTGAATTCCAGGTCAGCCTGGGCTAGAGCGAGATCCTACCTAGAGAAAGAATTTTTTGTTTGTTTGTTTAAATCAAATAAAGATTTCTTGACCAAAAAATAGATGCATGAAAGTGCTGGGAGTTCCAGTGAAGTGAAGAGATGGGAGAAGTTTTAGCAGTGAGACAAGATCACACCCATAGTTTAGAAGCAGGCCCCCTCCCCCCGACCATCCTTCACATCAAGATAGGCCCCGTGTTTGGCTTCCACGGACGCAGTGCTGCAGTTGGGTCTCCATGACAAGGGGATGTGCACCAGGCCACAGCAGACTTTGGAGGACATCCAGAAGCACAGGAGAACCAATGCTGGATGCAAGGGTTGTCCTTGGCACTGTGACTGGCGGGCCACTCAGCAGGGGTCCTGTGCTCCCTTCATGAGGTATGGAAACCCGAGCTAGTAGTGTTTTCCACCTGAATTGAACTGACAACCACCCAGACTTCTGCTGGGAATGCAGAGTCAGTTTGGGTCAATGTTGGTTCTTCTAGGCTGTCACGGGAGGACCTTGGCACCACATGGCTCTAGCTCTTCTCTAGGACACCACTTCGTGGACAGTGCCGTGGGATCCCGTCAAGGTTGTGCCCACAGCACAGCTTTGCTTCCTTTGTCCACGCTGACAACATGCAAGCCGGAGGGGGCCCACGCCACCGCGTTGATAGAGGAGCTTTAAGGAAAGATCAGAAGAAAATTTCAGTCAGCTAGCCTCCTGGCCAGGCATGTGGAAAGCCATTCCTGCTCACACCAGGGACCTAAGTTAAGAAAGCTGTCCTATGTCTTGGTAAGTCGTGCTGAACCGGAAGGTGTTTGTCTCTTGGGTAGACCAGCCTTATCTCGTTTACCCAAGGGAGCAGCTCGGAGGGAAGCAGGAAGAAACACCTCACAAAGCTGTGGGCAGCTGCAGAACCTGCATGTCAGCAGCAGAGGCAGCTCTGCACTCTGACTAGCAGCTGGGCTTTGGTTGGCAGAGCAAGCTAACACAGAGGTCTCAGAACTGCCTAACAGGGAGAAGGGAAAGGTGGCATGTGGAAGTCAGTGATTAGAATCTGTGCATTTATTAACAAAAAGGAGAGTCAAGAAAGGGAGAGGAAGGGATGAAGGAGCGAGTAGACGAGGGGAAGAGGAATGGTAGGGAAGGATTTTCTGACCCTTTACACCGTGGCTAAGGTTCAGTGGCTGTACCTGCAGCATCTGCTGTACTGCTGAGTGAAGACTGGCCCTACCAATCTTACTCAGCCAGCCCTGCAGGAGTTGGGGGACCCCTCCAGGGCCCCACTGAAGTTCAAGCCCAAAGAAGACATGATCCTTGAGATGAGTCACGGGCTCTGCTCACCATCTTGGGGATGTGTGCATGTGTGCAACGATGGGGTGCACCTTACCTGTGCTGCTTGGAAAGAACCTTCTCCACCTTCCCTGTGAGCACACTCCAGACATAGAGAGAGCCCTCAGCGGAGCCTGCTGCCACATAACTGCCGTCAGGGCTGGAGAAGACAGTGAAGAGAGCAAAAGCTATAGATCCCTGTCACGAATGACCTCGCCTGTGCACTCAGACAGCAGGACCTGTGCTGTTGCAGGGTACCCCAGCCAGAGCTGCTTCATACGGCTACTGAAGAGCAGTGCCTTAATGCCCTGGAGCTCCAACCACCTAGACTCCAACAACACAGTCAGTGCTGAAGCCGACCTACTAGCAGCTGAAGCTTCCACCCATGGACTGGCTCATGTGGCTCAGAGCAGAAGACAGAGGAAAGGAAATACCAAATGTGGAGACACTTGCCCCTCCCTGAAAGTGTGTCATTTAAATAAAACAAATGGGTGGATGGAAAGGAGAATTTGGCAGCTCACTCAGAACCAAGCATCCAGCCAATCATTTTTTGGCCCAGTGCACTTGTGCTCACGTCTTCATAAAACAAAGGACAGAGACACTGGTGTGACTTACAAAATGACAAGCAGATTCACTCTTGCACTCTCTGGGTGAGATACTGGACCAATTACGTTTTGCTTCTCTAATATGCAAGTGTCCAGATGATGACCATTAAGATAAAGTAAGCAGGGGGTGGGCCACAGCTACTAACCTGAACACAACTCGAGTCCAGTCAGAGCCACACTTGAATCCAGGTGCACTGAAACAAACAGCAGACATGTATGCCAGCAAGCTGGCATACACACCCAGCAGGCCAGAAGCCAGGGCTGGGTTTAGGGCTGCTACCTGAAAGTCTGCTTGATAGCATTTGTCCGAAGATCAATGATTTTCAGCAGGTCATCACGGGAGCAGCTCAGAAGCTCAGTCCTCTCTGGGTTTAAGTCCAGGGCAGTAATCTTCCCCAGCAGCTCCATCTCACGGACTACACTTTCGGATCTAAGGGAGATAAAAAGACTGAGAAATCTAACATAAATGAACAAAGTGTCTAATTAAATATGACCTTAAGTCAGAGGAGATATTGCCATGTATGCAGTAAGTGTGCTCCCAGCCTCATGATCACCACGTCACTTTCCAAACTACAGATCCTACAGTAGTTCTGAGTACTACAGGGGTAATGGCCTTCCCTGAAAACTAGAGGAAACTAAAGAGTTAATAGCTATCCTTAAAAGTAGGCAATAAAGAAGTCACAGAGGAATTCGGCCTCATTAAGCCCGACCCCTTCCCTGACTGATGTACTCCCCTTAGCTCAGATGGTTTTGGAGCAGAAACCATCTGGGTATGTCCCCTTAGACATTCCTGGCTGAAGAAGCCGATTCTGAACAAGGACACAAACAGCTACAATTTTCTTATCAGCTGCACCTGGTCTAGTCTGTTTCTTAGGATTCTCCTTGTACGTTTGAACACTGAGCCTGGCTCAGTGCTTCAGCCTTCATCCCGCGGGAAGGCTGCTGCCCCTCGCTGTTTCTCTCAGTAAACAGTCTGTCTGTAGAGATCAAGTCCAGTGTTCTCTTTTGCTTTTCTCTTACACTTTCCTTACAGTACCAGAACTTAAGAATCTGGTTAGAATTTTCTTGCCCATTTCTAGAAGAAAATTATCATCTCTCACAACTTCTGACAGTAAGAGCACACATGGGCCACTACCCAATTACTATGACTTCTTTCTACTTTCTTTGGTGCTAGGGTTTGAATCTACAGCCTCACAGGAATACTAAGCATGTGTTCTAGCCATGAGTCCCCATTAGTGCAAGTTTAACGGTGTAATTTTACCCTCTGTAGAAGGCTGGCAAAGAACCTACTTGTGTGGGTCTGGGAGCATCTCCCAGTGATCCTTCTATGCTCTGCTCAGCTCAGGCTTTCCAGCTCCAGCGTGGCTGCGCTAGACATGGAACCGGGAACCCAGGGTAGTGACCACTTTGCACATCCTTCTGTTGCTGTTCTCCTGATACTCTTTTGTGTTCCAGCTGACACAGGTCATCTAATAGACCTCCTGCTGGTGGTGACCCAGCCAAAGGAAGTGCTGACCACTTGTGAAATGATTTTGCTTTCAGCTTTCAATGAATTTTTTGCTACACTATCTAAGAAGGGATTTATCTCAGTGCTATTAAAATATGTGCCCCAACTCCTACTCCATTCCCTTGAGATTTGGGATTTTATTAAGGGGTAAGCCAGGAAACTTGTAACATCCAGTTCAATGCTAAAATTTCATTTTTTTTTTCAAGGTAGGGTCTTGTTCTAGCCCAGGCTGACCTGGAATTCACTATGTAATCTCAGGCTGGCCTCAAAAAGTCACCGCGATCCTCCTACTTCTGTGCCCCAAATGTTGTTATTAAAGGCATGCACCACCACGCCTGGGCTAAAATTTCACATTTTAAAAGTCAAATTTCAGGTTTAGAAATGAAGATAGAGGCTGGAGAGATGGCTTAATGGTTAAGGCGCCTTGAGCACAAAGCCTAAGGACTCATGTTCGATTCCCCAGATCCCATGTAAGCTAGATGTACAAGGTGACACATGTGCAAGGTCGCACATGTGCAGGTTACAGTGGCTGGAGGCCCTGGCTCAGTGGTTAAGGCACTTGCCTGTGAAGCCCAAGGACCCATTTTCAATCTCTCTCCAGATCCCAGGTAAGCCAGATGCATAAAAGGTGAGGCAAGTGCAAGATCATGCAAAACCCCCTAGGTGTCACAAGCACTAGAGTGCAAGTTCAGTGGCAAAAGGCCAGTGTGTTGGTCTTGCCTCAAAAAAAAAAAAAAAAAAAAAAAAAAGGAAAGGAAAGGAAAGGAAAGGAAAAAAAAAAAAGCCCAAGATTACAAGCATAGCTTAAAGTGGGCCTTTGGGAACATGCCTCATCTCACTCATCTATAGCCCTGCCCACTGCCCTCCTCCTCGCCCACTTTCCACATCCCTCGCAGGCCAGCCATGTGGGCGATGGCTCCAGGTGCCCTCTATTCAATCAAGATCACCAGCCATCTCTACTGTCCCCTCCTTATATAAACTCAGATCTCCATCAACATTTTGTTTTCAACTTATCCCAACATGCCCTCTAAAAGTGGCCTAAAAATATTTCATTAAACAGCCAGGCGTAGTGGCACACACCTTTAATCCTAGCACTCGGGAGGCAGAAGTAGGAGGATCACTGTGAGTTCAAGGCCACCCTGAGATTACAGAGTGAATTCCAGGTCAGCCTGAGCTGGAGTGAGACCCTACCTCGAAAAAAAAATTCTTTAGGCCCAAAGTCATTTTTTTCCCCTTATTGTCTGACAGCTTAAGGCGCAAGACATTTGGTCCCACTCACCCTACTGATCTCATTGGCCCGTGGCGTGCCAGCCACAGAAGCTATTTTGGCAGGGCATATCTTTGGCCTCTCTGCAACATAAAGTTCACTCACTTCTCCAGAGTAATTTTCTCCATCCTTGGACAGAGGCAGCCTTCTCCACTACAGCACTCCTTACTGACTTGTTCTATGCTCCTGTTTCATTTTAAATTGCCTAAGAATCTTGTTGCCTCCACTCATTACCCATTAGACTACTTTGTGGTAAAGAATAGCATGATTTAGATACAGGTGTTGGGTTGGAGAGATGGCTCAGCAGTTAAAGACAGACTGGGTTTGATTCCCCAGTACGCACAACAAGCCAGATGCACTAAGTGGCACATGAATCTGGAATTCGTTTGCATCGGCAGAAGGCTCTGGGTATACCCATACTTTCTCCCTGTCTGCTTTTATCTCTCTCTCTCAAATCAATAAATAAAAATACTTTTTAGGGCGGGAGAAATGGCTTATTGGTTAAGGCGCTTGCCTGAGAAGCCTAAGGACCCAGTACCCATGTAAGCCAGATGCAAATCCATCTGGAATTTGTAGTGGTTAGAGGCTCTTGACACACCCATTCTTGCTCTCTGGCTCTTTTCTATCAAATAAAAAAATTATATAAATAGGAATTAATTTTATTTGTTTGTTTATTATTTATTTATTTGTTTGCAATAGGGTCTCACTCAACACAGGCTCTCCTGGAATTCGCCATATAGTCTCAAGGTGGCCCTGAACTCATGGTGGTTCTCCTATCTTTGTCTCCCCAGTGCTGGGATTAAAGATGTGCACCATCATGCCCAGATGAAAAATATTTTTTTGAGGCAAGCCCAATAGGCTGGCCTTTTAAAAATAATGTGAGGGGTTGGGGAGAGGGAGAGAGAACTGACACGCCAGGGCCTCCAGCCACTGCAACTGAACTCCCGACATTTGTGCCCTTATGTCACCTTTTGAGTCTAGCTTATGTGGGACCTGCAGAGTAGAACATTGGTTCTTAGGCTTTGCAGGCAAGTACCTTAACCACTAAGCCATCTCTCCAGCCCCCCAAAGTATTTTTTTTTAAAGATACAGGTAGGCTGGAAGATGGTTTAATGGTTAAGGTGCTTGCTAGCAAAGCCAAAGGACCCAGGTTTGATTCCCCAGTATCATGTAAGCCAGATACAAAAGGTGGCACATGAGTCTGGAGTTCTTCGGATGTGGCTAGATGCCCTGGTGTGCCCATTCTTTCTCTCTCACGCTCTAATAAATAATATTAAAATAAGATATAGGTGCCTTAAGAATGCCAAGCATTGGGCTGGAGAGATGGCTTAGCGGTTAAGGCGCCTGCCTCCTAAGCCTAAAGAACGCTAGTTCCAATCTCCAGGTCCCACGTTTAGCCAGATGCAAAGATGCAAGGGTGCAATGCCGCACTTGACCACAAGGGGCGCACACATCTGGATTTTGTTCCCAGCAGCTGAGAGGCTACTGGTGTGCCCATTTCTGTCTTCCTCTCCCTCTGTGTCTCTCTTCAAAAAAAAAAAAAAAAAAAAAAAAAAAAAAAAAAAAAGTGTCATACCGGATATCCCAAAAACGAATTTTCTTGTCAAAATGTCCACTCATCACACATTGCTCTGTGCAGACGATATCATTGCAACTAGATCCTGCAAACACTGTCTTTATGCCTGAAAGAAAACCAAACATCATTAATCAGAAGCAGGAGAAAGGCTGTGTACATACACAAGGCTGCCCCACTCTAATCACTGAACCAGCTGAAACACCAATTCAAACAAAAGCTCAAGTAAAAAATATCACCACTTAGTGTTCCTCTCACTGAAACAGAACTTGGGGTGTAAACGGTATCGCACAAAATGTAGGCTCTGATGTGACCCCACAGCTAATGCCACACACACACACACACACACACACACACACACACACTCACACTCTCCTCCACAGCTAGTGCTGACATGAACACACACTTAGAGACTGAATTTCCTCACAGACTTTGCTGCGTAGATCCCAGAGCTTGAGGGTCCGGTCATGACTTCCTGAGACTATTCGTGCATTGTCCAGCAGGAACTTAGCAGAAAGCACTTTCCCACTGTGGCCCGTGAGTGTGTGCTAGGAGAGAGAACACAGCCAGGGTGAGCCTTGGGCACTTACACAGCCAATGCCAGTCTCCAGAGCAAGGCTTGGAAGTTCAGTCAGGACTCTCTCCACATGACCAGAAGGCAAAGGGAAAAGAAAGCAGGCGAAGACCAGCATCACTCACCCTGCCTTGACCACAGGCTGCATGGTTCAGATGAAGCCCTTGGATCAGCTTTGAGAAAGTTCCAGATCTGTCTTTGGTGTTGCCCAGAGATGAGGTATTGCTTAGCTTAGACCTCGAGTGGTCCCAAAGGCTCAGGTGTTAAAAGGCTGGGTCTAGGCTTGTGGTCCAGCAGGAGAAGGTAAGGCATTGGGGACATGCCCCTGAGAGGACTGGGGACCCTGGAACCACCCTGGCTTGCTCTCTGCTTCACAAGAATCTTGAAGGGAATGGGTTGCTTTGCTAACACTCTCATATGAAGTACTCTGCCACCATAGGCCCAAACAACCATGAGACAAAACAACCCTATCTTCTCTTTAAGCTGCTTATCTTGGGGATTTTGTTTTATCTTAGGTCCTTTTCCTTCACAACAGCAATGGAAAGCCACCACAGGTATCAAGACCAAGACAAGGCAAACATGGTGGCACACATGTGTAATCCCAGGATTTGGGAGACTAAGGAGGAGGATCCCTGGAGTCTGAAGTTCAAGACCAGCCTGGGCAACATAGCAAGACTGTGTCTCAAGAAAAACAGGACAGCTGGGGACAAAACTTAGTGGGTAGAGCATTTGCCTAACACACCTGAGGCCCCAGGTTCAATCTCCAGTACTTTGGGGGGGGGAGGGTGGAAATGAAAGGCTAAATACAAACCTAACAGTATCAGGCTTCACATACCCTCCCATCTTCTTTTTTTAAAATTATTGTTTTTTTATTGACTTTTATACTTACATACAAAAAAAATAAAAAACCCACCTGATATTTCCCTTCCCAGTGGGATGCTTTCAAAATTAGCTATAATTTAGACACATCTACCTATATTCTTCTTTTTTAAAGTCTGGATTACATAAAATTTGAATTTGTTAAATTCTGTCTTGTTTTGTTGAGACAAGGTCCCATGTACCCCAGGCTGACCTTGGACTCCTGACTCTACACTCAAATCCTAGGATTACTAGTATACACCACTACCATGTCTGGCTCACATTTTAAAAGCCTGGGTTTTACCTGTGCCACTGAAAGTCAGTTCTATGCAGACATAATTTACCAAAGGAAATACTAAAACTCCATAAGCAATTACTGCCGGCGTGTTTAGAGTAAGAGGTCTCAGCTTGCAATGTCAGATCACTGCCACAGCACTCAGGTCCCTTTGTGAGGAAGCTGTTGCATGCCAACCACGGAGTCTTCCCTGGGCTCATCAGGGAACACAGAATGTGGACACTGCTATGTGTCAGCCACTGCTTCTGCCCATTGCAGCACTAACTCGAGCCTGATGGGAGAGAGGTGGCTGGGAGCACAGGATGTTGGGGGAGGACCTGGGCAGTCAGACCTTTTACTATTCATCACTGACCTCTTTTCAAGGTGGGATCAACTTCTGTTAAGTACAAAACCCCAGGGATTGAGAAAGTATTTACTAATGTTTTCTAATTAAGAAAATAATGTCTTTACAAGTCTCTTGAGTCCAAAGACTCCAACTATTATACCAGGAGCCAAATTATCTTAAGCTATTTTTATTCTTGTTAATAGCCAATCATTGCCCACTCATCTGACCTAACTTTGAACTATTAAAATCTTTAAAATGCATTCCTGGTAAACTGCTAGCTTCCACCAACTTAAAAGTTAAGAGCATTATCAGATGTCTCTGAAACCTACAGCAGACTTCCCTGTTAGGCTGTAACCTGCCTACCTGTGTCCCTACCAATTTATTTGGTAAATGCTTCGATTTTTCTTTTTTTCTTTTTTTTGGTAACTAGAACTTTTCAATGAGAGAAGTTTGCATGGATTCTAAGACTCACCAGCTCCACATTTCTAAACCTCTAAAACTGGAACCACATGGTAAGATCAAGGAGGCTCCAGCAGGATACCATAAATAAAAGCATGGACATAGATCCTACCCAGCAGAAATCCTCTCATCTGTACACACCACAGGGAAAAACAAAACGTGGGCAGACCACTCCTCATGCACTGTCAATTAAATTCTCAACAAATAACTTTCTGTTCAAAACCCAAAGCTGTGCACACACACTATCCACTGGAGTAATGCCACAGCACAGGGAGGAGTCATCACTCTCAATGAATACTCAATTTTGCATGCTCTAAAGGCACATGTTCATTTCACAACTACACTCTGCCTAACCATCCTCCTTCACCCTTATGACATGGGCAGTTTTTCAGGATGGACAGCAATGCATGGGCTGTGGGGTCGTGAGTATGAGGAATAATCTCTTCTTCATACTATTTTATTAGGAATAAAATGGCATCAATGTTCTACTATAAAATATTACCTTCAAAAAAACAAAAAAAACAGAAAAAGAGCTGGGTGTGGTGGCGCACACCTTTAATCCCAGCACTCTGCAGGCAGAGGTAGGAGGATCACCATGAGTTCCAGCACACCCTGAGACTATATAGTGAATTTCAGGTCAGCCTGGGCTAGAGTGAGACCCTACCTTGAAAAACCAAAAAATAAAAAATAAAAAATCTTTATTAATTTATAAGCAGGGGGGAAGGGGACAGGCACCTGGTTTTACCTGTGTACTGGAGAATCAACCCTGGGCTATCAGGCTTTGAAAACAAGTGCCCTTAACCACTGAACCATCTCTCCAGGCCCAAACTGTCTTGTTACCCTGAGACAAGGTCTCCCACTGGCCCAGGTTGGCCTGCTTCAAGGGTCTCTCTTAGCACTCCAGTGCAGAGACAACTAATGAACATTTCCATGGTTAGTAGCCACTTTGGTCACTGTCATAACAAACTGTCAGGTTGCTTTTGACAAGGCATGACATGGGCATCAGCGCTTTTCTTTTTTCTTTTCCGAGGTAGGTCTCACTCAATCTACCTCAGGCTGGCCTTGAACTCATGGCTGTCCTCCTACCTCTGCCTCCTGAGTGCTGGGATGAAAGGTGGGCACCACCATGCCTGGCCATCAGCTTTTTTTTTTTCTTTTGTTTTTTTTCCAGGTAGAGTTTCACTCTGGCCCAGGCTGACCTGGAATTCACTATGTAGTCTCAGGGTGGCCTCGAACTCATGGCGATCCTCCTACCTCTGCCTCCCGAGTGCTGGGATTAAAGGCGTGCGCCACCACGCCCAGCTCTTTCTTTTGGTTTTTTGAGGTAGGGTCTCACTCTAGCTCAGGTTGACCTGGAATTCACTATGTAATCTCAGGGTGGCCTTGAACTCACAGTGATCCTCCTACCTCTGCCTCTCCAGTGCTGGGATTAAAGGCCTGCGCCACCACGCCCAGCAGTTATCAGTTATTTTTAATAAAAGATTTGGCTTCTAAGTGCATTCACTTACCTTTATTATATAAAAATTTCCCTCCACTTAAAACATATTTATTTTAACTGTGTGGGGGGGAAAGGAAGGGGGAGAGAGAGAAAAAAAGAAAGAGAGGGAGAGGGAGAGAGAGAGAGAGAGAAAAGAGATACATATATACAGAGAGACGGGGCATGCCATGGCTTCCTGCACATACAGTCTGCATTACACCAGCTTTCTCAACTGATCTTACCCGCAACCGATAATCATCCACAGTCCAGATTCGGCTCGCAAAATCATTTGAAGCTGCTAAAAGGTAAGCTCCCTACAAGAATAGAAGAAAACTAACTTTTAGCAAAATTGAGTTCCCATGATAAATTACCCAACTATCAGGTACAAGAAAGTATCTAGGGCTGAGACAGCTTAGCAGTCAAGGTGCTTGCCTGCAAAGCCAATGGACTCAGGTTCGATTCCCCAGGACCCACATAAGCCAGATACACAAGGTGGCCCACGCATCTGGAGTTTGTGGTGGCTGAAGGCCCTGGTGTGTCCATTCTCTTTCTGCCTCTTTCTCTTTCTCTCAAATATAAAATTGAAAGCATCTAGAGGCTTTCAAATACACCCTGAAGCTGAACACAAACTACTACAGCAGCAAGCTGCCACCCCCCAATCTCCCTCTAGTGGACATCATCACTTGAATGGGTTCAACACTTATGCCCTCAAAATGGAACTCGGCCTGCCTCCCATACTAACCTTTTCTTTAAAAATAACAAAACACCCCTTCTATGTTGCTTGTTTACATGTCACATACCACACTACCTTTCTTTACCAATGGGAATGCTCTGCAATTTCTGGCTCAGAGACACAAAGCCTAGAGGCTTACCTACGCTTCCCTAGTTTCCTCTCCCAAAACCTGAAGCCACCCATCACCATGTCTGCGAACCCTCCCCTCTGAAACCACCCATCCCCATGTCTGCGAACCCTCCCCTCTGAAACCACCCATCCCCATCTGAAACCACCCATCCCCATGTCTGCGAACCCTCCCCTCTGAAACCACCCATCCCCATGTCTGCGAACCCTCCCCTCTGAAACCACCCATCCCCCATGTCTGCGAACCCTCCCCTCTGAAACCACCCATCCCCATGTCTGCAAACCTCCCTCTGAAACCACCCATCCCCATGTCCCTCCCTCTGAAACCACCCATCCCCATGTCTGAAACCCTCCCCTCTGAAACCACCCACTCCCATGTCCCATGTCTCTGAAACCACCCACCCCCCCCATGTCCCCAGCCCTCCCTCTGAAACCACCCACCCACCCCCATGTCCGCCAGCCCTCCCCTCTCTGAAACCACCCATCCCCCATGTCTGCCAGCCCTCCCCTCTCTGAAACCACCCACCCACCCCCATGTCCGCCAGCCCTCCCCTCTCTGAAACCACCCATCCCCCATCCCCTCTGAAACCACCCCCCCATCCCAGCCCTCCCTCTGAAACCACCCATCCCCCATGTCTGCCAGCCCTCCCTCTCTGAAACCACCCATCCCCCATGTCTGCCAGCCCTCCCCTCTCTGAAACCACCCATCCCCCATGTCTTCTAGCCCCTCTTCTCTCTGACACTGTCCATGCCCCATGTCTGCCAGCTCCTCCTCTCTCTGAGACCATCCATCCCCCATGTCTGTTAGCTCCTCTCTCCTCTTGAGCATCACAATTCAGCCTGACCTGGTTTTGCTTAGGCCAATGCAGACCTGTCTCTTCCATTCAAGTCCTGAACAATGCCTGCTATAGGGGAATTGAATGTCACCCATGTTTATAAACCTCTCTGCCAGGGATACAGCTCAGCAGTAGAACACCTGGATTGCATGACCTGGGTCTGACGCAAAACACTCTCAAGACTGCTCACACCTTCACAGTAGTCTACACACACACACACACCCCTAATTTTCCAGTCTAATTCTTTATCATTCCCAAATCAAATTTGAGCGGCTTTTTTTTTTTTTTTTTTTTTTTTTTTGGTTTTTCAAAGGTAGGGTTTCACTTTAGCCCAGGCTGACCTGGAATTAACTATGTAGTCTCAGGGTGGCCTCGAACTCACGGCGATCCTCCTGCCTCTCCCTCCCAAGTGCTGGGATTAAAGGCGTGTGCCACCACACTCGGCTCTGAGCGGCTATTGTAAACAAGCTATGACAACAGTGTGAGGACTCCTTCCTATGCATGCAAATACTACTGTGACCTCACCTAGCTACTGTATCTGTCCTGTTCCTGCCCTTCTCTCTCCTCTGCTGTAATGTTGATACCTGGCCTTTGCAACTGAGCCTTTATCATCTCCAGGTTTGCCACAAATGGCTTACCTTGTTCTCTAAGCCTCAGGTAGGAGGCTCTCTGTAACACTCTAACACGGACATGCAAGTCCATGCTTTCCCATCACTCTTTTAATTTATTGGGGGGGGGGGCGGGCAGGGGGGAGAAGAGGCAGAGAGAAGAGAGAATGGGTGCACCAGGGCCTTTAGGTGCTGTGAACTCCAGATGCATGTGCCCCCTTGTGCACATGTACAACATTGCGCACTTGCGTCACTGTCCATCTGGCTTGTGAGGGATCTGGAGATTTGAACGTAAGTTCCTAGGCTTTGCAGGCAAGCACCTTAACCACTAAGCCATCTTTCCAGCCTCCCCATCAGTCTTTTAAATGAGAATCCCTTAAGGGCAGGAATCACACTGGCCCCTAGAAGCACACACCCAAACACATATAATGACTGTGAAATGAATTGAGTGTACTGAGTATCAACATAAACCAGAACCTTAAACCGATAGTTCTAGAATCTACTACTTTTCTTTAACATGGATCTGACTTAAGATACAGAGAACAGTAAGTTTTTCTTTCAAATTTGAAGACTTTCCTTAAATTGTTTTAAAAAACTTCTAAAATCATAAATACTAGATACTTACTGCACTATCAAATTCAATGCTGGTAATTCCTGCATTACTGCCAGACAGAGAGCCCTTGAATTCACATTTTTCTGCATTAAAACAATTTTTTAAAGACAAGTCAATAAATGGGTTTAAGGAACACTGCAATACAGTGAAAGCCAATCACAAGGCCAAAAAAGGAGCTTTCCTACATCTCTGCAGAATCAAACAGCAGCAAGAGAAACAGAACATAATAGACAAACACATTATTTTTCAATAAACTTTTCTAGTTTACATACATTTACCTTTGACTAAAAAATTCATAATACATGAAGAATTGACCTCATCCTGGCACATCAACTGACTGCTAGTTCGTCCCTCAATAGCACCCTGTTCATCCTTCCACTCTCCCAAGAGGGGTTTTACTGACCAAAGAATAAAGTATGTTGTTTCACGTTAATATCAATAGTATAACAAAAGCTAACCATATGCTTAAATTTTACTTATGTACACTTTTTTGTGTGTGCAGGGGAACATATCTAGGGATTTATGATAATGCTTTATTTTATAACAGCTTCAGTCACCGTTTCTTTTAATATGGTGCCAGTGGGAAAAACACCACATTTTCATAGGCTTCAACAGCCTGTAAGAACAAGGGATTGAACTTGAGTCACCTTCCATACAATCAAAGGACAGGAAAGACAGGTGCGTCTTTCACCAGCAATCAATCTAGTCTGACCAAAGGGATTAACAGATTGCTCTTGCTTTAACAAACATCACAAAAAAGCAGTAACCTAGCTTCTTTCTATAGACCCCAATGTGCACTTACCTCCAAATACTTCCCAAAGTTTAACCCTCCTATCCATGCCTCCAGTGGCCAGTAACCGGGAACCTGGGCTGAACTGCACAGCGTTGACCTCTCCATCATGTGCATCCTGCAATACAGTGCTTTGTTTCAATCCTAATCACGATCACCCACAAGCCCAAGACACGCACCCACTCCAAATGCAGAACAGGAGACCTTAAACAGAGCTGAACCATCATGAACAGCCCAAGTCCTTCTAACATTCTAGACTCACTTAACTTTTACAGCTGATGACATTCATTTATTTATTTGGATATAGCACCTCACTGTGTAGGCCAAGCTGAACTGGAATTTGCAATCCTCTTATCTTGGCCTTCTGAGTACTAGGGTTACAAGAGCCTGTCACTACTCTTGTATTTATTTAAATATAGCGCAACCCTTTCAGAAACCAGCTGGATAGGTTGGTGCAGACTTGCAATCCCAGTCCATGTTCAGGGACAACAGGGTCTACACGAGTTTCAGGTTAGTAGCCACAGCTATATAGTGAGGCCATTTAAAAACAATAGAAAGGAGCCAGGTGTGGTGGCGCATGCCTTTTATCCCAGCACTGAGGAGGCAGAGGTAAGAGGATCCCCATAAGTTCAAGGTTACCCTGAGACAAAATAGTGAATTCCATGTCAGCTAGGCTAAGTGAAACCCTATCTCAAAAAAAAAAAAAAAAAAAGTATTGAATAACTTATAGTACACAGCTGCTAAAGAAAGCTTTCTTGATGAGTATTAATATAATCAAAGTCCCTACTGTTAGACATCCATTCATGTTTTCATGTTTTTTTTTTTCTTAGGCAAGGCCTTCAAGCTGACCTGGAACTCACTCTGTAGCCCAGACTGGCCTGAAAATCACAATGACCCTCCTAGCTCAGCCTTCCAAGTGCTGGGATTAAAAGTACACCTAGGGCTGGAGAGATGGCTTAGCAGTTAAAGGCTTGCCTCTGAAGCCTAAGGACGCCGGTTTGAGGCTCGATTCTCCAGGACCCACGTAAGCCAGATGCACAAGGGGGTGCATGCATCTGGAGTTCGTTTGCAGTGGCTGGAGGCCCTGGTGCACCCATTCTCTCTCTCTCTCTCTCTCTACCTATTTCTGTATCTCTCTCTCTCTCAAATAAATAAAAAAAATATATATATATATAAAAAAAGTATACCTAGCCAATCAGTGTTGCAATGAAAGTCTACATAGTTCTTTTTCTGTCTGTGTGTGTTCAGGTGTGTGAGTGTGCTACAGTGCATGTGGAGATTAGTAGTTAAGTTCTGGGATTCAGTCTTTGCCAACCAGGCCAAGGTCTCTCTTTTGCTCACTGTTGTTCACTGCTGAGCTTGCAAGGCTGGCTGATTCAAGAGCTTCTGGGAAATTCGCCTATCTCTGCCTCCCATCTTGCTGTCAGTGTGCCAGGATTACAAAAGCCTGCCATGGATAGTGGCTTTATACATAAGATGCTTGGGGATCTCAAGATGGATGCTCAGGCTTGAAGAGCAAGTGTTTTATCCATTGAGCCATGTCCTCAGCCCTAAAAGTCTAAATAGTTCTTTCTGGAAACATTATGACCCTAGCATGTACTAGCATATACTCTGTCTAGGGTTTTTTTTTTTTGAGGTAGGGTTTCCCTCTAGCCCAGGCTGACCTGAAATTCACTGTGTAGTCTCACATGTGTGGCCTTGAACTCACAGTGATCCTCCTACCTCTGCCTCCCAAGTGCTGGGATTAAAGGCAAGGGCCACCATGCCTGGCACTCTGTCTAGTTTTTTTTTTTTTTTTTTTTTTTTTGGAGAGAGACACAGAGAGGGAGAGGAAGACAGGTAGAGATGGGCGCACCAGCAGTCTCTCAACTGCTGCTAATGAAATCCAGACGTGTGCGCCCCCTTGTGGTCAAGTGCACTTTGCATCTGGCCCCTGGAGGTTGGAACACTTTGCACCAGCATCTGGCTAAATGCAGGGACCTGGAGCCCTCTGTTGGAACCCCAGAAACTTTAATTTGTTCAATAAAAAGCATTCTTAGGCCATTGAATGTACCTGTTTTTTTGTTTGTTTGTTTTGAGGTAGGGGTCTTGCTCTAGCCCAGGCTGACCTGGAATTCACTCTGTGGTCTCAGGGTGGCCTCAAACTCACAGCGATTCTCCTACCTCTGCCTCCCAAGTGCTGGGATTAAAGGTGTGTGCCACCACACCTGGATTATCTGTTGTTATTTTGAGAAAATGTAAAATTCTTCATAGGTAACTTTCTGAGAGTGGTGAGAGTGGTATCAATATGGAAACATGAGCTGGAAAAATGGCATATACTTTAATGAGAAGGAAACAGGCAAAAAGCATCCTATTCTAAAGAGGAACAAGGAATTAAAACCAGTGCCTTATAATCTCTATTGACCGCACAGTGGACACAGAACTACTTCTGGATGAAGCTGGCTGGGATTTGATTCAGATACTACCGAGTAATTCCATAAGTGACGGGGAAATAAACAGCATGTTGGTGATCTGACTTTCCTTTCCCTTTATGTCCAGCTGCTGAAAATCTGTATGACAAGTGACCCAACTTTTTACCTGCATTTAATTCCCCCCTTATAAAACAAAACAAAACAAAACAAAACAAACAAAAAAACCCTTTTTATCCTGAGGAGGTCTCAGATTGAAAACTTGAGATCATGCACTGTCACACCCTGCCTGCCACTCACCAAGACTCCTGCGTAAGTGGTTCTGTTGGATATTAGTCAGCTGTGAACCATGCACTCTTGGAACACACACTGACAGAATCCTACATTATCAGCTGCCCTACCATCCCACACACGTGACTTAAATGTGCTAGGAAAAAGAAAAATGGGCTGCTGGGAGTTGAGTGACGAGAAGGGGTTGTGACACTCAGTGCAATCAGACCTTTTACCAATCATCACTGACCTCTGTCAGGTGCCCAGGCCCATTAAGGAATCACAGGAGCTGTGTGGGTAAGGGCCTTGCCATTCCCCAGCCCAACTCCTCCTCCAAAGCAGGACTCAACACCTACCTATTACTACGTACTACTCAAGTTCCTCCAGGTGTCTTTCCTTGCTGGGAAACCAGTCTTTTAAAGCCACAAATCCTTCCCTGCTCCCAATCCCAGATTCAAACCAACTCCCAGCTCTGCTCTGCATGCTGTCCCTCCGCCTCTCCAGTGCTCTTGACAGCCATAAGCAAGGTAGCTCACACTTCCTCAGGCCGAGTCAACTTCTGCTCATCTACCCAGCTGGGACAAAGATTATCTGTTACTGAAAGTACCCAGCTTAGAATGCTAAGTGACAGTTCTGATATGTGCCTGGGGCTATGCCACAGGTTCTTAAGTGGTTGAGGTCACAGCTAAGGTTTTTGAAACTAGCAGTGACCCTTCTGGACGTTCAACACAGGTCACAGCCAGAAATTCCCCTCTAATCTACAGCTAAGTGGTGGTAACAATTGTATAAAACTTGCATCCCTGGTTTTCCCTTGCTCCACCCCTCAAGCTGCCAGCCTTGTTACAGAGGGTGGCTGTACAAATTCTGCATCCTGAAGCTCCCAAAGTATATATATGAATCCCTCACAGCAAAGCCAGCAGTCCCAGAAAGGCTATGCTGCCATTCAGACTCGGTGGACGTGGGTAGGAAGCATACTTACGAAGACACACAAGGCGGTAGTCGGCACCCTTACATCTTTACCAGAAGCGGGGTGAGTGTCCACACCGTCCTGGGGGACCGGGATGGAAGAAACAGAGCGTCTCCTAAGGAGCAACACAAAAGTGGACATTAGATCGGGCTGCACAGGACAGTGTCCACCAAGCTGCCAGGAAGGCCTCAAGCATGACCTCACTTCAGTAACCTCCCTTGTTAATAGCCTTTTACCCCCTTTCTAGACCCTCGAAACCACTGGATTCATAAAACCAGAAGATAGCTCACTCGAACGACAAGAAAGCACATACTCAGTCTCTTGCTGGCTAACTCATGGACTCCAAAACTCAGCTCTGAAAAGCAATCCTGAATAAAACTTGCTCACCCTGCCAGCACACAGCTAGGAAACTTTCTCAGTTAATATAGCAGCTAGTGCAGAGGTCAATTTCCAGCATGTTGGAAGCACGATTTCAAGATGGCTTCTACGCACAGTTGCAATCATCCTCGGCCTATACTTGTGACCAAGGCACAAACACATGCTGAGAGGAAGAGCGCTGAGTACGCGATGGCAGTATGAGGAACTCAACTTGACTGCCCAGCTCCAGGGCTACCAGCTTTCATTCCCAGGAGCATGCAAAGCACCCTGGTTAGCATGTGGACATTGGAGGACAGTAGGTGGTACAGCGTGATCAGCATGATTACCAACAACCCACACTCACATGCTGGGCTGAAAGAGGGTAATATGTTCACCTGGCAGCATCAGAAGAAGAATGGTGTCCCAAAAGGGGAGACTCGGACAGACTAAAGGGAAAGGCCAGAGATCAGCACGCAGCAAGATTAAGAGAAAGGAAGTTGCAGAAAAAAAGGAAGAAGCTAAATGAACAGCTGAAATTAAGGCATCCATATTCCTGGCACCACTGAAATTCTGGTGTACAATTAAAATAATAAATCATGTACAAATGCTTAGGTATATTTACACATTTTAAAAAGGAAAGGTGAAGGTCTTCTAACCTACCCAAAGATATTAGTGATAGAATCCAGAAGGCCTCCAGCAGGCTGCGAGAGTCGCTTACTAAAGAGGAGGGGAGGATAGGTTTAAACCTTAGAAACATTTTGGTCCGAAATCAAAACAGCCCATAACAACAGGTAGCTGGGGGTGTGCTTTCCATTCAGGTCCCAATCCCAGCCAAGAGAAACTCAACACAGTATCTGAACCACCAGGAAATAGTGGGAAGGTAGAAGGGAAAACCCAGCTTAGGAGTTTTAAAAGAAACAAGGTTCCCTAGAATTAAATTAATTTCCCTGAAAAGGAGCCTTAAACAAGTCATTTGTCTAACTGACCCAATAATTTCCTGACAATAGTAACCACTCTCCACCCAATCTATTATTCCTGCTTTAGAGCATTAAGAAAAACAAAAAACTCTGAGTCTATCTTCCAGGAAGCAGCTCCACCTGTTTAGGTTTTGAAACATGAGGCCAAGCTATACTCTGCCTCCCTTCCTTCTCCCCTCATCAGGTGGAGGTGATGAGAAAAATGGGGCCTCTCTATGGTACAGAAGAGGCCAGCTGATCCACCACAGGAACTTGGGGTCCTGGGTACACCTGACTCGGTTTTGTAATGTCTACAAATGGGCTGTCACACTGACGGAAGCACTCTATTTTCCCGTCCAGCCCATCCACTCACGTGGCTGTTCTGCTGATGGCTCGCACTGGGGAGGTCTCTTCTGTATGATCTGAGGTCTCATCCACAATGACTTCAATGTCATCATCCCTGGAAAGAGATGTAAGAGACTCTCATTCTGTTACAGAAGCTCTGTGATGAAGTGCTTCTGTAAAGGCCAGTATTGTTCTCCTGTCACAGACTACCTATGTCATATGGTAAGAGAAAAGGAAACTTTTGTCAGTTTTGAAGAACATGAAATATTTAGCCCGTTAAAATCTATAATGCCAACTGAAAGTAACTTTCAAAAGCAAGATCTAAACACAATCTGCTTTTGACTCCAGATATATCATGCTTATTGTTAAATACTTGGTGCTTCTGATGCCAGCATTTCAGATCACATCCAGCTCAGCAACATGTTCTTTTGTTGCTGTTTGTCTCCAAAGATGTATGCACTTCTCTAATTCTCCTTCCTCTACATTCTTATAGGCTAAAGCCTTTCCTTATAGCAGGGAGGGCAAGTAATTACTTTGGTTTTAATGAAGTCCTGCTGAGCTATAATCTTCCGGGGGGGGGGGATAAGGCTTCATCAGGGGTTGTTTGAACTGCTAGAACTTGAAACAAGATTTTTCCTTTCCCACGATTGCCTGGATTATGTGAATATATGCTCAAGCAAGTTAAACCATGTCAAGGTCAATTTATTTTTCTTTATTCTAGAATCACACATAATTGTCCCACATTCTTGGCCAGGATATAGAAAACAAGAAGGCTGTGCCTGACTTCCCTGTTGGCTGTCTTTCACAGATCTAGAGTTGTTAGAATCACCTGTGTTCAACAACAGCCTGAGAACCAGAAATATGGCAAGAGGAGCCAATATACACGGGGCCTATGCTGCTTGAAGAATTCTGATGGTCCTAAAGTGCCTGGAGTGACACGGGCCCAGGATCACAGGAAGGACCAGATCTCCCAACTCGTCCAACTTCAAAGATGTCCTGCAAGTGACAGCCAAAGGGAAAGTCTTTGACCAAAAACTCTACTCCCTCAGGAGTATACAGAAGAGCTGACTCCCCTAAGTTTGCATTTTAATATAGGCCTTTTCTATGTGATACTGGACAGGATGTTGGACCCATTTTAATCCTGTCTTGTAAGTCACTTGGTTACATTAGCAAACAGGAGGCAGACAAATGACATCTTCCTTCTTTCTTTCTTCTTCTTCTTTTTGTTTTAAAAGGAACCAAATCTCTTTTCTAGATCAATTATTTACTTTGTGGCTTTGGGAGAAAGTACATCAAGATCAGTTTTCTACATCTGAGAGGGCAGGAGGTGTGTGCGCACACTCACCCTTGCACCCCTCTCTTCCTTCAGAGCAAAGTTTTGTATGCGAACCTTGGTTTTTTCTAAGATGTGTTAGTGAATGGCTCCCGAGTTTAAAATGAGACACTATCATTGGCTGGAGAGATGAAGTGTTTGTCAGCAAAGCCTGAGAACCCAGGTTCAATTCCCTAGCACCCATGTAAACCAGATGCACAAGGTGGCACATGCATCTGGAGTGTGTTTGCAATGGCTGGAGGGCCTGGTGTTTCCATTCTCTATCTTCCTCTCTATCTCAAAAAGTTCTTTCTCTCTCTCTTCTTTCTGAGAAAGAGACAGAGAGACAGAAAGAAAGGGAGAGGAGAGGAGAGAGAGAAAGAAGGGCATGCCAGGGCCTCCAGCCACTACAAATGAACTCCAGACACATGTACCCCCTTGTGCATCTGGCTATCATGGATCCTGGAGAGCTGAACCAGGATTCTTTGGCTTTGCAGACAAACGCCTTAACTACTAAGCCATCTCTCCAGGCCCTATCTCTCAAACTAAAAAAAAGAAAAAAAGGCTATAAGCCAAAGGGAGGGAAGAGTGCTTTGGAATACTGTCTTCACACACAATGGCCATGGCATTCATGAACTTAACAGTGGCCGACACTATACAAGACCTGCTTAATAGGAAGGAAAAAAAAAAAAAAAAAAGACACTATCTTTTTTTTTTTTTTTTTCGAGGTAGGGTCTCACTCTGGTCCAGGCTGACCTGGAATTAACTATGTAGTCTCAGGGTGGCCTCGAACTCACGGCAATCCTCCTACGAGTGCTGGGATTAAAGGCATGTGCCACCACACCCGGCTAAAGACACTATCTTGAAAAAAATAAAACAAAAAGCTTTGAATCCCAGGAAGAGAGCCCATCTCAACTTGTAGGCAGACTAGAAAAACCTCCTGAAATGACTCAGTTCCTTCTGTTCAAAGAGATCTGACCTATGTCTAAAAGATTTGGACAAGCTTCCACTTAAAGTCACAGACCAAAAGACTGAAGAGAAAGAGACAGAACCCCCACCCCATATTGCTGGACAACAGGTCCTATTAGAAGCAGGCCAAAGTGTCAACAGGAAACAGTAAGGTGGCCCTGTATGCAGGAAGTCAAGACCTCACTCAGCTGATGACTGTAAACAGGAAAACTTTGTGGAAAGTAATTTGCAAAATGTTTTAAGTTTTGAGCCAACACATTGCTTTTTTTAAATTTTTTTTTGGTTTTGCAAGGTAGGGTCTCACTCTGGTCCAGGCTGACCTGGAATTAACTATGTAGTCTCAGGGTGGCCTCGAACTCTCAGTGATCCTCCTACCTCTGCCTCCCGAGTGCTGGGACTAAAGGCGTGTGCCACCACGCCCGGCTTCACATTGCTTTTATTGTTGTTGTTCAAAGTAGGGTCTCGCTGTAGCTCAGGCTAGTCTTGAACTCATAAGCATCCTCCTCTGCCGGCCTCCCAAGTGCTGGGATTAAGGGCATGTGACACCATGCCTGGCCTGTTTTTTTATTTTCTGCTTTTAACTTGACCGCTTCAAGTGGCTTTATAGAAATAAAAACACAAAAAAGGTGTTTGAATACAGAAAATCAACACCTTGGTTCTGATCCTTTTCTCAGTACTTACTGTTCTACAGGCAGAGGCTCCTTTGCTGCTTCTGCAAGCTCTTTCTGTAACCGTGCTTGTCGCCTCCTATTTGCAAAGAAAAGCAAATGTCCATCATTTATACCTGCTTATGGAAAGCAATGTTTTCCCCTGAAAGCACATATGAATATTCCATGCATTTCAAAAACAGCTTCTATGGACAAAGATACCAACACCCACTGTCTGCCCCTCTCAAAATCATTTGTTCCTGTCTTTCCAAGTTCTAAATACAGGAACTCCTAGTTTCACTTCTCTGATTAGACTCTCCTCCAAACCTACAATTCTAGCACAGCTGATAAGCTCCAGTCAAGAACAGTCCAAAGTTTCTTTTAAGCCTCTCCTCAAATGTGGAAAAGTCCTCTAAGTACCTTATCAGATTCTTGGAAAGGAATAAGGCTGCAGACTTGAAAGAGAGCATTAAGCTTTGTATTTCAGTAAAGATTAAAATTGTTTCTAAGACAAATCATAAAGTACAACTGATCAAAGTAGTTACCTGGGCATGGGCACAAGTAACACTATTCTATAGGGAAGAAATCTGGCAGGCCATTTGAAACCCACCCCTCTCTGTAACTTCAGCTCCTGTTATGCAAGGTGAGGATGAAAAACTGGCCAGGCACAGTGGTGCATGCCTTTAATTCCAGCACTCAGGAGGCTGAGGTAGGAGGATCACTGTGAATTTGAGGCCAGCTTGAGGCTACATAGTGAATTCCAGGTCAGCCTAGGCTAGAGTGAGACTCTACCTCAAAAAACAAGCCGGGCATGGTGGTGCATGCCTTTAATCCTAGCACTCAGGAGGCAGAGGTAGGAGGATCACCCAGAGTTAGAGGTCACCCTAAGAGTACATAGTGAATTCCAGGGTCAGCCTGAGCTACAGTGAGACCCTACCTTGAAAAACCAAAAAAAAAAAACCAAAAAAAACAAACAAACAAACAAACAAAAATACCACTGGACAGGGGCTAGTTTAAAATCTGACAGGGAGAAGTAGTAGCCAGCCAGGTCTTTATCAGTAGTGGTTAG
Source organism: Orientallactaga sibirica (assembly GCA_036365145.1). Classification (NCBI taxonomy): domain Eukaryota; kingdom Metazoa; phylum Chordata; class Mammalia; order Rodentia; family Dipodidae; genus Orientallactaga; species Orientallactaga sibirica. Next base: position 849,090 of record JAEOAD010001510.1, on the reverse strand, counting down.
GACACCTGGTACTGCAAATGTCCCTGAGTGCATCTTACTGTGCTGTGAACACACAGTCTGCTGCAGGAGGCAGACTAGCAATCGCTATTTTCAGACAGTGTGCTCTGGTACAACCCAAGCCAACAAAAGTTAATAGAGAAAGATACAAGTTGGGGACTGACCTAAAGTATACGAGGGAAGGCTTCTAGAGGACTGACCTCCTGCCCCCAGGCTCCCAAACCCCTGTAATCACACCATGTCACTTCCAAGGGCATCATCGCTAGAATACACTGCAAGGGAGGAAAAAAAAGTAGCGGCAGGCATAGACTGTTGTTGCCTGTTACAAGGTCTATTCTGCTCCTCATGATGCTCGGGGTTCCTCAGTAGGATGGCACAACTCCCCAGACTCCTCCTGGCATGCTTTCAGCCATGGTGCTTGGGTTATCTGGTGACATCCAGCTAACTCAGGGGTCTTCACCACCCTTGCACAATCCAAAAATGCTATGATACAAGCCAAACCATTTGACAAGTCATTGTGAGTCAAGTATGGTGGTGTGGTTCTATAAGTGAGGCAGAACAATCAGGAGTTCAACATCATCCTTGGCTACATTGTGAGTTTGAGGCCCTATGGGCTACATGAGACTGTCTCAAAGAACCAAAACAAAAATAAAACAACAAAAGTCAGTGTGAAACAGCAGAGATGCCAAAGAAAGGCTTATTTTTTTCTTAATAGAAACTTCAAGGGATTGGATGTAGCTCAGCAGTAGAATGGTTGACTCCCATGTGCAAGGCCTTAGATTAGTTCTCCAGGACCACAAAAAAAGAAAACTCGAGGAAGTTAGAAAATACATAAAGTATAAAATGAGAAAATACAATCAGTACCTTATCACCCAAAATAACGTTTTTAAGTGTAATTTTCCAGTCTTTTAAAAAATATATTTTATTTATTTATTTGAGAGAGAGAGGAAGAGAATGGGGGCGCCAGGGCATCTAGCCACTGCCAAAGAACTCTAGACGCATGTGCCCCTTGTGCATCTGCCTACGTAGGTCCTGAAGAATCGAACCAGGATTCTTTGGCTTCTCAGGAAAAACGCCTTAACCACTAAGCCATCTCTCCAGCTCCCAGTCTTCTTTTTTAAGCACATAAAAGCTGCGATTATACAGTATGAGCACATTTCATTCCACATTATTTTCTCATGTTATAAAATTCCACTGTGGGGGCTGGAGAGATGGGTCAGTGGTTACGATGCTTGTCTAGAAAGCCAAAGGACCCAGGTTCGATTCCCCAGGACCCATATAAAGCCAGATGCACAAGGGGCACATGTGTCCGGAGTTTGTTTGCAATGGCTAGAGGTCCTGGCGTGCCCATTGTTGTTTGTTTTTTTTTTGAAAAATTCGCCGGGCGTGGTAGTGCACGCCTTTAATCCCAGCTCTCAGGAGGCAAAGGTAGGAGGATCACCATGAGTTCAAGGCCACCCTGAGACTACAGAGTGAATTCCAGGTCAGCCTGAGCTAGAGTGAGACCCTACCTCAAGAAACCAAAAAATAAAAATAAAAATTTGATAGGGCTGGAGATACGGCTTAATGGTTAAGGTGGTGATTCCCCAGGACCCATGTAAGCCAGGTGTACAAGGTGGCACATGTGTCTGGAGTTTGTCTGCAGTGGCTAGAAGCCTATTCTCACTCTCTTTCCTTGCAAATAAATAAAAATATTTTAAAAAATTATACATATGTGGGTGCGTCAAGACCTCTTGGTATTACAAACACACACACCAGATGCTTGCACCACTTTTTTCTGTGGTGTCTGGCTTATGCGTGTGGGAATTGAACCCTGGCTGGCAGGCTTTATAAGCAACTGCCTTTTATAACTGGTGAGCCATCTCCCCCGGCCCCAGATGGGTGTTCTTATTAGAGGTTTGTTCTCAATTTAGGGGCTTTAATCTAGACTGTGTGAAATGGAACTAACGAATGGTTACACAGTTCCATATCTGACGTGGCAGAGGGCTCGTGCTCTTCTGTGAGGTGTTCTCTGCTTGGCTGCAAATGCCCTTAGAAGCGCAATTTCTCTGATTCCCACTGCCACCATTTCTCATTATGTTAGAGTTTTCTGGTCTCATCCACTTCCACCACTGCAGTTAAAGGACTGCCAGGCCTGTTTTACTTTTCACAGAAGTAGGTTTCACTCCCCTAACCCAGACAGCCCACCTGGAGTCCTTCTCATTCTCTGCATTGAGGCGATTGGCTTCCTGGGCCTTCTCAGCCATCCACCTGGTGACCAGCTCCTGGTTCTCCTCGGTGGTTTTCCTTAGTTTCTCCTCCAGGGCAGTAAAAGTGATCTGCAGGGCGTCGTATTCATCCTTCAGGGTCTGGTTGGCGATCTCGAGGTCCTGCAGTTTGGTGCGCAGGTCCAAGCACTCTGTCTCTAGGTCAGAGATGGTCTGTAGACACTCTGCAATTCTGAATACACCACATGAGAGGAAGAGCCATTCCTCAGTAGAGGCCTGTACCACAGCCTGAGTACATGGCCAAGTGCTACCCGGGTGAGCCTGAGCAGCAGCAGCAGGACTAGATCCATGCTGTGCAGGACGGTTCCATTACAAACAACCCGGCTGAGGCGCCTTCTAACCACAAAAGACTACTAACAGCCTTTAGGAAAGCAGGGCTTGGAAGGGAGGTTCTAGAAACTTCCAGAGTGGAAAAAGGACTTGTAATACCCCGCCCCCAAGGCCCAACTTCTTGTCTACCAGAATTCTCCCTCATCAACACTGCTCCTGTTCACAAATGCACCTGTCCCCACTTCTACCACCAGGTGACAACATGCCTACATACACTGGCCATGAAAATCCAAGTGTCTCTGGGACGGACACTCACTTGCAAAAGCCTTTGTTCCTGTTTTTCCTAGAAAAGGACCCAGGCTACATATGCGGCGATACGGTTCTAGCTGAGTGCAGTATAGCCACCACTTGCCCACTCATGGGAGTACAGCAAAACAGGATGTGTGACCCAACAGCCAGGCCCCGAGGAGACGGAGTCTCTACTCACTTTGCTTCATTCATCTGCATCTCCCTGTCCTTCTGCTGCATTTGGTTGTTCAGGTCAATCACCAACTGAGCTAACTGGGAGATAAAGAAGACTCACATAAGTAGGAGACTTTAGCATCTCACCTGGCAAGTACAAAGTAGGTGGGCTGTTCCTTAATTCTCAAGAAAGGAAAAGAAGGACCTATGGAGTTGGAAAGGAAGGAGGAGCTGGTGGAGACAGGTCAGAAGGCCTGAGAACTAACTGCCTGCAGCTCCCCAGTGAGGGAGGTAGGGATGAACAGAAGCAGCCTAGGTGACCACCAGGTTCTTGCTAAGCATATGGCCTACCCTCTACCTACTGATCTACTCAGCTGAAAACATAAAAAATGGCATTTTAGCAGCTGGAGCTTTTCCTTACATAAAACCTGCAGGCAGAGTAAGCACTCACCTCAATGACTTTCTGAGATTTTAGGGTTACCATTCAAAGATTCATGAACTAATTACGAAGACTTTCAAAGGACCAGGCAGTAAACTTTTTTTTCCTGAAGGCTTCTCTGCCACTTCTCTCCTGCCATGGCTGGCTTCTTGCTAGTGGGTCTCATGTTGCTTGGTGGTTTCCTTTGGTTTTCTACACTCTACTCTCATAGAACTTATAATGCTGAATTTGGCCAAAGTGCTGAATATTCTCAGTAAGTGAATGCCCTCATGCCCGCCCCCTCCCCCAGAACCTCAAGGAGCAGAAGACAGGTGGTCAGAGGGGCTATCCTTACCTCCCCACGTTTTTTGTGTAATTCAGTCAGTTCTTCTTGGTGCTTAATCCTCAGCTGGGCCATTTCTTGTAGTTGACTGTCATTCCGTGCACCATCATGTCCAGGACTAAACCACCACCAGCCACATCAAGACAAAAAGGAGGAAGGCAAAAAATCAGACTCCAAACTTCTGCAACTAGGCAATGAAAGAGTTAACTCCAGAATGTCAACCCTGCAACAGAGCCAACAATTAGTGCCTGGGACAGTGGCAAACCATGAGCCACTGGAGTGGGAATCAGTAGATGTGGGACACCCAAGATAGCACACCAAGCTCAACTACAACCAGTCAAATCAGGAACAAGTTCCAAAAAGTGTAGGTGAGCAGAGCCGCTAACGAGCCCACTCACTGCCAAGCATTTGCATGCCAGTCCTGTGCCAGGCACTGAAAGTGCTGAAAAGAAGCAAGAGTACAAAGCTGTTCTCTTGCACTGACGATCAAGAACAGATGGACAATAGACAATGAAATGTGAAAACACATGCTGCACAGAAAATGCAAACAAAGGAGGGGAACAGAGTAACAAGATCTTGTTGAATAATATGACTTGTGCCCACCCCCACCCAGGAAAGGACCCTCTGAGCAGAGGGTCCAGTGAGCTGCCGGTGTGGGACAAGGCACAGCATCAGTGTAGAGGAATGAGAGCTGAGGCCCAGGAGGTGAGATTATGGTGGGACTTCCAGGCCCTAGGGGCTGTGGCATCTGCTCACTACTGGAGGGTTCTGACTAGCTGTTAAGTTGGGCTGGTGGTATGGGGACAGAAACAGGGAACCCAGACTAAAGAGGATGCCTCATACTACGGTGGCCATGCAGATGGCTGAGCCTACCTGCACAATTTCCCTTGATCTTGGGTGAGCAATGAAGAGACCTAAGGGCCTTGGGATTGAGCAAGTGGTAAAGGAGAGGAATCATTCAGAGCACGGCAAGGCTGTGGGAGGAAGAAACTGGGGGTTCTGCTGCAGACATCCACGAACAAATGCACCTGCAGCAGCAGGATGAATTCAGGATCTCAACAGTTAATCCAGTTTTAGAAATTTGGTCAGGTATTTGCATACAATCCCAGAAATGGCCATCCAAGATAAAAGAAAAGACAGCTTATATTTACAAAGGTGGGAGGGTAGAGGGGAAGAGACAAGGAAGTTAATAAGTTAACAACTTCAGGCAAAACAAATATGTTCAAACCCAGACTTAAATCCTATCGTAGCAGACCTCTAGGGCCACTAAACTCTGTTTATAGACAGATTTTCTGGACATAAGGTCAACTGAAGCAACAACTATTTCTCCCATGACAGCTCTCTTATTCTACTTAACTCTGCTCCAGACAGCTGCAGGACCATTGTCCCAGGGCCTAGCTCTTTGTTTTCTGGACAGCATCTGTAATGGCTCAATAAAATGTTTAATTTCAGAGATCCCTGGGATTCCAATTTTGGTTTGGACATTGGAACTGTGGACTTATGGTTCAGGAAAAGAGTCTTAATGGGAGCTGCAGATAGGCATTATGATGGCCTGGGCAAAGTACACAGATACAGAAAAGACAGGATGCTACTAGAATATCCACATCTAGAGGAAAAGGGGACAGTGGCCCATTCCATGCCACTATAAAAATTATTTTAAGTAAATAAATAAGGGGAAATTCTATCCTCTACTTTTTCTTTTTTTTTTCCCCTGTACTTTCCAGACAGGGTTTCACTCTAGCCTAGGCTAGACTGAACTCAGTTATCCTCCTACCTCTGCCTCCCAACTGCTAGATTAAAGGCATGTACCAACACACCCAGCTACCCTTCACTTCTATATGAATTTATCATATACCTAAGCATAAATGTTCATTCATATTACACTTTGGGGCAACTGGACAATTCTTAATTTTAACCCAGGATGTAACTCCAACAGACTAGAAAATGGAAGGCTCTGCAGTCACAAAACCACCCTTAAATTACTTGGAGAGCAATTAGACAGCACCTCACCAATCTCCTCATTTAAATGCAAAACACTATGAAACAACATGAGATGCAATACCTTTCTCCAAAGGAGATATAAAAAATTATTTCCCTGGACAAGGATGGTTCTAGTTTTGGGAGTTCAAGAGAGTCACATGCACAATTTCCTGGAACAGGTGGCTGTAGTCAAGAACCTCAGCAGAGACCAGCCTCCTCAACTTCAAGGGACTTTAAGACACAGCACTCATCAGAATTGCTACAAGAACGCCGGGCGTGGTGGCGCACACCTTTAATCCCAGCACTCAGGAGGCAGAGGTAGGAGATCGCCGTGAGTTTGAGGCCAGACTGAGACTACATAGTGAATTCCAGGTCAGCCTGGGCAAAGGTGAAACCCTACCTCAAAAAAACCAAAAAACAAATGAAATGAAAACAACAAAAAAAAATGCTAGGAGACAAGGCAAGGTTTTAAGGCATTCCACTGCTCACCACCACCAGTGACTTTTATCCACAATAAAGCCAGCTCTCATGTGATGGGAATGCTGTTTGTTGAACAACAAAGTTTAGAACTGCCAACTTTAGTACTCAAGACAAAATTCTGACACAGTAGGGATTGAGGCCAAGAACTTGCATTTCTAGCAAATTCCTACATGTAGCTATGGATCCAGAAACCATATGGAGAACACCATTCCTAGGCTAGAGTCTGACTTTAGTCCGTACGCAAAGTGCTGAAAATACTTAAGCAGGGAATTTGATAACTGTCGTATGATGTACAGAAGTATAAGGTAAATTAAGATGTAATGGGCAGAGCCTAAGGAGAGATAAGGAGGTAGGAAAGCAATCAGATGGCCACCTTCTGTGAACACTCAAACTCTGTTGCACTAGTGTCCCTGTTAGCTTCTGTCCCTCTAAAATGGACTCTAGCTTTCTCAGCCCCGCATCTCGCCACACTACAGTCATAAGCCTAAAGTGATTGAGGCCGAATGTCCAAGAATGACAAAAAGGGGATGGCAAAATAAATGTAAACGCAGGCTCAGAATCATGACACCACGGGCTAAAGAAGCACGGCCTGGGCGAATGAGTGATATGTGAAGGGCAGGATCCTGAGGGAAGAAGGAACCTCAGATGACTTGTGGAAATGAGGACACCACTAATATATCAAGACAGGCAGGAGGACAGGCTTCGATGGATGTTTGTGGAAAACGAGAGGCTTCCAATTAAATGACTAAACCAGTAAACTCAAAGACAACTCAAAGAATTGTCCATATTTATTTCTTTCCCAAACAAATCAGTTTGCTGACAGATACAGGAATATAGTCAGAGCCAACCAGACTGAAAGCCAGTCTTTTAAGTTTTCAATTGATTGAATTCAATTGAAAAAGGTCAAATTTCATCACCTACAACTAAGATTGACCACAATATTATTATTATCTTAAACACTACAGAAGGTCTCCTAGGGTCACAGCTAAGCAGGATCTCCCCAATTGTTATGAAGCAAACTAAAACCTAGGCTGGAATAATCATCTCTTCTCTGGGATTTTACCTATTGTCCTATCACCTCCTAGATGAATGACAGGTAGAGCCATCCACAGGAGCAAATGGTAGGACACACCTACATTGTTTCTTTCTTTTAAACCTTGATTAGTAACTGAGAAGTGTCAATATGCAAAAAGCAAATATATACATACAATACATATAGGGGGGGAGAGAGAGAGAGAGAGGAAGAGGTAGAGAGAGAGAATGGGCACACCAAGGCTTCTCAGCTGCTGTGAACGAACCCCAGACATGTGTGCCCCCTTGTGCACATGTGCAGCATTGTGCACCTGCGTCACTTGCGTCTGGCTAAACATGGGACCTGAAGATTTGAATGGCTGTTCTTAGGCTTTGCAGGCAGGCACCTTAACCGCTAAGTGATCTCTCCAGCCCACCATATCTATCTATCTATCTATCTATCTATCTATCTATCTATCTATCTATCTATATATATATATTTTGGTTTTTCGAGGTAGGGTTTCACTCTAGCTCAGGCTGACCTGGAATTCACTGTGTAATCTCAGGGTGGCCTCAAACTCACGGCGATCTTCCTACCTCTGCCTCCCAAGTGCTGGGATTAAAGGCATGTGCCACCACACCCAGCTTCAGCATATATATTTTAAAGCAATAATGGACAGTTTCCACCAAATGTACCAATGCCATGAACATTATGGGAAAAGGACAGAACTCTAGAATAGCCCATTTATGCCACTGTGAAGTATGGACTTCAGATTCTCTTCTTGACAATGATCCAATAAATAATATACACACACAAATGGCCCAGAAAATAGGCCCAACACTCCACAGAGCATGCACATATGTTTGGTTCAAGACTTTCCTGGTTTAAGTGCACTGATTTTCCCAATTTAGGTCTTGGAAAACATTAAAAGCCTGTTGCAACCTGCTAATTTTATTTCAAAATCTGCTGATGAAAGCTCCGGGCTAAAAGGATAAAATAGACCTATACTGTGTGACAAGTAATTTGTGTTTATTTGCTAGTCAATCCTATAGTAACAAGGCTCTAAATCTACTCAGGAACTCAACTGTCCTGATCTTTCAGAAGCGAAACCTGGAGGGTTGGAGAGAACCTGACATAGGGTTACATAGCACTGCCTTCACAAGACCCTCATAACAGGAGGAACAGATGATGACATTAAAATAAAAGAGAAACTAATTGAGAGAGGGAGGGGATAGGGTGGAGTGGATTTATGAAGGAGAAGTGGGGGAGGGAATTATCATGGTTTATTGTCATGGAAGTTGTCAATAAAGAAAGTTTAAAAAAATACGGCAAGAACAGAGAAAAGTGAAACCGAGACAAATTTCAAACAAGAAGACACAAGCAACATAGATTTGTTTTAGAGTACCTGATCTCGTGCCTGTTTGGTATGTCATGCTTTTCTGCTTGTAGTTTCTGGGCCAACACTGAATGAAGATCTGACTTTTCCAGCAACTTGTTATCTATATATACACAAAAAGAAAAAGGCTCAGAAATTAAAATTAAATATAGTACCATATATCTATATTATAGACCTTTGGACCAAAAACTTGCCAGAAGATGTCCTGTACATGTGCCGTCCAGGTGTCAAAGTAGGAGGTAGTTTTTAACATGCATTGTAGCAGTAGAGAAACATACATTCCTCAGATGCCTCTCAGCCTCAGACTGGGAAGCCCAGGCACAGTAGCCTTAAAGACAAACCTGCTTCTGATATACAGGTCCTAAGTTGTACTATCGGTAAGATTGCATGAGGGGAGGGGGAGAAAAACCTATACACATAGAACTGTAACCAGACATGAACACAAAGAGATAAGCTAAAAGAGGCAGGAGGGATGGCAAAAAGATACCTGTGACATGTAAACAGAAAGAAGTAAAATACAGGGGGGAGGGAACTGAGGGGAAGAGGAGGGGAGCAGGAGAAGGGATGGGAATCAGCAAAAACAAACTGCATTTGAAAACGCCATTAAAAAAGATCCCCTGGCTAGAGAGATGGTTTAGCAGTTAAGGCGCTTGCCTGCAAAGCTTAAGGACCCAGGTTTGATTCCTCAGGACCCACATAAGCCAGATGCACAAAAGGGTGCATGTATCTGGACTTTGCAATGGCTAGAGGCCCTGGCACACCCATTCTCATTCTCTCCCTCTCCTTGCAAACATTATATATATATATTGTTTGTTTGAAATGGCTCAGTGGTTAAGACTCCTGCAAAGCCTATGGACCCAGGTTTGATTCCCTAGTATCCATGTAAGCCATTATGTGTCTGAAGTTCATTTGCAGTGGCTAGAGGTCCCACTGTGCTGTCTACTTCCAAAGTAGTACCCTGGGAGCGTGAACAAAACACCAAAACTCCATGGCAGAGTTGCTATGAAACTTGAAGTATTATACAACTTTACTATACTTTGATAAATTTAACTTTTTTTTTTTTTAAATATTTTTTTATTTTTATTAGAGACAGACAGAGAGCGAGCGAGAATGGGCATGCCGGGGCCTCTAGCCACTGCAAACAAACTCCAGATGCATGTGTCACAATGTGCATCTGGCTTTATGTGGGACTGAAGAATTGAACCGGGGTCCTTAGGCTTCACAGGCATGCGCCTTAACCGCTAAGCCATCTCTCCAGCCCCCCCCCCTTTTTTTAAGGCAGGGTGTCACACTAGCTCAGGCTGACCTGGAATTCACTATTTAATCTTACACTGGTCTCGAACTCATAGTGATCCTCCTACTTCTGCTTCCTAAATGTTGGGATTAAAGGCACGAGTCACCACACCTAGCTAACTTTTTAATTTAATTTTATGCAGGGGGAGAGAGAGAGAGGGAGGGGGAGGGAGGGAGGGAGGAAGAGAGAAAGTGCGAGCACGGGCACACCAAGACCTCTGGCCCCTGCAAATAAACTCCTTCAGGTACATGTGCCATGTGGCACTCTGTACACTGGGTAAGGCAGGCTTTGATAGCATGCACTTTAACTACCAAGCCATCTCCCTAGCCCTTAACTACTTTTATCATGGCACTATAAATACAAAAACAAATGAGTGTTCCTAATACTAAGAGACTATAATAACAGGCAATTATATGAATAGATCTGAACTGGAAAGACATCAAAGACCACTCTAAGGCTTCTTGCTCAGCAATTGCTTGGGAAATGTAAGACAGAACACTGCAGGGAATAGTTTAAGCAAGAAAATAAATTTTCTAGCCGGGCGTGGTGGCGCATGCCTTCGATCCCGGCACTTGGGAAGCAGAGGTAGGAAGATCTCCGAGAGTTTGGGGCCACCTTGAAACTACATAGTGAATTCCAGGACAGCTAGGGCTAGAGTGAGACCCTACCTCAAAAAACAAAAACAAGAACAACAACAACAAAAAAGAAAAAATAAAATGAATTTCCTTTCTAAACACAGTAAATATGACAGGGAAACAGTACAGGAATTCAAAAGAAAAGACAGGGCTTGAAAGATGTAGTTACAGATGATAAACACACAGGCCAGTGAGGTCCAACTAAAAGGGTACCTAAGGGGAAGAAAAAGGGGGTGATCCCTTCCTACCCATCATCAAGGATCACAGCCTATACCCCCATGCCAACAGGCAAATTAACAGGAGAAAAGCACAACAGATTTATCCATGTGGAGTCATATAAAATATACATGAAAAGAAAGAAGATGGTGGAGGGAAACAGGGAAGGTGAAGGGAGAGTGTCTTCTATGGATGTCACTCAGGCAACCTCTAGGTGCCCTCAAAAGGAAAAATAAAAAGCCTATCTGGGTGTAGACTGTTAAGTCTCTCTTCTCAGGGGGTTAATCTGTCATAGTTATGATGAGATTCCTAAGAAGGAAATTCAACACAACTGCATTTCTTTTTGTACCTTTTCTCAATTGATACAAGGTAGAGAAGCAGTTGTGGCCTGGCATGCACAAGGCCCTGCCTGGGTTTGAGCCCTAGTAACTAACACATAACACATCCACACAGCCCCAAAGATGGGACTTAGTACATTTGGGGGCTGAGGATGTAGCTCAATGGCAGACATCTTGTCTAGCAAGCTCAAGGCCTTGGGTTCAAGCACCAGAACAGCTCTCCCCACAACCCAAGTGAAGTTTTCTCAGCTGGTAAGAATGAGGATTGGAAGAGACAGGCTCATCATGTCAAAAGACCAAAGCCAGGTGCGGTAGAGCACATCTGTAATACCAGCACTGGGAAGGCTGAGGGAGGATCTCAAGTGTAGACCAGCCTGAGTTGCATAAGACCTTGTCTCAGAAAATAAAACACAGGGGTAGAGCAAGACCTGCCTCAGAAAACAAACAAGAACAAGAAACAGGGCCAAAGGGCTCTACTAAAAACTTGCAAGTTGGTACCCTGGCAGTAACAACAGGTCTTTCTCCTTAGGCTTATACAGGGACTAAGCCGGGAACACGGTGGATGGAGGGTCAGAACTTGACTGACTTGAGAGGGCTGGAATGAGGAATATGGGGTTTCACAGTCAAATTGGAAATGATCTCCTGGAATGAACAGTCCTCTGACCTAAAAAGATTCCAACAAGCAAAGTAGTTAAGTCTCCACACTTCTGAACTCTACACTCTCCTGCCCATCATGATCAGTATTCAAGTGAAGAAACGTTCACTTGGTGTCTGTGAGATTACCAGCACTTACATGCTATTTTACGGAAGGCTTTCAAGGCACTTTATACACAGCATTGCTTTAGGAAGCAGGAAGAGCAAGATTCATCTCCACTCTATAGAGGCATCAAAGCAGACTAAGTGGAAAGATTCGTAATGGGACTGTTAGGCCTACAACCCAATTTGGCTTTCAAAGTGTATTACCTTTAAAAAGTAAGCATCAAGAACTGAATTTATGGGCCGGAGAGATGGCTCAGTGGTCAAGGCGCTTGCCTGCAAAGCTTAACAACCTGGGTTCAATTCCTCAGTGCCCAAGTAAAGCCAGAATCACAAAGTGGCACATGCATCTGGAGTTCATTTGTAGTGGTTGAAGGCCCTGGTGGGTGTGCCCATTCTGTCTTTCTGCTTGTAAATAAGTAAATGTATTTAAAAAAGAAACGAATTTATGAAACTTGTGAGCTAATGATGCTTAAAGAGCACCCCATGCTACTGAAATCGTGACAGCCTCCCACTTTTCCATTTTCAAGCATAGGCGCAGTAAAAAGACAAAGGGCCATCCATTTCTTGAGATCCAGCAGGAAGAGAACGCTAACAGCGCCTCAAACCTAAATTCTAATCCCAGGCCCCACCATCAGCTCAGTGTGACCCCAAAGATGCCACTTCATCAGCTGGCCTCAGTTTCCTCGTGCGAATAAGCATCTACCATCCCCAAGGCGATGCTCCGCAGCCTGACGAAGGGAGCCGCGGAGTCACAAACCCCAACAGCGCCGGCGCGGGGTCGGGACGCCGCCGTGCGTGAGCGCGTGCGTGCGCGTGCGTGCGGCGCCGGGGCTGGGCCTCCCGCTGTCCCCGCGGCCCCGGCCCCCGCTCACACTGCAGGATGATCTCCTCGAACGCCTGCCTCTGCAGCCGGTCCCGGCGCCTCAGCTCCTCCGCGATGTGGCGCTTCCAGCGAGGGAAGTCGGCTGCGCGCAGGCCCGACGACATGGCGGCGAACGCGGCCCCGGGCGCCTCAGGGCCGCCGATCCGAGCGCACGCTGGCGGCCGCAGCCCGCGGCATGGGCAGAGCAGCGAGCGCGGGAGGGCCGGCGCACGCACAGCTCAGCTCCGCGCACAGGCCGCCCCCGAGGCCATCCAGGACGCTCTTCCGGTCCCTGCCGGAAGTGACTTTGGAGAGGGCCGGAAGGCCTGCCTCTTCAAGCCGGCGTGGAAGCCGCACGCAGACGCGCGACGGTAGCCGGCGTGGACGCAGGCTAATGACGCCAGCGCGAAGCCGGAAGTGCCGGTGGCGTGAGGCGGCCGCAGGGAGGCGTCCTGGGCGCGTCGGAGGAGACCCGAAAGGAGCTCCTTTTCTCGCCTGCATACGTTTCTCGTGGCTACGTCTTTATTTTTTCACATTTTCTTTCTTAGTTGGCTTTTTTTTTTTTTTTTTCATTTTCTTAGCTTGGAAACACAAGTGGGGGCCACACCCAGTGTCACAGCTGGGTGGTTGTGGTTGACTACCCCCAAGCATTAGTTGTCAAATCTGTAAAATAGGGACAATAATACCTGCCTAACAGGGTTATGTTGAGGATTAAAAGAAAAAAAGAAAACTATGGCATGTAATTAGTACGGTGTCTAGCACATGACAAGCCTAACGCCGCTTAGATGTCGGTGTCCTTCCAAGGCCTTCCCAAAGTCTGGCTGCTTTAGCACGGGGCATTCAACTGACCTTGAGTTATCTTTTATTTTTTCCCATGGTAGGGGTTTGCCTATCTAAGTTGGCCTCAAACTCCTGGGATCAAACTATCAACTATCCTCTTTTTGCCTCTCATTCCTTATCTTCTTTTTATTTTTAATTTTAATTGTATGAAGTCTTTTTAAAAATAGTTTTTATTTATTTAAGAGAGAGGGAAAGAGATACAGAGAGAATGGGCGCGCCAGGTTATCTAGCCACTACAAACGAACTCCAGACCTGTGTGCCACCTTGTGCATCTGGCTTATGTGGGTCCTGGGGAATTGAACCTGGATCCTTTGGCTTTGCAGTCAAGAGCCTTAATCACTAAGCCATCTCTCCAGCTCATCATTTCTTATCTTCTTAAAGGGGGAATGCAGTCTAGAGAAAATTGAAGGAGAAGTTTATATTTAGCAAAGCAAGCTCTCTAAAGGGGTCTGTGATGGGGATTTATTTATTTATTTGAGAGAGAGGGAGGGAAAGAGTGAGAATGGGCATGCCAGGGTCTCTAGCCACTGCAAATGAAATCCAGATGCATGTGCCATCATGTGCGTCTGGCTTACGTGGGACCTGGAAAATTGGACCTGGGTCCTTAGGCGTCACAGGCAAGGACCTTAACCACTGAACCATCTCTCCAGCCCTGTAATGGGATTTTTAAAAAAATGTTTTATGAGTATGTATTAGGTGGGTGAGACAATTCATGGGTAAGTTAACTCTTTCCCCCTCCCCAATCATGGTGAACAGGATCCCTCTTTTAGGGCATTTCTCCCCCAATGATTCTCTAGAATAAAGTCCACAAAATGTGAGTTGGAGAGGGATGCAGAACCTTGGTTAGTGCACATGTGTGGTAAAGGGACCTGGAGCTGTAGTTTATTTTAAATTTTTTTTTTTTTTTTTTTTTGGTTTTTCGAGGTAGGGTTTCACTCTAGTCCAGGCTGACCTGGAATTAACTATGTAGTCTCAAGGTGGCCTCGAACTCTCGGCGATCCTCCTACCTCTGCCTCCCGCCCGGCTTAAAATATTATTTTATTTTGGGCTGGAGAGATGGCTTAGCGGTTAAACGCTTGCCTGTGAAGCCTAAGGACCCTGGTTCGAGGCTTGATTCTCCAGGACCCACGTAAGCCAGATGCACAAGGGGGTGCACGCATCTGGAGTTCGTCTGCAGTGGCTGGAGGCCCTGGCGTGTCCACTCTCTCTCTCTAACTGCCTATTTCTGTATCTATCTCTCTCTCAGATAAATAAATAATAAAATAGTTTTAAAAAAATATTACTTTATTTTGAGAGAGAGAGAGAAAGAGAATGGGCGTGCCAGGGCCTCTAGCCACTGCAAACGAACTGCAGACATACTCACTTTGTACATCTGGCTTATGTGAGTCTTGGGGAATTGAACCTGGGTATTTAGGCTTCACAGGCAAGTGTCTTAACCGTTAAGCCATCTCTCCAGCCCTTACGTTTTTTTTTTTTTTTTTTTTTTTTTATAAAGTAAGAATTTTTTTTTAACTTGGGAGGGCTGTCGGTCAGTACCGAAGCCCCAACTTTATTTAGTTCAGTTTATTAGTTTATTTAGTTTAATTTATTCAGTTCAGCCTTTTTATACTTCTTCTCAGAGCGCAAGAATAAAGTAAGAACAATTTATGTGCAGTCTCAAGGAAGCATGACACGACTGCCAAGTGTTCTAGTGTTCTTGGTTGTCAAGTTTCTAACTTTGTTTTGAGACTACTTGAGGTCCCGTGATTGATACATGGCTGTCTCTGTTGGTTAAGAAAATTGAAGCATTCTCATGAAAACTGGGGCTGGGGTTTTACAATAGCTTAAAGGTTGTGTAAACAGGGACAGGGCTGGGCCTGTCTTTTGGGACCCTCTTTTACTCTACCACCCATGTCTACCTTCCGCATAATAGTCTTGCCTCAAACTGGAGTGGCTGGGACTGTAGTCCTGTACCTGCCACTGTACTCTGAGCCAAAGAAATAATCTATATTTGTTGAATGAAGAGTAATTACTAAATTAGTATGCTAAACTCTGTTGGATCTTCCTTCTTCCAAACTCACAGCTCATGTAGCACACCCTGTCCCTTCCTTCCAAACTCACAGCTCATGTAGCACACCCTGAACCCTCTTCCTGCTTTCTACTCACCATTTCCTGTCTGAAGGGCCTTTGGATTCACTATGGGTATTAGTTACACGCCTCCCTTCTGACTTCTCGGAGTTAATTCTCAGCTCAGTCGTCACTTCCTACAGCCAGCAGACCTTCACAACCAAGTCAGATCCCTTTCAAGGGTACCTCTCCTTTATAGCAGTTGTCACATTTGCAGTTTCATATGCATTTGTATTTATATTATTACTTGGGGCTGGAGAGATGGCTTAGTTATGGCTCTTGCCTGCAGAGCCTAACGTCCTGGGTTCAATTCTTCAGTACCCATGTAAGCCAGATGCACAAAGTGGCACAAGGTCTCATGTAGCCCAAGTGGGCCTCAAACAGTATGTAGCTGAGGCTTGCCTTGAACTCCTGATCCTTTTGCCTTAGCTTTTCCAAAGTGTTTGAAGTGTTCCTTATATGTATTTTATAATTGGACACATTATACATGTAATGTGGGGGGGCACTGCACATGTGAAGGTCAAAGGACAACCTTGGGTGCTTGTCCTCACCTTCCATCTTGTTTGAGACAATCACTCTGTTGTTAGTTGCTTCCTAGGCCAGGCTAGCTGGCATGAGAGCTTTTGGGATTCTCCTGTCTCACCTTTCATCTCCCCACAAGAGTGCTGGGGTTATAGACATGTACCAACATCTCCCCCAAATTTATTCTTCTTGTAAAACATAGTTCCTGTTTTTGAAACTTCTTAAGCTTTATTTCCATTCCCTTTCAGCTGTTCTCCAAAACATCACTGACAATGGACATAAATGAAATTGATCATGTTACTGCGTTAACTGTGTACTGCTTAATCCTAGTATTGGCTAGAGTAATTTTTTTTTTTTGGAGAGAGACAGAGAGAGAGACAGAGGGAGAGGGAGACGGATAGAGATGGGCGCGCCAGCAGTCTCTCAGCTGCTGTGAACGAAATCCAGATGCATGTGCCCCCTTGTGGTCAACTGTGGCATTGTGCCCTTGTGTCACTTTGCATCTGGCTAAATGTGGGACCTGGAGATTGGAACCAGGTTCTTAGGCTTAGCAGGCAGGCACCTTAACCGCTAAGCCATCTCTCCAGCCCTAGCTAGAGTAAATTTAACAATAGTCAAGAAACCACCTTATCCAGGGTTTCGCACACACCAGTGGTCCCTCCAAGTGTCATATCTTTATGTGACAGTAATGGGCTCTCTTACAGGCATTTACTACTTGACTGATTTATCCTCGTGGGTTTTTCTTTGCTCTCTTAGTGTTTGATTTTGCATCTTCATGTACTCTGAAGGGAGTTTTTATTGTAAAGAATCTCTGCACACAAAACCCATGTCCATGCTAACACTCAGATTTCATACTTGTTTGTTTGCTGAGGCAGGTCTCACTCTAGCCAGGCTGGCCTGGAATTTATGGCAGTCTTACCAGTGCTTCAGCCTCCTGAGTGCTAGGATTACAGAGGTGTGTCACCAACCCTGGCTTTATTTTATTTTTTAAACTTTTTATTGGCAGCTTCCATAACTATAGACAATAAACCATGATAATTCACCCCCATTTCCCCTCTCAAATCCAACCTCCATTGAATCCCCTCCCCCTTCCAATTAGTCTCTCTTTTGTTTTGTCTTTTGTCCTTTCCTCCTGTTATGAAGGTTTTGTGTAGGTAATGCCAGGCATGTAAGGTCATGAATATCAAGGCCATCTTGTGTCTGGAAGATTGTTATAAGCAGGTCTACCCTTCCTTTGACTCTTACATTTTTTATGTCACCTCTTCCAGTATGGATCCTGAGCCTTGGAAGGTGTAATAGAGATGTCTCAGTGCTGAACACTCCATCATTTCTTCTCAGCACTATGGTGACTTTTGAGTTACCCCAGTGGTCACTGTCATCTGAAAAGAGAAGCTTCTCTAACCAAAAGTGAGACTAATGGTAATATATGGTATGTTTTTATAAACATAGAAAGTGTTTAGAAGACAGTTTTGTGGACGTAATATATGCATTTATCCAGACAACAGCAGGCATTACTCCCTTAAGTCTCATGAGGGTCCCCAGATATAGGCTTTTGACTAGATTTTCAGTACCAGGCTTGTATTCTCTCCTGTGGAGCAGGCCTCTAGTCCAATTAAAGAGCGGTTGGTTTTCCCCATAACAGACATGCCACTGTTTCTGGTGGGAAACCATGGGCCTTGGCAATAGCCTGTAATGTTTGGGGGGCATCAGGGACCTCCCTGGCCAACAACTCACTGGAAGGTATCCCATCCCTGAAACTTAAAATTTTCTAGGAACAATCTATGGCTTCTAGATGTGCATTATCCAAAAAAGTAAGCTTTCATATGTCTTATGTAATATGCTTTAGCTGATGGATTTAAACATGTAGATTTGACTATAATCCACTCATGTGAGAATTGTAAATAAAGGTAGGAATATTGTATCCACCCCTGCAGAACTGACTGCAGTTTTATTGAAGTGTAGCGATGAAGAATTGTCAGCTCCAATTGACTGATGAAGTAGTGGGGATAGAAAACCCATGTAGAACTTCTTGGGGAGAATACTGACAGCTAGACAATAGGGTGCCTGGTTCCCCTTCATCTCACTCCTCTGAAAGAAAGAAACAATTCAATGTTTAAGTCAAGTTTCTTTAATCCCAGCACTTGGGAGGCAGAGGTAGGAGGATCGCCAAGAGCTCGAGGCCACCCTGAGATTCCAGGTCGGCCTGGACCAGAGTGAGACCCTACCTCGAAAAACCAAAACAAAAAACAAACAAACAAACAAAAAAACTGGATTGATATGGTTTAATTGTAACTGGACAGCATGTGTCATGTGACCAGATCTTAAACTCCAAGGCCTGCAGGACATTAATGGTGGGAAATGGATGTATGTCTTTGGAGAAAAACTGGAAAGATTACCAATAAGGCATTGTGGTGGTGTGATTCAGGTGTCCCCCATAAACAGGTGTTCTGAATTCAAGTCTCCCCACCTGTAGCAGACAGCTTCAGGTTCACTGAGATGAACTTCCAGACCAGACACAGTTATGGAGGAAGGGATATTATTTATTGAAGCTTACAGATCCAGGGGAAGTTCCATTATGGCAGGAGAAGCTGGCCTGCTCTTACAGGACCAGTCAAGAGAGAGAGAGCCACAAGCCCCAAAGCACAGCATACCTCAGGACTCCAGCTAGGCACACTTTGCAAATCTTTACAATGGAATCTCAAACCCACCACCACACCTTAAGATCCGCCCAGTGACACTGCCTCCAGCCAGGTGCTGCAGAAGCAAACTATAAACTAATAAAACATTGAATATATTGGGGGCCATCTATTCAAACTACCACACCAGCTGATGGCAATTGGAAATTAAAGCCTCCTGGAGACAGTGTATTGTTGGGGGCAGGCTTATGGGTATTATAGCCAGTCTCCCCTTGCCAGCTTTGGCACACTCTCCTGTTGCTATTGTCTACCTGATGTTGGCCAGGAGGTGATGTCCACCTTGTGCTCATACCATCATTTTCCCTGCCATCGTGGAGCTTCCCCTCAAGTCTGTAAGCCAAAATAAACCTTTTTACCCACAAGCTGATCTTGGTTGGGTGATTTCTGCCAGCAATGTGAACCTGACTGAAACAGGCATTTTTAGGTAAAGCTGCTTAACAATATTAGAATTTTCAGTACAGATATTTGTCCTTACTATTGGTGCCAGTCAGCCAAACAGTATTATGACTCTAAAGTAAGTTCTGAGTTTTTTTTTTTTTTTAAATCAGGGTCTCATTCTTGCCCAAGCTGACCTGAAACTCATAGCAGTCCTTCTGCTCTAGCACCCTGAATGCTGGGATTATAGATGTGAGCCACTAAGCCCAACTCAGTGAGAGATGTTGAAATTTTTAAAATTGTAAACTAAAAGTTATTATTAGAAAATGAGAATAACCTAGAATATTAGAAAATACTGTTCCATATGTTGGAACTATTTTCTTGTTCCGCCTAAGCAGAGTGTAAAGGAATACCACTTCAACATGGGCTGTTCAGATGAGTCATGAGATATTTATAGCTCTGCAGGGTGTCACACCAACACCACATTCTTGTATGGAAGAACCAGAAAGTGTGGCAGCAGAATGGGATTAGGATTTTGGAAACAAATACTTAAAAATTATATGTATTGAGACAGGTGGCTCTCAGCTCAAGTGTAAGTTGACATTTTGTCTTTGAAAAATCTCAAGGTTGAAACAGCAATTTGTTGAGCTGCTTTGTAAATCAGATGCTCAAAATGACAGAGAACCTTGATTGTCAACCGGATTGGATTGAGAGATGCCTAGATTAACAAAGCACATTTTTTTAAACTTTAAATATATTTTTTAAAATTTTTATTTATTTATTTGCAAGCAGAGAGAGAGAGAGAGAGGCAGACAGAGAGAGAATGGGCATGCCAGAGCCTCTAGCCACTGCAAACGAACTCCAGATGCATGTGCCCCCTCATGCATCTGGCTTATGTAGGTCCTGGAGAATTGAACCAGGATCCTTTGGCTTCACAGGCAAATGCCTTAACCCAAGCCATTTCTGCAGCCCAACAAAGCACATTTTGAGTGAGTCTCTCATGGGGTTTACAGAGAAGATTAACTAACAGGTCATAACCCATTCTGAATATGGCTGGCATAGTCCAATAAGCTAGGGGCTTGGATGGGATAAAAGGAGGAAGGAGGGGACTGGAGAATGGCTTAGCAGTTAAGGCACTTGCCTACAGAGCCTAACAACTCGGGTTCAGTTCCCCAGTACCCACATAAAGCCAGATGCACAAAATGGCACATGCATCTGGAGTTGGTTTGCAGTGCCTTGAGGCCCTCGTGCACCCATTCTCTGTGTGTCTCTCTTCTCTCTACTATCTCTGCTTGCAAATAAGTAAATAAAATATTTAAAATAAAATTTTAAAAAGAGGGGAAGGGAGAGGAAGCCAGTTAGCATGGGAATTCACTCTCCCCTCCACCTCTTTCATGCCTGCTGTGATGTGAGCTGCTGTGCCATACCACACCATCCCTGCCACGATGGGTTGAAACCTCTAAAATCATGAGCCACAGTAAACCTTTC
This sequence comes from Orientallactaga sibirica, assembly GCA_036365145.1. Lineage (NCBI taxonomy): Eukaryota > Metazoa > Chordata > Mammalia > Rodentia > Dipodidae > Orientallactaga > Orientallactaga sibirica. The sequence goes on along the minus strand of JAEOAD010001510.1, from coordinate 828,334 downwards.
CTCCCTTAAAGTGTTTCCCGTAGGTATTTGTCACAGAGATGGGAAGTCTGACAAACACACTCAGGCACAATGACAAGCAGTCCAGGGACACAGCTTCCTATGGAGACAGGACCAATACTGATCATTCCATCTGCCAATGTGACTTCTTCTGTATCTTTTTTTTTGTTGTTGTTGTTGTTGTTGTTGTTTTTGGAGAGAGACAGAGAGAGGGAGAGGAAGACAGAGATGGGTGCGCCAGCAGCCTCTCAGCTGCTGCGAACGAAATCCAGATGTGTGTGCCTCCTTGTGGTAAAGTGTGGCATTGCGCCCTTATGTCACATTGCATCTGGCTAAACGTGGGACCTGGAGATTGGAACCACTGGAGATTGGAACAAGCATTCTTAGGCTTAGGAGGCAGGCGCCTTAACCACTAAGCCATCTCTCCAGCCCTTCTGTATTCGTTTTTTAAAAATATATTTTATTTATTAATTTATTTGAGAGAGAGAGAGAAAGGGAGTGCCAGGGCCTCCAGCCACTGCAAACAAACTCCAGATGTGCTACTTTGTGCATCTGGCTTACATGGGTCCTGGGGAATTGAACCAGGGTCCTTTGGCTGTGCAGGAAAACACCTTAACTACTAAGCCATCTTCTCCAGCCCTGTATTCTTTTTTAATATTTTATTTTTAGTTATTTATTACACACACACAGAGAGAGAGAGAGAGAATGAAAATATGGGCACTCCAGGGCCTCCAGGCATTGCAAACGAACTCCAGATGCATGTGCCACCTTGTGCATCTGTCTTACATGGGTACTGGGGAATTGAACCTGGGTCATTAGGCTTCATAGGCAAGTGCCTTAATTGCTAAGCCATCTCTCCAGCTCCTCTGTATTCTTTTTTTAATTTAATTTAATTTAATTTAATTTAATTTAATTTAATTTATGTGTGTGTGTGTGAGAGAGAGAGAGAAAGAGAATGGGCATGCCAGTGCCTCCTGCCCCTGCAAATGAACTCCAGATGCATGCACTCCCTTGTGCATCTGGCTTAGGTGGATCCTGGGGAAATCAAACTTGGGTCCTTTGGCTTTGCAGGCAAGTGCCTTAAACACTAAGCCATCTCTCCAGCCCTCTGTATTCTTTTATAAGGGAAATTTTCTATCACTTAGTGCACATTGGACCTGGGTCTGTGACTTAGTTTCTCCGTGCTCAATATTTCTTAGAAATTCCTGCATGTTCTCCTTAACTTTGGCAAAGAGAAGTAGCATCTCCAGGTACTAAGGTGACCCCAGCACAACCCTTGTTCTCCTGGAAGTACAGGTAGTCCAGCCCAGGATAGAAGAGTCCAGCATATGGTCTCAATGCATTGTGTGCTACTGTAACAATATCTGAGACTGGGTAACTTTTTAAAATTTTTATTATTTATTTATTTGAGAGAGGGAGAGAGAGAGAGAGAATGGGCACACCAGGGCTTCCAGCCATTGCAAACGAACTCCAAATGCATGTGCCGCCTTGTGCATCTGGCTTACATGGGTCCTGGAGAATTGAACCGAGATCCTTTGGCTTGCAGGCAGGCACCTTAACAGCTAAACCATCTCTCCAGCCCATCAAGAGACTGGGTAACTTATAATGTACAGAAATTTATTTGGCTCATGATTCTGAAGGTTGAAATATCCAAGATCAGGGGACTGACTGGTGAGGACCTTCTTACTGCATCCTAACCCAGCAGAAGTGTCACATGATGGAGGGAGAACAGTGTGAGAGAGGAAGGGGACTGAACTACGCCTTTACTAGGGAACCATTCCTTCAATGACAGGATCAATGCACTCATGAAGGCAGAACCCAAACACCTCTTAAAGTTCCTTCCTCCCGACACATGAGCTTCGGGGAACACATCCAGACGATAGCACCTGTGAGACACGTGCAATCCTGGGAATGCTTAACTACTCTTCTTTCTGCTTCAAGGACCTAACCCTGTGCTTACAAGGCTGCGTCGAAGTAGAGATTGAAGAGTGTTTTCCCTGATCTTTGCAATCTAGTCTTGAGATCTGCTGTGGGTCTGGCCTTCCCTTGACCTTGGATGTACACACTATTGATTCATACCCATTGGGTGGAGTAGCCCACATCCTATCAAGTACACAGTTTCTCAATCTCTCCATTCTCTTTACCTCTTTTCCCTCAAGGCTCTATCTTCTTGGTGTCTACCATGACCCCATCATTCTCTGTTTCATCCATTTTTCTCAAGAGATTGTGTTTTAGAAAGAAGAGGGAGCTGGGCGTGGTGGCGCACGCCTTTAATCCCAGCACTCGGGAGACAGAGGTAGGAGGATCGCTGAGAGTTCGAGGCCACCCTGAGACTACATAGTTAATTCCAGGTCAGGTCAGCCTGGACCAGAGTGAGACCCTACCTTGCAAAACCAAAAAAAAAAAAAAAAAGAAAGAAAGAAAGAAGAGGGAAACCTTTATGGTCTGGACAGGAAGAGGGTAATGAGGAAGTATGGGAAGGATCCAGCCCTTTGATTCTTGCTAGTGATTTCTCTCAGCCTTGTTAAGGGTGTAAAAATATATTTCTTAGGACTTAGATATGGCTCAGTGGAAGAGCTTGTGGTCCATCCTCAGAACCACAAAACTTATTATTTTTAAAAAATATTTTATTTATTTATTTGATAAAGAGAGAGAGAGGGCGTGCCAGGGCCTCCAGCCACTGCAAATGTGCGCCCCCTTGTGCATCTGGCTAACGTGTGTCCTGGGGAATCAAACCTGGGTCCCTTGGCTTTGCAGACAAATGCCTTAACTGCTAAGCCATCTCTCTAGCCTCACAAAACTTTTTTTCTCCAAAAAAGTCTCCATTAGAGAAGGCCAGCTTTACTGACCATCATTGCTTTAGCCTTAAAGGAGGACAAGGAAGAAGGAAAACACATCCTTCTGTCATCAAGTCTGAGGAAGATGCAGCAGGTTTGTGAACTGAAGCCCCAGAGGACTGATTTGCAATGGGAAGTGGAGTAAGCAGCCCTCTGCCAGCACTCCTGTGCCAGCAGATTGACTCCTGCTTGAACCAGGAGCGCTGCGGCCATGAGCAGCATAATCCTCACCGTGTGACTTAACCTGAATCAGCAAAATATGGCCTATGGCCTACCAGCCCAACCCAGGCAGCTGCCTGGTTTTGCTTGGCTCCCAGACAAAGGAGAGTTTTAGTACCCCATAAATCCATGTATTCTGAATGCCTGGTCTCCAGCTAATGACAACTTAGCAAGTGGGATTTTGCTGGCTGAGGTGTGATGTTGGGCTGGGTTTAGGCGTGTTATAGCCAGCTCCCCCTTGCCAGAGTTTGGCTCCCTCTCCTGCTTTTGCCCACCTGCTGTGACAGAGGTGATGTCCACCTTCTGCTCAAGCCATGCTTCCTTGCCATCACTGAGCTTCCCCTCAAGGCTTTGTTCCAGTAATGAGAAGGTGACTACAACAGTGTCTTTAACTGAGGAAGACGTGTTTTTTTTTTTTTTTAAATTTTTGGAGAAAGACATAGAGACAGAGAGGGAGAGGAAGGCAGATAGAGATGGGCATGCCAGAAGCCTCTCAGCTGCTGTGAACGAAATCCAGATGCATGTGCCCTCTTGAGGTCAAGTGTGGCATTGCACCCTTGTGTCACTTCGCATCTGGCTAAATGTGGGACCTGGAGAATGGAACTGGCATTCTTAGGCTTAGCAGGCAGGTACCTTAACCACTAAGCCATCTCTCCAGCCCGAAGAAGTGTTTCTTGATATTGACTTCTAGCTTCCAAAGTCTAAAATATTTACTGTCAGACACTTTATAGGAGATGGACTGGTGGTACCCTGAGTTAATTCTTAAAGATATTTATTATTTCAGCTAACAGAATCCCAAAGTAAGGCAGTTTTCAGATTAATTGAGAGCGTAGTGGGTGGATTGTGCCATGCCACTGAGGACCTGACTCTTCCATCTCTCTTCTATGCCTTCTTCTTCTTCTTTTTAACCTTTTCATTTATAAGTGGGGGAGAGAGAGAGCATGCCAGATCCTCTTGCCACTGCAAACAAAATCCAGATGCATGTGCCACTTTGTGCACCCATCTGGCTTATGTAGGTGTAGCAGACAGCTTCAGGTTTATGAACTTCCAGACCAGGCATAGTTATGGAGGAAGGGATTTATTGAAGCTTACAGATCCAGGGGAAGTTCCATAATGGCAGACGAAGCTGGCCTGCTTCACAGGACCAAACACAGAGAGAGAAGCCACAAGCCAAAAGCCACACAGCATAGCACACCTCAGGAACTCCCAACTAGGCACACTTTGCATATCTTTAAATTGAAATCTCAAACCCACCACCACACCTTAAGATCCACCCAGTGACACTGCCTCCAGCCAGGTGGATGCAGATACAAAGAACAAACTAATAAAACACTGAATATATTGGGGGCCATCTCTTCAAACTACCACAGCGGGTACTGGGGAATCAAACTTCACTTTGCAAACAAGCACCTTTAACTGACAAACCATCTCTCCAGCCCTGCTCTGCCTTTCTTTCTTTCTCTCTCCCTTCCTTCCTTCCTTCCTTCCTTCCTTTCTTTCTTTCTTTCTTTTTTTCTTTCTTTTCTTTCTTTCTTTCTTTTTCTTTCATTTTTTGAGGTAGGGTCTCACTCTAGCTCAGGCTGACCTGGAATTCACTCTGTAGTCTCAGGGTGGCCTCGAACTCATGGCAATCTTCCTACCTCTGCCTCCTGAGTGCTGGGATTAACGGCATGAGCCACCACGCCCAGCCCTGCTCTGCCTTAGTGATGACACCATGCCAGGGAAGTCATCAAGTGACCACATCACACTTAAATCAGAAAATGCTGTCAAGAAGTGTGCTTTCTCTTAAGATGTTAAAAGTCTTTTTGAGAATCCCCCAGTAGACCTCACATCTCAATGGTCCAATTGGAGTCATAGATTGTACTACGTTTTTATCTTGCTGTGACTGAACTCCTGAGAAAAGCAGCTTTATTTTGGCTCATGGTATCCAATGGTTCAGTCTGTGGCACTGCTGGTTCAGTGGTAGAATTCTCAAATGGTTCAGCCTATGGTCTCTTGGCCCCATGCACTTGTTTGGGACATGACAGTGGTAGGATTGTGGCAGAAGCACCTTTTCACTTCTTGGTGGACAGGAAGTTGAGGAAAGGGCCATAAAACATTGTCGACAGCTCCACAATGCTGGGACAAACATTACAATCAAAAACAGTTTTTTTTTTTAATTTTGGTTTTTGAGGTAGGATCTCACTGTAGCCCAGGCTGACCTGGAATTCACTCTGTATTCTCAGGGCTTCAAACTCACAGCGATCCTCCTACCTCTGCCTCCCAAGTGCTGGGATTAAAGGGGTGCACCACCACATCTGGCATCCAAACACAGTTTTATGAGAGGAAGGAATTTATTTCAAGCTTTCAGAATTAAGGGGAAGTTCTACCAGTGGCTGAAACTGGATCCCATCCAAGCAGACAGAGAAACCACCACCAGCCAAAATTAGTGAACAGAACCCCCAGAGCTCAAACCTCTCCTCACACCTTTGGGCTGGAATTCAGATCTGTCCCCAGATACACCTTTGGGCTGGACCCCAGCACCCACCCCCAGTGACACCTCCTCTGGCCAGATAGCTGGAGACCCAAGTTCCAAGCTTAGTGAAACACCTGGATCTATGGGGGACACACGTCCAGGAAGGAGCCAGGATAAGGAAGAGCCCCAAGTACATGCTCACAACGACCTTCCTTTAATAAAAGTTCCACCGCTTACCACTGTCCAGTAATGCCACAATATTGAAACCATATCAATATGCCATACATGGTGGCACACACCTTTAATCCCAGCACTGGAAAGGCTGAGGTAGGAGGATCGCTGTGAGTTCAAGGCCAGCCTGGAACTACCGAGTGAGTTCCAGGTCAGCCTGGGCTAAAGTAAGACCTTACCTCAAAAAAAAAAAATATATATATATATATGGGGCTGGAGAAATGGCTTATCTTGCCTGTGAAGCCTAAGGACCCTGTTTCAAGGCTCAATTCCCCAGTACCCACGTAAGCCAGATGCACAAGGTGGCACATGCATCTGGAGTTCATTTGCAGTGGCTGGAGGCCCTGGTGCGCCCATTCGCTCTCTCTCACCTCTTTCTCTCTATGTCTGTCACTAATAAATAAATAAAAATTAAACAAATATAAGAACATATCAAGGGATTAGTCTATTGATTAGGTTAGAGCCTCATGATTCACTCATCTCTGGAAATGTTATCAGAGACACACTTAGAAGTGTGATTTACTAATCTCCTAGGCAGTTCTTTTAAAAATTTATTTATTTATTTATGAGTAGAGACAGAAAGAGTATGGGTGCACCAGGGCTTCTTGATGCTACAAATGGACTTCAGATGCATGCACTACCTTGTGCGTCTAGCTTTATGTGGGTACTGGGGAATCGAACCTAGACTATCAGGCTTTTCCAGAAAACACCTTTTAAACTACTGAGCCTTCTCTCAAACCTTCTCCTAAGCAGTTCTTTTTTTTTTTTTTCTTCTTTTTTTTTTGTTTTGTTTTCATGGTAGGTCTCACTCTAGCCCAGGCTGACCTGGAATTAACTATGTGGTCTCAGGGTGGCCTCAAACTCACAATGATCCTCCTATCTCTGCCTCCTAAGTGCTGGGATTAAAGGCATGTGCCTCCACTGCTGGCTAGGCAGTTCTTAGGTAAAATTAACAGTCAAATTAAACATTATGCATACTTGTTCCTGGTTCTGGTTCACTCTGGGCTGGAAGGTTGAAGGCTTTCTGTGGAAAAGTTCCCAAAGGCTTAGCCAGTCCTACAGTGACCTCTCACATCAGGGCCACATTGGGGACCCAGCTTTCAACACATGAAATTTTGGGGTGTTACATTCAAAACCTAAGGCCAGAACTTGCCTACTATGTTCCCTAAACAACAGGGAAGCCTTAGAGTGATGGATATGTGTCCCCATAAAGTTCTGCCCAAGCCACTATGGAACCAAACTCAATAGCCACATAATTTATTGGGCTTCCATCTAAGGGCATGCAGCCCCACACGTTGACTTTGTGACAAACCATCCATTTCTTCACTAAAGAGAAAGGGGCTAGAAGGATTTCTACTCATAGAACTTTCTGTCTTAAGTTCAAAAAAACTTTGCATTTTCCCAAAACTTCATTCCTGGGTAATTACAGAATTTGTGTGCTATGGCTTGAATCGTGTCCCTCCCAGGTTCACATACAGAAGCCCCAAATCCCATTATAGCTGCTTGAGACTGGGCTTTTATAGGTTACTGTACTTTTGTACCGACTTATAAGTAAGTGTTTTGAGTAGCCTGCATGGAACAGCTTGTGGTTATATTTTACTCCCTTTAACAATCAGCATTCTGATGTTGGAAACTAATTATATGTCATCTAGGGTTAGTGATTCCATTGTGCAAACGACCGGAGCAATTGGAAACTACATGCATTCACCGTCAGTTAATGTCTGACAGGTTAGGAGAGACACGTGTTGGAGAATCCAGTTGGGCACTCTTATGATGGTCACATTCTGCTTTTGGTTTTGCTACTGCCTAGGGTCTGACACTAAGACACACAGCAAGTTAAATGGCAACAAAATGTGTTTTGCAATGAGCAAAGGGTCCTTTAAATTTAGCATTCTGACTTCATTAAACTTTTTTATTCCAGCACATGGAACATGCTGTGAAAAAGAAATCAGAGAATGACATAAAACAACCTCTCTGTCATCTGGGAGTCTATATTTAGAGTCATTTCTAAATGTTTCTGCACCACTGGGACTGTGGGAAAGATTTTCCTTTTCATTATGCAACATTATGAACAAGAACCAAAAATGTAAGACAGCTAGTTTTAATATTTTTTGTTAACACCAGATTGTTGAATGGTACAAAGCCAACAATAAGGGAGAGTGGATGAAGAGCCTGCTGTCCATCTGCTGTGGGGTGAATAATAAATAAAGGAAGCAGAAAGCCTGAAAAGTCTGGGCTCTGGAAAGCACGCTCTTGAGACAGCTTGGTGGCCCATGGGGAACAAAGCTACTATTTGCAGGTGCTGACCCCATAAGACTAACAGAGCCGATCACCTCGCATGGAGAGAGCTTTGTCCACTGCACCAGTTCCTGATCACCTTGAGGAGGGATCTGCGTACACTCTTCTAGCACAGCGATGAAAGCCACTCTGTCTTAACCTGATTTTTCACATTGGGATCCTTACCTCCAGTCTATGACTCTTCTCACCATTGACACTCAGAGAAGGTCACATGCCTCAGTAATTAAGGTTGAGGTTGTGATCGGAACCCAGCTCTGGCTCTCATTCCCTGGCTCTGCCTGATATACCATTTTACCTTGAGTATGACTCGTGTGTCCAATCCTTTGGATGACATTTCTCCAAATGGGATGTCCTAGCCATGGGCACCAAGAAGGATCTAGAAGGCTTGCTGAAATCCAGCTTTCCAGATACCCCTAGACCAAAAGGATTAGCCATCTTGGCAGGACTTTAGGAACCTGCATCTCAGCAGGTTTCCCAGGAGACTTGTATGCATAGCCAAGCTTGAGTGGTTTTGCTCTGGCACTGGGGATTGAACCTGGAGCCTCAGGCATGAGAGGCAAATGCTTTACCACCGAGGTACATACTTAGACTCCTGCCTCACCACACTTTGTATTTATTTATTTATTTGTTTGTTTGTTTTGGAGGTTTTTTGTTTGTTTTTCGAGGTATGGTCTCACTCTAGCCCAGGCTGACCTGAAATTCACTATGTAGTCTCAGGGTGGTCTTGAACTCATGGTGATCCTCCTACCTTGCCTCCCAAGTGTTGGGATTAAAGGTGTGCACCACCATGCCCAACTGTATTTATTTTTATTTTTGAGAGAGAGAGAGAGAAAGGGTGCACCAGGGCCTTTCTGTTGTGAACTAACTCCAGATATATGTGTCCCCTTGTGGTGCATGTGCTAACATTGCATGCTTGTGTCACTGTGCATCTGGCTACATGGGACCTGGAGAGTCAATGTATGTTCTTAGGCTTCACAGGTAAGGACCTTAACCACTAAGTCATCTCTCCAGCCTTCACTTTGTGTTTTTAGACAAGGTCTCACTATGTTTCATGGGCTGGTCTTGAACTTCCTCTGTATCCCGGCTGTCTTTAAGCTTGTGACCCTTCTGCCTATGCCTCCTTGGAGCTGGGATTAGGGTCAGTGTATCACCATGCCCAGCTGAGTGTCATTATTTTAAGGAATCTAGAGGAAGCCTAGATCCCAGAAGGTGGAGTAGCTGCCCTCACTGCCTTTACAAATGAGCTGGAGAGAGCAGCACCCCCCGCCCCTTTACATCTCACCAGCCAATTGTGAAAGCCCAGCCAGGCTCCCACCCTGCGCACAATGTACTTCTGGGCCCTGCTGCTTGGCGATCAGGTGGTATTTACTTGAGGTATAAAATCTTAGTATTAACATAAGGCAAAACATAATTAGAAAAATCTGCTATAAAAACCATTCTGCTTTCCAAGCCAAATATAAATGACTTTGGGGTAAGGCATGCCAGGAATTCCACTTTGTTCACTCATGTAATTCAGAATGACTGCCATGCCAATTGCTCTTACTGTTATTTTCCTTAATTGTTTGGACACTTGTCCTCCACACACTCCCCCCTCCCCATATATTCCCAGTGCACGAACCTTTTGAAGGAGTTGCCATCAAAGATGAGCATACTCGTTTTCGTAGCAGGTTATGCTGGTTTATTTTTCCATTTGCCCCCACCCCACCTCCTCTCCATGTACTCTCCGCTCTTCTCAGTGAGCTCTGCTTGCAGGATAGTCCCTAAGGATGGCATCACTAGTCCGGGTCCCAAGCCCTCTGCATACTGTCTCTCTGCTCGGATCTATGAAAGTGAGCTTCTCCTCCCAGTGTTGATGGTGCTTCCCTGGAATTTGCAAGCTTCCCACAAGCTGTTTCTGGTTGGATGCTTGTCCCAGCAATGGGAAGCTGACTGCAACACTTGCACACATTTCGTATTTGGCCAATGTGGGTGGCTAGGGAACTGAACCTGGGCTGGCAGGCTTTGCAAACAAGAGTCTTCAACCACTGAGTTGTTGTCCCACCCCCTTCTTTTTATTTATTTATTTTTTAATTTTTAAAAAATATTTTATTTTTGGAGAGAGACACAGAGAGAGAGGGAGAGGGAGACAGAGATGTGCGCACCAGCAGTCTCTCAGCTGCTGTGAACGAAATCCAGATGCATCTGCCCCCTTGTGGGCAAGTGTGGCATTGCGCCCTTGCGTCACTTTGCATCTGGTTAAACGTGGGACCTGGAGATTGGAACCGGGTTCTTAGGCTTAGCAGGCAGGAGCCTTAACCGCTAAGCCATCTCTCCAGCCCCTTCTTTTTATTTTTGAGGAAGAGTTTCATGTAGCCTAGGCTGGCCTCAAACTTACTATGATCCTCCTGCCTCTGCTTCCTGAGTACTGGGGTTTCAAGTGTGCACCACCACTCCCATTGTAGGGTTTTCCCCAGTGCTGTGTGTCCTATGCATCTAGATGCATCCCTTCACAGTCATGGGTTACATTACAAAGATGTCTAGTCTATCCAGATTGTGGGTTAATTTGTAAATGTAACTGCTAATTTAAAATGCTATTGTTTATGTTCAAGTCTATACATGTATGTATAGAACTCAAGAGTGACAACCTACCCCTCCCACTTTCCTGAAGAGGAAAGACTTTTGGCTTCATTGAGGGACCATGGAGAAGGCATACAGATGAGAGTCTAAATTTCACTTTATGAAACAGGGACGGCGTGAGCTAGACAGAGAGGAAAGGAAGGGAGGATGGGTGGAAAGCAGGAGCAGGAGCAGCCGGACAGCCCTCAAGGGTGAGCCTGTGCCTCTTTGGGAGAGAAACTGAGCAATGAGGATTTTCAATAAACCTCCCATCGATACTGTGGAGTGATTTTCCTCCTCCTCCCACCTACCAGGAAAACGTTCAGCTACAATCCACACTTTTTTCTGAGGCTATGGAATTTTTGAACATGCCTGCAAGTTCTCTGACATTTTGCTTATGAAAAGGTAGAGACTAATATTTCCCCTTTAATACCCTCTCCTTTACAGGCCAAATCCTTTAAACGTGGGCTTGTTTGTAATGGAAAAGATCAGGAGTGATTCTGAGACTTTAGAGGCTGGGTCTGAACAAGTGATGTGGCTTCTACCTGGTTCTCTCTCTCTCTCTTTCTGGCCCTCTATCTTTCTCTCTGCCTCCTTCCATCCCTCCTCTCCTCTTCTCTTTCCCTTCTTCTTTCCATCTCTCCTTCTTCCTCTTTTCACTCCCTTCCCTGAAACTATGTAATGAGGAAGCCAGAAATCCCACAAGAGAATCACACTAGGTGTTCCAACGTCTGCCCAGCCCGCCTGAAGCTTCAGTGGACAGCCAGCATCATTCCAGACTTGTGAACAGTTGTGAATGGATGAACCTTCACACAGGTCGCAGCTCTGTCCTTCAAGCATACTCCAGAAAGCTCAGTGGTGAACGTGAAATGTGATCATTTTAAGCTGCCGGGTTTTGGATCATCTGTTTAGGGGCATGGGATGACCAACCTTAAACGTGGTACAGTCAGGCTTGTGTTTCTTCGACTGGCCTGAAGGTGGCGCTGTGCACATCAGCATCGAAGAGGTGTTTGGAGAGTGTATTCATACCCACTTAGCAGCCGTCAGAAAAATCCCCCCCAGGAACAGTTAAGCATGTAATATGATCAACACTGTGCACCTAGCACGTAGGAAGTGATTAACATATATCATCAGTGGAAAGAATCAGGCATTTGGGATGGGAACAGGACTCTAGTAACAATAGCCACGGAGAGGTTTGATGCTTCAAAGGCTCTGGTTTCATCAGGGCCTGGATGAGCTGTTAGTTTGGATTTGAGTTCTGTTGCTTTGATCAGGAGTAAAGGGAGCCAGGAGATAGCTCAACGGTGTATCTATATGTAGCAGAGAGAAACTATGGATTGAAAAGCTGGTAGTGGAAGTGTGCAGAGGAAAAACAACTGTCTTCCTGAAACAGGACAGCTTAAGGGCCATGGATTTTGTGAAGGCATGAACATCACAGCATGGCCAGTGTGGGCCATGCTGAAAGACGGTAGAGAAGTCTCAGGACAGGGAGGGGAAGTACAGGGGGTGGGTAGTGGGGAGCTCAGAGAGGAATTTCTATTTATTTATTTATTTATTTATTTATTTAATTTCAAACAGAATGTGAGAAATAGAGAGAGAGAGAGAGAGGGAGAGAGCAAGAATGAATGAATATGGGAGCACCAGGGCTGTAGATACTGCAAACAAACTAGATGCTCCACTCTGTGCCTCTGGCTTTACATAGGTACTGGGGAATCAAACCATGCTGTCAGGCTTTGCAAGCAAGCGACTTTAACCACTGAGCCATCTCTCCAGCCCCAGAGAGGAATTTCTAGTGGTCAGAGGCTAATGAATTTTCAGAACAAACATGTGCAACAGCGATTTGCATGTTGTTGCCTGCGTATTGTGTGATGGACCATCGCCCAAAATTCTCAGTGAAGTCTGCCTTACACATGGCCTTTTATTAATAGTGTCTAGGGAGTGGGTCAAAAATCAGTTTAAGGAAAGGGGGTTTATTTCATCTTACAGGTTACAGTCCATCATGGCAGGGAAGGTGTGACAGCAGCTGGTCACTTCCAACCCACAGTCAGGCAGTAGAGAGAGGTGAGCACTGGTGCTCAGCTCACTTTCTCCTTTTTATTCAGTCTGGGACCCCAATATATGGGATACTACTGACCACAGGTAGAGGGAGTCTTTCCCTCCCTCCCTCTCTCCTTCCCTCCCTTCTTCCCTCCCTTTCTGTCTCTCTTTCTTTTCTTTTTTATTTCATTTTATATTTTTAAGGCACTCTAGACCAGGCTGATTTAGAATTTACTCTGGAGTCCAGGCTGGCCTTGAGCTCATGGTGCTCCTCCTACCTTAGAGAGGAAGAGGCAGCCAGGGTGTACAAAACAAGACCCTGTCTTTTTTTTTTTGGGGACATTTTTGACAGGTCTTGCTTTGTAGACCCTTGCTGGCCTCATTCTCTCCAGTGCTGAGATTACAGACCAGAAGGCATCTGCATCTAAGAGGCTAAACACCAGGGTTGTTTTTTTTTTTTTTTTTTTTTTTTGATTTTCTCATCACCACCACCCACCCACCATCATGAATTACTGAGTTTCTTACATTCTGTAAAGAGTCAGGCACATTTGTTTTCATTCTACTATCATGAAAAGACCTCCACTGGGGCAGGAGAGATGTCTCAGTGGTTAAGGTGCTTGCCTATGAAGCCTAAGGACTCAGGTTTGACTCCCCAGTACCCACATAAGCCAGGTGTACAAGGTGGCACATGCATCTGGAGTTCGTTTGCAAGTGGCTGGAGGCCCTGACGTGCCCAACACACTCTCTCACTATCTGACTTCATCTCTCTGTCTCTCTCAAATGAGTGTATATATATATTTAATTTGGATCTGAGCTCTGTTGCTTTGTTTAGGAGCAAAGGGAGCCAGGAGGCCAGGAGATAGCTCAATGGTGTATTTTAAGGATATATATATACATATATGTAATTTAAAAAGATCTCCACCATCTGCTTACCATTTTTGGTTTCCTATTTCTGAAGTAGGAACCAAGAGGGAACTTCCTATAGGCTGGAACAGACACTGCTTCCTAGTGGATAGCCATCCCAAGGACTTTTACTCCTCCTTTGTGGTGGTTTGATTCAGGTGTCCCCCATAAACTTATGTGTTCTGAATCCTAGGTTCCTAGCTGATGGAGATTTGAGAATTAATACCACCTGGGGGCAGTGTATTGTTGGGGCCGGGTTTATGGGTGTTATAGCCAGTTTCCCTTGCCAGTGTTTGGCACACTCTCCTGTTGCTATTGTCCACCTGATGTTGGCCAGGAGGTGATGTCTACCCTCTGCTCATGCCATCATTTTCCCCACCATCATTGAGTTTCCCCCTAAGTTTGTAAGTCAAAATAAAAACCTTTTTCCCACAAGCTGCTCTTGGTCGAGTGTTTTCTGCCAGCAATGCGAACCTGACTGCAACAGTAAAGTTGGTACCAAGAGTGGGGTCACTGCTGCTTGAAACCTGACTATGTGGCTTTGGCCTTTTGGAGCTGATTTTCAAGAGGAATGTGGAAGGATTTGAAACCTTGGCCTGAGAGATGCCTTGCAGTTCTGTAAGTACAGCTTGATGGACTATTCTGGTTAGAGGTAAAAGACCTGAATGCAGTAAGAACTAAGGACTGTGAGGTTTGGCTTATGAGGGTGAGAAGGAGCTTTGCCTGGATTGGTCTAGAAGCAGTTTGTGTGAGAGGCTTGCTGTTATGCCTGTGTTCTGAGAATTTGTGCAGGGTTGCTTTGCATAGAAATAGACCGGTGTGAGCAGAGGGATATAGCACAGAAAAAAAAAAATGAACTTTTTGGGCCCAAACTGCTGCATGTTCAGTTGTAATTGTCTGAGAGACTACAGCCTTTGAGATTGGGCCAGCTGACCTGCATTGGGACAACAGAAAGAATGCAGTCTTTTGAAGGGGACTGGAAGCTGAAGGAGTGTCCTGTTCTTCAAAGTCTGCTTTATTTTTCCCTGGATTGACAAATTGGCACCCCATCTGGTATTATGGAGTATAAGAAATGCAGGAAAGAGAGTGTATTAAATTTGCAACACAGTCTTGTGTTTTGGAAACAGCTATGGGCAGTGTGAAGCTGGATTGCCTGCATGGAGACCCAATGGAGCCATGAGGATGGACTGTGGGTTGCAGTGGAGACCCAGTGGAGATGCTGGGACCACGAGATGGCTGCTAAGAAGAGCTGCTGGCCCCAGATTAAATTTTCCAGGACTGTGAGTAGCCTAGCTGGAGGGTCAAAATTAGAACCCCAGAGACTGGTTAGAATTATCAGATTTGGAGACTTGCCATTGGCTAGATTTGTTGGACTTGGAGCTACAGAATTTGATGTTTGCCCTGTTTAAATCTTGTATTGGTTGAGTATTTCTTTGCTATGCCCAATGCTATCAATTGCAGTATGAATGTGTTTTTTTTTTTTTTTTTTTTTTTTTTTTTACTTTTGGTATATGGCTTAGCTAAAAGACTTTGGTCTATGGGGATGTTTGAACATCATTGAAAGTGATAAAAACTTTGGGGGCTTTTAAAGTTGGACTGAATGTATTTCATTTTACATCATGGATGGTTATCAGTTTATTGGGGCCAGGGGCAGATTGTGGTGTTTTGATTCAGGTGTCCCCATAAACTTAGGTGCTCTGAATGCTAGGTTCCCAGCTGATGGAGATTTGGGAATTAAAGCCTCCTGGAGGCGGTGTATTGTTGGGGGCCGGCTTATTGGTGTTATAGCCAGTTTCCCTCTGCCAGTGTTTGGCACACTCTTCTGTTGCTGTTGTACACATGATGTTGGCCAGGAGGTGATGTCCACCCTCTGCTCATGCCACTGTTTTCCCATGCCATCATGGAGCTTCCCCTCGAGACTAGAAGCCAAAATAAACCTTTTCCCCACAAGCTGCTCTTGGTCGGGTGTTTTCTGCCCTCTGAATACTCTAAGCACACGGGAGTGGAACTGGCGGTTAGACCGTGATAAAAACATTCTCACTCAAGACACTGTAGTGCCTTTTGAAGAACACTGCCCAGCTCACCCACAGAGGTCCCAGAGGACTTTATTTTTAGGAACCCCTGTCTACACACCTGCGACCTTCAGGCTTCGCAAAACATAGTTGGGGAGCAGCCCACTTCTCCTGTGCCCACAGCTCAGAGTATATTTCTTCCAGGTGGGACCACTAAGA
Organism: Orientallactaga sibirica; assembly: GCA_036365145.1. Taxonomy (NCBI): domain Eukaryota; kingdom Metazoa; phylum Chordata; class Mammalia; order Rodentia; family Dipodidae; genus Orientallactaga; species Orientallactaga sibirica. The sequence goes on along the minus strand of JAEOAD010001510.1, from coordinate 812,531 downwards.
CCCCATGACACGTGTAGGGGAGGGGGATGCAAAGTGTTGACTGGTTCTCAGACGTCTGTCTGAGGTTGACGGTGTGTGTCAGCGACTCACCAGGAAAGCAGAGGACACCCTGAAGATACCCAGCTTTTCTTCTTTTCCTTCTTACAGGACAACAAGGATGTGGGCACCTTAAATGGTGTCTTCAACTGTCCATCCAGCCAGGACCAAATCTTCCCTCAGCATCGCCTTCATCACTGCCACAGCCACTGTGCTGGGCACCTTCAGCTTTGGGGCAGGGTCCTGCAGCCCATGGATTCTTTTATAATCATGGTCATTCTGAATTCAAATATGGTCCCCTTAAGTATATTGGCTTTTAATTTTTTAATGTTATCCTTTACTTAGTGTGTGTGTGTGCTCACGCAGATGTGCACCATCACGAGGTGCATGTGGAGGACTGAACTTTTGGCTTGGTCTTTGCTGTCCACCTAATTTGAGGCCAAGTTTCACACTCTGAGTTTTTTTGTCTGCTATTCTTCCTTTGCTGTGCTTCCCTGGAGCTTCTGGGAAATTCTCTGGCCTTTGCACACAGGACAGCCCACAGGGACAGGGAAAAGGGAGGATAAGAAGGGGGAGAGATACACAAAACTAAAGATAGGGGCTGGAGAGATGGCTTATTGGTTAAGGCATTTGCCTGCAAAACCAAAGAATCCTGGTTCAACTCTCCAGGACCCACATAAGCCAGATGCACAAGGGGGCACATACATCTGGAGTTCGTTTGCAGTGGCTAGAGGCCCTGGTGTGCCCATTCTCCCCCGCCACCCCCCGCCTCTTTCTCTCAAATAAATAAAGTATAAAAAATAATTAAAAAAACCTGAAGATAGAATGAATAAGTACTATAGAAACCCATTTGTTACCTAATGAAAAGCTATATCTGGGCTGGAGAGATAGCTTAGTGGTTAAAGTGTTTGCCTGTGAAGCCTAAGGACTCAGGTTCAATTCCCCAGGACCCATGAAAGCCAGATGCACAAGGTGGCGCATGCATTTGGGTTTCATTTGTAGCAGCTGGAGGCTCTGGCATGCCCATTCTTTCTCTTTTCTCTATCTTCCCTCTCTCTCTCTCAAATAAATAAATAAAAATAAAAAGATATAATTTTCTTTAAAACTTTTTTAGAGTGAGAGAAAGAGGGAGGTAGTTTGGGTGGAAGGATCCTGCTGGGGTAGAGAAGCTTTATCCTGAAGCCGTAAGTTATTGCAGGTAAATCCCAGTATCAGAGATGGGTCAACCCCTCCCTATCACAGTGAGCTGTTGGTCAGGGAGGCTTATGAGGGCCCTCAAACAGTGCAGGTTATTGCCAAAACACTTGGCCTACTACCAAAACTAGACCATAAGACCTGTGACAGGTCTGACATGTGACAGGCTACAGTCACAGGACATTGAGAAATCAAGCTGGAGCTGAGATAGAAGCCATCTCCCTGCTGGCTAGCTGGCATAGCTCTGGAAAGTGCTATGTGAACTGCTGAGGGACAAAAGTCATCAACAATCTGAGCTGTGGATCCTTCAAGCTGCAAAATCAACCAGCCAGGCAAGATCTATCCATGGACGCAATAATGACAAATAAGTTATGGGGGCAATCAACCGCTCTTTGACTGGATACAAGGTCCCTTCATTGGGAGGGAATTCATGCCTGATACTGAGAATGTGGAAGGTCATAGACCCTAGAGGGAAGCTTCCATTGTGCTTTGGCTAAGTGGAGATGTTATGTCATCAAAAAGCCTTCTGAGGCTGGAGAAATGGCTCAGTGGTTAAGATGCCTACCTGAAAAGCCTAATGACCTGGGTTCAATTCCCCAGTACCCATGTAAGCCAGATGCACAAGGGGTGCATGCATCTGGAGTTCATTTGCAGAAGCTAGAGGCCCTGGCGTGACCATTTTCTCTCTCTCTTCCTGTATCTCTCAGCTTGCAAACAAATAAAACATGCCTTCAAATTGTATGTTTATTCTCTTTGATTTCTGCTGGTCTCACTTTTGGTAGAGAACCAACTTTTTACAGATGGTGGCAAATCCTAGGGAGACTCAAGACTCATCGAAATGACAAGAAAAGAAAGCTGAGTGCCTAGCACCAGACAAGTCCTCTTTATTGCACTCACCAGAGCTCAGGGAACATCACAGAGAAAGCGTCAGGTTCAATATACATGCTGCTGTCACTGCTAGCCTGCGAACTTTCTCCTGGGGGATGGTGGTAGATACTGGGGAGACTCAAAACTCATCAAAGCAGAAAATAAGAAACTGTTGAGTGCTCAACACTAAAGGAGATTTCTTTTCAATTTTTATTAATTTATTTGAGAGAGAGAGAGATACAGATATAGGCAGGTAGAGCGAGAGAGAGAGAGAGAGAGAGAGAGAGAGAATGGGTACACCAGGGCCTCCAGCCACTGCAAATGAACTCCAGATGCATGTGCCCCTTGTGCATCTGGCTTATGTGGATCCTGGGGAATCGAACCTGGGTCCTTTGGCTTTGTAGGCAAGCGCCTTAACCACTAAGCCATCTCTCCAGCCCTGCACTTAAAATTTTTTTATTGTTTATTTTTTATTTATTTATTTGAGAGTGGCACAGAGAGAAAGAAGCTGATAAATAGAGCATGGGTGTGCCAGGGCCTCCAACCACTACAAATGAACTCCAGATGCATGCACCCCGTTGTCCATCTGACTTATGTGGGTCTTGGGGAATTGAGTCTCGAACTGGGGTCCTTAGGCTTCACAGGCAAGCATCTAACCACTAAGCCATCTCTCCAGCCCCACTAAAGGAGATTTCTAACCTTCCAAGTCTCAGGAAACATTGCAGAAGAGGAGGCAGGAAGAATGTAAGAGCCACGGGGTGAGAAGGTGTAAGTACAGTGAGGCCATCACTGTCTTCCTGACTTGAACCAACTGGTGTGTTCATGATCCCACAGTGGTTACTGACACCCTCACAAGACCCACACCATCCTGAGTCCATGGATGTTTTGACATAAAGGATGGAGGAGGACCAAAGGAATGAGACAATGAAATAGAGAAAGGAATTCTTTGAGAGAGAAGGGTCCTCAGTGGAATGTAGGATGGGGAGGGGATAAAGAGGGTAAGATGACGGTACCATGGCCAATTTAAAGTCTGTTCATATATGAAAGTTCCCAATACAAATGCAAAAAAAAAAACCTAATTCCAGGGCTGGGGGTAGTGACTTGCGCCTACAACCCCAGCACCTGGGAGGTTGTAGCAGGACGATTGCCACAAGTTTGATGTTAGCCTGGGCTACACAGTGAGTTCCAAGCCAGTCAATGAGACCCTGTCTCAAAAAACTAAAAACAAAAACAAAAAAAAAGATAAAAAGAAAAAAAAAAAAACTAAAAACAAAGCCGGGCGTGGTGGCGCATGCCTTTAATCCCAGCACTCAGGAGGCAGAGGTAGGAGGATCGCCTGAGTTCAAGGCCACCCTGAGACTACATAGTGAATTCCAGGTCAGCCTGAGCAGAGTGGACCCTACCTCGAAAAAAAAAAAAAAAAAAAAACAAAAAAAAACACCTAAAAAAAAGGAAGGAAGGAGTGAAAGAGAGAAAGATGGGTAAACGAAAATACTATTTCACCCAACATAGAGGATAGCCTCTTTTACCAACACCTCCACCCCTTCTTTCTCTTTCCAGACCCTGTGAAGTGCATCAGTCTTGCTCAAGGCAAGTCAGTCTCCTGGCCTCCAGCTCTCGCCCCTCCTCTGCTCTGCTCTGCTCTGCTCTGGGACCAGGCTTAGGGGGCCACAAAGCAGGTACAGGGTTGGGCATGTTGAGAGTTGAGGCAGTGCAAGGTCAAAGAAGAGTGATGCCTGTTCACTTTGCACCCTGACACGTCACTTGCCTCACTGGATTCTCGACCTTGACCTTCAACAGGCCACCCTCTGGTCCAGAGCCATATGTCTCCCTGTTCCCTCCAGAAGGAAGCAGGACTGAGTCCCTGACAAGCCAGTGGAGCGTCAGTAGGGAGGGTGTCCCGGATGGCTGTGGAACATGAGCTGCTGCATTGGCTAGTGGGTTTATGGCTGTCCAGTTAAGACCTGCTCTGGAACTTGTCCATGGTCCCAGGCCTACTGGCATTAGCGCAGGTAATCTAAGCCACTTGGTCTACAGCTAGAGAGCACAACCAGTGCCCTGGCACTTACTAGTTCTCCTGGTTTTCACTGGTGCTCCAACCCAAGCGCAGCCCTCCTTGACTTCAACCAGCCCACTTGGTCTCAGCTAGCTCTTTTTCAACCTCTCTCTCCTTGACCTCAACTGGTTTCCTGTTGTGTGAACTAGTTGTGCTCAACTAGTTCATCTGGTTTCACTAGTCCCTTTTGGCCTGACCTAGCCCACCGGCCTCAACTAGGTCTCCCAGTCCTAAGTGTGCTCCAGTCCCAGCTAGCCCTTCCTTGGTCTTGATCAGCCTGCCTGGCCTCACCTAGTCTTCCTGGTAGCCCCTGGTCTGCAGGGTTTTTCTCAGCCTCAGCTCGGCCCACGATTTCTGGCGCAGAGGATGACTCATGCTCCTGCCCACACCAGAGAGGTTTTACCTCCTAGGAAGTTGCTGCACTCTCCAGGGCTCAGCTGGACACCTCCCCCAGGACCCCTGGAGAGATGGTATCCACAATGCCCTCTCATGCTGTCTTGTCTTCTGAGGCTGGAAGGGGGCAACCTTCAATGGAACCCTACCACCATCAGGCACCATGCCAGTTCAGCCTGAGCTCCCTGGATTCTTAGAGCCACCCAGGCAGGCCACTTGCCCACTTTACAGAAAGGGCCCTGAGGCTCAGAACGGTTAAGTGGCCTTTACAAGACTGTGTTTTCAGGAAGAAAAAGACAAGGTATTTAAACCCCATTCTGTCTGCCCCACAGCCTTGCCCTATAGCTTCCCAGTTGCAGCAATCTGCAGTTGAGTGGATGGTGAGAACACAAACCAGGCCGACATCACTCACATGTAGGCACAATGGCTCAGCTGTGAGCAGAAGGAGAACTGACAAGCTCAGAACAGTCACCAGCCAGAGCATAACCTGAGGTAGACTGTCCACACTGCCTCCATGCGCAGTGTACTTCCTTGTGCACAACAGCCTTCCCCAAATGGAACCTTGGGGGACATCTGTGGGGGTGAGACCAGAAATTTGCATCATAAAAGGTTCTCTCTGTTGGAGAGTGAAGGCTGGGAGTGAGCTTGCTGCCTTGCAGAAAGCTTATGGCCTTTCCATAACTGGGTCTCCATGGAAATTAGTTTGCAGAGAGAAAAGAGCTATTTTAAGGACAAAGACAGACCTGGTAGGCTGAGGTTGAGGAAGGTAGCTGTGGGAGAGAGCTTTTCTCAATGACTCACTGATTTCCCTTGTATGGACTGGCAAGGTATGGCATGGGAAAGCAGAACCCTTGGAGGGAGGAAGAGCAAACTGGTTGTCCTTCCCACAGGTGGCGTGGTGGTGCAACAGCTGCCCGCTGGGGCATGGCATGGTGTCAAGATGCGCATGTCTTGATGCCAGAGACCATGGTCATGACAACAGGAAACCTGGGGCCCTCAACTAGCTTCACATGACCATGCAAAGAAAGACAATTTCTTGAGCTAGAGAGATGGCTTAGTGGTAAAGGTGTTTGCCTGCAAAGCCAAAGGATCCTGGTTCAGTTCTCCAGAACCCGGGTAAGCCAGATGCACAAGGGGAACATGCATCTGGAGTTCATTCGCAGTGGCTGGAGGCCCTGGTATGTCCATTCTCTCTCTCTCTCTCTGCCCTTTTTTCTCTCTCAAATAAACAAAAAAATTTTTTTAAAAAAGAAAGATAATTTCTTTTTTTAAAGTAAATGGGCTGAGGAGATGGCTCAGCAGTTAAAGGTGCTTGCTTACAAAGCCTGCTGGCCTGGGGTTCAGTTCCTTAGCACCCATTAATGCTGGGTGCATGTATGTAAAGTCATGAACGTGCATCTCTGATCCCAGGACACCTGTGACAATTGTAGGCAGAGCCAGGAGAGTGGGAAACTTGCAGGCCAGACTTCTTTGCCGAGGCAACAGACCGTCTCAGATAAGGGGGAAGCACAGATGACTCCTCTGACTCCACACATCCACCCACCTCCACACACAAACCATAATAAAAAGGCATATATGCCAGGTGTGGTGGCGCATGCCTTTAATCCCAGCACTTGGGAGACAGAAGTGGGAGGGTCTCTGTTATTTCGAGGCCACACTGAATTCCAGGTCAGCCTGGGCTACAGCAAGACCCTACCTCAAAAACAAAACAAAACAAAACAAAACAAAACAAAACAAAACAAAACAAAACCAAAAAAAGAAAAAACCCCCCAAAACCAAAAAGCAAATGGGACTGTCAGCCTATGAGTTTGTGGGGGTGGTGACGGAGCACCTTAGGAATGGAGGAATTTAGAGGGAGCTTGTTAGCTGATGTGATTTCTTGGTTATGGAGCTTGGTGAAGAAAACAGAGGTAATCAGGAAAGGCAATGTTGGCCTCCCCTTCCTCTGCCCCGGAAGGAAGAACTGATTCTTGTAGAGTAGAATTATCAGGAAAGGAGAGAGCTTGCTAGAGTAGCCCCAAGGGAATGGCAGCCAGGGAGCTAGGGGGTAGGTTCAAGGCTGAGTGGTTAGAAGTAAAAAAATGAAGAGTCAATTGCAGTGTTTTCAGTTCTGGACATCAGCCCCCCACCCCCTGTTGTTCAGCCACAGCAAAGCCAGGTCCTTGAGACAGCTGTGTTGCTCTGTGGCGGAAGAGGGACAGGGACAATTGCATCTCCTCGGGAGACTAGAGCCCCGAGTGGAGACAGAAACATAGGCATGCCCCACCCGGCTGCTCCTTGCTCTTCTCCGGGGAACCTGCCGAAATGATGGCGTGAGCCTGGACATCCATGTGACTCTTCTCTTCACTGTCTCTGTGGGTGAGTGGTTGCAGGTGCCTCGTGGAGAAAGCTAGTGTACCCTGGCAGAGGTGGCTTCCCACAGGCCTGGTCTTCCACTGAGGGGCGATGATGTGAAACGGTGGTGCAGAAGGTCAGGGTATGTCCAGATTCCCATCTACCTTGGCCCTTGGTCTACTGGGTCAGAATGCAAGGGCCTGCAAAGGGGGATCAGGTTCTGTGTGCAGAGCAGGAAGGTAAGGTAAGGGTCTTCATCCACCGGAACAGGGCAAAGAGCTGAGAGCCGAGCATGAGCTCAGCCCTATTCCTGCCACTTCCCAAAGGCCATCATGGCAATGGCTTTCTTTCCTTTTTTAAAAAATATTTTTATTCATTTATTTATTTGAGAGAAAGAGAGAGAGAGAATGGGTGTGTTAGGGCCTCCAGCCACTGCAAACAAACTCCAGACGTGTGTGTACCTTATGCATCTAGCTTACGTGGGTCCTGGGGAATTGAACCTGGGTCCTTTGGCTTCGCAGGCAAGTGCCTTAACTGCTAAGCCATCCTTCAGGGCCGTGGATGGTTTCCTTGGTGGCTGTCAAGAACACCATTCCCTGGAGCTCGTGCCTGCAGTACATGAGCAGGACAGATGCTAAACAGCCCCAGGAGGCAGGAATGGCACCATTGGCCACGGCACCTGCAAGCAGTACCTGTGTGTAATCCCATGACCCAAGGACTGTGTGCTTGTGTCTACTGTCCCCAGAGCAATCGACACTTATGAAAGCTGGAAGAACTTGTACACTGCAGGGCAGCAGGCGTCGGTGAGTGCTTGTGGGAGCCAGGCGGCTGCAGGGTATGTGGGTCCAACAAAGAAGGAAATCCTGTCGATCCTTGTTTCCGCCCATGCCCACCGTCACACTGGCTCCACAGTTCCATCCTCTGAAGGTCTTGTTTTCTCATCACCACTATGGCCCTCAACTGCCTCTCTCTGTCCCCCGCTTCTCCCCTGCACTACGCACAGCGCAGAAAAGAACCACGGTGCGAGGTGTCAGGGGAACACACCACATCCGCAGGAACCGAGTGAGAAAGGCACAATGTATCGGTCACACAGACCGGGGCACAGAGGCTCGCTGCCTGCTCTCCCGCTCTTGAACACACTTCTGGGTTTGGTTTCCTGAATTAATTCTGTCATGTCAAAAAGCATCACAGGAAGCCGGGCGTGGTGGCTCACGCCCTTAATCCCAGCACTCGAGAGGCAGAGGTAGGAGGATCGCCGTGAGTTCAAGGCCAGCCTGAGAATATCCCAGGTCAGCCTGGGCCAGAGTGAGACCCTACCTCGAAAAACAAAAACAAACAAACAAAAAAACCCAAAACCAAAACCAAACAAACAAAAAAAAAGCAACACAGGAAACAGCATTACCATTCTATTCTGCTGGTAACCAAGGATGCAGGCTGAACACCATGGAGCCTGGGCAGAAGAGGCTGTGTTATTTTGAGAGCCTGTGACCCAGGTTCCCACCCACCCCTGGCAGCAGGCTAAATGAGTTCAGCCCTCAGGTTCTCCCTTCCCACAACAGGAGAACTGCTGGGACCCAGGACCTGGGGGCAGCTGCCTAACCCCAGTGGCACAGATTAGGAGTGTGGCATGTGGATTCGAAGGGGCCTGATAAGGCCTGCTCTGCTTGTGGCTTGATCTCTTCACTAGGCAGTTTGGAGCTGATATTCCAGTTCCTGTTACCTCAAGAACCGACAGAAAGCAAGCAGAGTCCTGCTCTCCAGGCGGGTTGTGCCGGGACCTCGGCTTTCACTGAAGCAGCTTGCTTCACCGAAGCTGGCCACGGCCAGGTTCCTTGTGCCCTAAATTAGCCATATAGAGTCTTTGGGTCCCCGCAGCTGGGCCTGATTCAGTCAGGGGGTCACTGGCCTTCTTAATGCTTCATCTCAAGCCCTCAGGACACAATGTTCAGATTGCTAGAATGTCAGTTCAGGAGGTCATCCTGGCCAGTGCTCGTAAAGCACTTAACACAGCCTGTGGCACATGGCTAGTGTTCCTCCTGTGAGGCATTATTATTATTATTATTAATATTATTATTATTTTTATATCTACCTTCCAATGAGCACCTCAGTCCCTTTCTTCAAAATGGCAACCAGAGCAAGGTCCTGGGGTCCCAAGTCCTGAGACTCAGGTGGGCTGTCAGTTGCCATCTGGTATGTGTTTTCCATCTAGCCTCAGCACCTCGTCCTGCCCAGTGTCACAGCCAGCGTGCTTCTTGGGCTGGAACATACACAGCCTTGCACCAGAAGTTAGGTAAGAGGATGCAGCAGGAGGTCCCCAGAGAGGCTTAGACCGGTTTCGCACTTCTCCTTCGGGCTCCCATCGCAGGTGGCGCACCAAGGGCTTCACTGTGGGGTAAGAACAGAAGGGCTGTCAGGACCGTGCTCTCTCCAGCCCACACTGTCCTAAATACTTTATATCCTAGCTCATATACATATGCTGTATGCATGTAATATATATGAAATTAATGATATATATGAGTCATATCCATGAAATGCTGAGTAGGAGTTATCACTACAAAATCACACTATATAGTGATAGTATATGATACAATTTAATTCTCCCTGCAAATTTATAAGGCAGACATCAGCAGCAGCCCTGCTTCACAGGTAAATAAACAGAAGCTCCAGGCATAGAAGCAGGAATCCAACACATGGCTGGGGGTGTACTCTGTGGTACAGCACTTTTCTGGGGGTGTACTCTGTGGTACAGCACTTTTCTGGCATGCCCAAGGCCCTGGGTTGGGACTCCAGCACTGCAAACCAGCAAAGTGATGGAAAACTCTAGGATTCAGGTTCCAGAATCTGTTCTTTTCTTTTTGGTTCTGGGGATTCAGTCGAGGGGTTTGCATATACTAGCATGTGTTCTGCCACTGAGGTACACCCTCAGCTCCCAGGCTCTCTTTGCATGGCTTTAGTTTATTATTTAACTTAATTTTTTTTTTTTTTCGAGGTAGGGTCTTGCTCTAGTCCAGGCTGACCTGGAATTCACTATGTAGTCTCAGGGTGGCCTTGAACTCATGGTGATCCTCCTACCTTTGCCTCCCGAGTGCTGGGATTAAAGGCGTGCATGCCTGGCTTACTTTTTTTTAAAAATAGGGTCTCAGCCTATACAGCCCAGGCTAGCCATGAATTCCTAATCATCCCACCTCAACCTCCAGAGTGGTGGAATTGTAGGTGTATAACACCATGTCCAGTCTGAACTCTGACTTAGCCTCTGTTAGTTTTGCTCAAGCAGAAATCTGTTTCATAGAAAGGGAGTGTTCTGTGTGGTCTTTAAAATACTAGAAAACACTAAGACTATCTGAAGTGCACATACTAAGGATAAATATTGATGATCTAGATTCCTTTTCTTTTTTAAAAGTTTTTTTTCTTTTTAATTTTTATTTATTTATTTGCAAGCAGAGACATAGAGAGATAGAAGAGAGGCAGACACACAGAGAGAATGGGCTTGCCAGGGCCTCTAGCCACTGCAAACAAACTCCAGATGCATGTGCCCCTCGTGCATCTGGCTTACGTGGGTCCTGGAGAATCAAACAGGGATCCTTTCACTTCGCAGGCAAATGCCTTAACCGCTAAGCCATCTCTCCAGTCCTAAATTCCTTTTCTTTACAGGGCTAGGAGTTTATCCACAGCGCCTCTCCTTCCCTTCCAAGAGTCACTGCAGAAGGCTGGAGAGATGGCTCCATGGTTAAAGGTACTCACTTGCAAAGTCCCATGGCCCCAATTTGATTCCCCAGTACCCATGTAAAGCAAGACATACAAAAGACATACAAAGTGGCCCGTGCAACCAGAGGTTGTTTGCAGTGGCAACAGGCTCTGGCACTCCCATTCTCTCGCTCTCTTTCTCTCAAATAAATAATTTTTTTTAAAAAAGAATGCCATCACTGCAGAGGCAGTGCAGGGGTATGGATGTAGACAGAAAGGCCACGTTCAAACCTGGAGTCCGGCTCTTCTTGACTGAGCAGCTCCCAGAACAATCACACTTGCACACGCGCATGCACTCTTACACGTACACAAGCGTGTGTGATCCACCACACCTGCATTGCAGTCCTGCCGAGCAGCCCCTCCTCGGGCCGGTGCTTGCCGTGGTGGGGGAGCTCCGTGTTGTCGCGGTAGTCTCGGCCTTTTGAATGCTGCAGCTGTAGGACAGCCGGGCTCTTGACCGGCAGGGGTGGCCGTGGTGCTGGGGTGGGGGTTGTCTGTTGGCTTACTTCTGACCTGGAAGGCTTGATGGGCCTCTTGGCTGGCACCGGGGCATGGGAACCGATGGAAGCCTTGGGTTTCCCTTGGCCCTTGTCCCCGCTGGGGGTCCTGCCTTCAGCAGAGGATGAGCAGGTGAAGGAGCGGACCCTGGGGGTGGGGTTTACGATGGACGCGGGGGCCTGCTTGCCTGTCCCCTTGCTGCCTTCAGCCTCTTGGGCTTTGGTGAGCAGGATGCTGGGTGATGAGATCCCGGGGTCTGGACAGGGTGGAGGTTCCTTCCGTAGCATGTTGGGAGACTCCTGCTCCTTCCTGGGAGCCAGCTTAGGGAAGGAGCTCACAGACCCGTACAGTGGGTTTTCAAACATCTCGGGTTTCGTCAGTGGAGGGTCCTCCTGAAGCAAAGCCTCACTGGGGTTCTTCCCCAGGTCACCAGGCCTGGAACCATGAGAGGAGGGGAGGGGAGGACAGTGGGAAAGAAACTGTTTAGAAGACAGGCCCTGGGAAGTGGATGCTTCACGACTATTTTCATTTTGAGGAAAGAATATTCTAGAGCTAGGTGCAGGTGCATGACACCGTAAGCAGTACTGAAGGTCGCTCAGCTGTTCACTTGGAAGTGGTTCGCTTTGCAGGAACGTCACCTTGATTACTTTTAGACAGTGCCGTGTTATTCCACGTCCTCAGAGTTCTGGCCTGGGACCCTTTCCACCCCTCCCCCGCATCCCTACCAGAGCATCTGTGAGCAAAGGGGCTGTCCCTGCAGGTTTTGCAAAAGAAGGGCAAACTTGCTTGGTGGCCAGTATCAACCCCATCCTTAGCAGAGAAGCCTGCCCTCCCTCTCAGTGCTAACAGATGCTTCTCCTGGCTCCCCCACCCCCAAGACCCTCACTGCCTCTCCACTGTAGCAATCCTGCTCTGGCCCCTCACTTGCATGGCTGCTGTGGGGAATGGAAGCTTTGCAGGGGACCTCTGACCATCTGTGCTACACCAGCAAACACAGGGACAGTCACGTGTGCGTGAGAAGCACAGCAAAGCTACCGCACCCCAGAAAACAAATCCCAGCTCGGCTCTGGGCTGACTTTCACAACATCCTTCCAGCAGCTCCAGGGAGCGGGGGTGGGGGGGTGGGGGGGGTTTTCTCGCCTCCTGCTCACAGCAGGAAGGAACAAACAGCTGGGGAAAATCAGAGGGTCCCTAGCAGACAAAGGTCATGGGCAGGAAAACCACCCACTGGAGCCATGGGCAGAGAAGGAGTTCCAGGTCACAACCCAAAGGACTTGAGCGCTGCCTTCTTTTGCCTGTTTTCTAACTTGTCATAACGCTCACTGGAGGTGACTTCCTGCCGAGCAGTTTAGGAGCGGGAGGAATGGGAACATATTTTACTTTCTAGCTAAAGACATAATCTCCCAGACAGGGCTCTTGGTTCTGCTTGCTGCAGAAAGGGTGCCATGGAGAAGGGATGTGGGCATGTAAGAACTCAGTGCCCTGCTTGGCTGTGGGCACACGTGGGAAGCACTGCTCACGTGGTGCCTGCTGCCTCAGGGCACAGGTCGCTTCTTCCTAAAGTGGAGAAACAGAGGCCACTGCCTAATTAGTAATGTAGAAGCCTTGAAAGACCTAAGTCCCTTGATCTGGCTCCCTCCTGCCCCTGTCTGGACTTTCCTGTCTGGACTCTACTATGGGTTGGCCTGTGGAAAGGAGAGGAAGGGCTCTTGGCAGAGTAGGGGCGGGGCCAGGGAGGATGAAGCCCAGAAGTCTTTTTCACTCCAGGAGGTCGCTTCTGTTACCCTTAGGGGAAGGAGGAGCAGACCATGTCAAATTCAAGAGTTTTAGCACACTGACCACAGGTAACACGAAGTCAAGTCCTGTGTGGGGATCGTAGTTGTTAGATATATAACCCAGTATCCAGGGGACAGCCCATTCTATGAAAATCACTTTGCTTCTATAATTATCACCAACAGGAGAGACTGGAGAACAGAGACTCTCATTGTTGAGAAAACAGAGGGAAATTTGAGGTTGGAGAGGTTTCTACTTAGAATCCCCACCCCTGTTCCACAGGGGCCTCTGGGGACTCAGGCCTGGAAAGTCTCTGGTTTTAGAAATGTCCTGTTTTTACAGGAGGTTGCTTTCCTCGGCAGTATCCTCAACCTCCCAGCCCCAGCCCCCTTTAAAAATCTAGTTGTGCTAACCAGTTAGCTGAAGCTTCAAGCAGTGGGCAAAGAAGACTGAGGCTGCCATCCTGGGAGGCCCCAGGGGGCGCTGTGAGTGCAGGCTGACTCAATAGAGAAGCTGCTCACCTTGTCTCCTGCATCCGGGGGCAGGGACACCGGTTGGCTGTAGAGGATGAAAACTTCTTTGGTGAAAGAGGTGGCTGGGATGGAGGGGTCAGAGGGCCTTCTCCCCTCCCAGGCCCCAGGGAGGAGTCCTTGGGTGGTTGGTCATAGCTCCAGGCTGTGAGCTGCTGGTCTGGGGACAAGGTGGATTTCCCGAGTGTGGGCTGCCCAAAGGGCCCCATGCCCATGTAATTGGGGTTGATGATCTCGGTAAGGCTGGAGGCACCACAGGCAGGGACCCTGCAGGAAGACACGGGAACACCTCAGGCCTCTTTCCTTCTTGGTTGACACTAGCTTGGGATAGTGTCCCCTGACATCCATGCGTTCCTCATGCCCTCTTAGTGCCTTCATTTCTGGGGCAGTGGATTCATTCATTCATTCACTCACTCACTCACGCACACATGGATGTAATGTAATTCGTTACTGGGAGCAAGGTGAACACCAGCCCTGGGGCCAGGAGCAGGGAGAATGGTCATGCACGAGGCAGCTATGGTCTCTGTTGTCATGGAACTCACGCTGGGCAGGAGACACACACAGACAAGCTGGATGTCAGAGAAGCAGCATTTCTGTTGGGCTGACAGATGCCAAGTCAAGACAAGCAGAAAGTTTGGGACTCACTGGGCTGAGTGTGGTTTGGCAAAAGCATACTTAAAGAAGTGGTCTTTGAGCTGAGATTAAACTCCACATCGATAAGAGGGAAGGGAGGGAGGATGTTCTGGGCAGTGGTAAAGGTCCATGCAGAGGCCCCGAGGCCTGAAGGGCTTGGCCTATGGCAAGATGCTCTGAAGGCCAGTCAGCAAGTGGGGAGAGGGCAATGGGAAGCTGGCAGGCCCAGAGTCTGTAGAGTTTTGTCAGGGTGACAAGGAGGGCATTTCTGCTAGAGTCCATGAGGGACATGCCAGTTTGGACGTTCATCAGCATGGTGTGAGGTCACAGAGGTCAAGGCTGGAGGCGCCAACGGGGACCGTCAGCTTGAAACTATGGAGGAGACAGTCCAGGTCTGGACGCCGCAGCCCAGCACACTGCTGCTATGCCAGGCATAATCCCAGGAGGACTGCTCCACAGTGTTCTGAGGACAGAGGTCGTACGGACCCTCTGCAGCCTTCCTTTGCCTGGTCTCACTCCACCCATCAACGCCTGCTACTACTGAAAAGAAAAAGAAAGCCTGATGGTGGAGGTAGGCTGCAGTCTCTGGAGGGCCAGGAAGGGAAGACTACGCGAGATACCATCATGTCCATGCCACAACCAAGGAACGGGCTAGACAGGGGAGCTGCTGTGTGCAGCAGAGACGAGGGCTGGATGGACATGCAGGGTGGGGATGGAGGGGCACAGAGGCATAGATGTGTCTGTATCCTTAGCAGATGAGCTGGCAGCTCGATTCTAGAAACCCAGACCACATAATGAAAGAGAGGCAACCCAGGTATTGGGAACTGCTGTCTTCTCATAATATAAATTACAATGTCTGGGTTATTCCCACTTCAGTCTCTGAACAGAGTAAACTGGATGCATCCACCCCCTAACTGCTGAAGGCCTCAGCCTCACAGCCTCCTGGGAGACAGGACAAGCCTCTGCTGCCTTGGAGTCACGCCGTCATCTGTAGTGGCTTCCTCATGGACAGTACATCCTTCTGCTCGTTGGCAGTGGGTTCCTGGGTTGGGGACTGTAGTGAATTTTCCTTGGTGTCTCTGACACAGTAGTTAGCCAATGCTGGTGGGGTGGAACTGAACTTGCCAACCCGGACAAGTCTCCCAGGCTTTGCTACACTCATGCTGAGTGCCCAATAATGTGGGTTTGTGTTCCAGATGTGGAGCTGAGGGCAGAAGAGTGGCTCCCCTGGGCCAAAGCATCCCTTCTTCTCTGACCTTGGCTTTCCTGTGCACCCACTCCCACCCTGGGCCCTGGCCTGCCCCGCCCTGCCAGTGTGCAGTGCGTGTTGCCATTTCTGGTCTACCTGACGCCAGGCTCCCACTGCCTTGCTGGGTCATGGCTGGTGAGGCTCTTCAGGGACTTGGCTGCAATGGCCTCGTCTCGCTCTGTCTTCACAAAGTCTGGAAGAGAAGGGCCAGGAGAGGGAACGTGAGCGCTCAGTCCCTGGAATTTGGTCCAGGGGTGGCAAAGTGGTATCCATTTGTAGGCCAAAGCTAAACGGGAAAAAGTAATGATGGGGGGGGGGGTTTAAGCAATATTCCAAGGCTTCAGAATCCTCTGGCTCAGTGATTGATTCCTTATGCCTGCTGTGGCTCCAGAAGGAGAAAAATGGTACCTGTGACACAGTTGTTATTTCATGAAATGTTTCCAACTTGCTGGTCTCAGCCAGGAACAACACGGGCAAATGTTTCTTTGTCAGATTAGAACACAACAAACACACCCAGGTGGTAACAGGAGTACTCGGCCCTCAAAGCCAAATTGTTCTCAGGGCGTCAAGGGGAGCTGGGACTCCAGTTTCATTTCTGACTCTGGCATGTGCCTCTAAGTTCAGAGTCCATACTTCCACTGGAGGAAAAAGCTTCCACAGGGGACAGGAAAACCTGTGCACAGAGGCAGCACCCTTCAGTGGACCCAGGCCTTCCCTGACTGGGGAGACCCCTCCTCATGAACTAAGTTCAGATCTCACTACTTCCATACCAGCAGAAAACCAGCTCATTGCTCAGCTCCTGTGTGGCCCTGAGTGGCCTGCACTTTCCCCTTGGCCTGGCCACTTCTTAGGTATGTAACCTTCACCCAGTCACCTAGCTTAGCCTTTTTGTCCCTCAGTTTCCCACCTGCAGACAAGGACAAGAGGGCTGTTGTGAGAAGGAAACAGGTCTTTTTCTTTCTTTCTTTTTTTCCTTATTAAAGACAGGGCTCACTACATAGCAACAGGCTGGCCTCCAGGACATAATCCTTCTGCCTCAGCAGCCTGAGTCCCAGGATTGGTGGTGTATGCCACTACACTCAGCTGCCTGAGAGACTTTCCAATTAGGTTCTGTTCTGAGAGCACAGTGGACAGAACAGTTGAGGGCTTTGAGGAGAGAGTGCACATGCTGGTCCCAGAGTGGCAGCAGAGCAGAGAGAGGACTGGCCTACCATAGAGTTTCTCTCTCTTCTTGCCCTGCGAAGTCTGCAGCTTAATCTCCCCCTGGAAGTGGCCGGTCATCTCCCCGTGGTGGGTGAGGGGTGTGTAGATGGGCAGCCGAGTCTCCGTGGCCTCCAACCGCAGGGCAACGCAGCCTTCACCTAGGAAGGGGAAAGAGGAGACAGTGGCCTCAAGACCCTGGCGTGGGTTACACAGGAAGCCTGCCTGGAGATTTGCCTCAACCACCAGAAGACAGTCCCTCCATCAGTCACCCAGGCAGGGACTAGTTGCTAAGCCCTTTAGATCAAAGTGCTTATAGCATTTTTAGGGCAAATGTCTCAAGCCTCATAGTAAAAGGAACTCCCTGGGGAATTAATGTGAAAAGAAAAATTAAATCCTAGAAAATCCATCAGGGGAATAGAATGGAGCGCTAATCCGCTTGCTGTAGGAAAGGCTCACTTCCCAATGCAAAACAAAACAAAACAAACCAACATTAAGAAAAATACAACAACAACAACAAAAAAAGACAAAACCAAATGACCAGGCATAGTTTGCACAAAGAAAACACCTCAAATGGAAAGAAGCAACAGGGGAGCCGGCCTCTCAGCAGGGAGGGGTCTGCACCATGCCCTGAAGAGCTGGGGACACGGGGTGGTGGGGGGGGGGGTGGGGGGACAGTGGTGCGGCAGACCCAGACTAGGTCATGGCTCGGTTGATGACTATCTGTGTGACCCGGGCAAGTTAGCTGACCTCTCGGAGCCTCAGTTTACCCGTTGACACATAGGGAACAATACTGGCTTTTAAAGGTCTGTCAGAATCGAATCAAACACCTGCAACGTGCCCAGGAAGGCTAAGAGGGAGGCTGAGCATGCTGGCAGTTGTGCCCAGAAGCCCGAGGGCCAGGAACATTGACCTATAGGCAATGTCCCTCTGACAGCTCTGAGAAGGGGCAAAAGGGCAGCAGTGGGAGAGGACACTACAGCCCCCCTCACTTCAGAGGCTGTGGCCAGCGGGCAGGTGTACCTGTCCCAGGATACTTACCGTAGGACTCATCACTGTCAGAGGACTTAATGCTGATCAGGATGTGCTGGTCCAGCAGGTACTCGGGGTCTGAGATGATGGGCTTCAGCTACAGAGGAGGCACCACATTACAGTCCGCGGGTGGGGGAACAGGTGGGGAGTGCAAGGGAGAACAGAGCTCAGAGCTGAAGATGCTTTTTTTAAGTGTTTTTTTTTTTTTTTTTTTTTTTGAGGTAGGGTCTCCCTCTAGCCCAGGCTGATCTGGAATTCACTCTGTAGTCTCAGGGTGGCCTCGAACTCACAACGATCCTACCTCTGCCTCCCGAGTGCTGGGATTAAAGGCGTGTGCCAGCATGCCAGGTAAGATTTTTATCTTTATTTATTTATTTATTAGAGACAGAGAAAGAGAGAGAGTGAGAATGGGCACACCAGGGCCTCCAACCACTGCAAACGAACTCCAGATGCATGTGCCACCATGTGCATCTGGTTTACGTGGCACGTGGAGAATAGAACCTGGGTCCTTAGGCTTCACAGGCATGCACCTTAACCACTAAGCCATCTCTCCAGCACCTGAAGATATTTTATTTTTTTAAAAAAATATTTAATTTAATTAATTTATTTGAGAAAGAGAGAAAGGGAAAGAGACAGAAAGAGAGAATGGGGGTGCCAGGGCCTCCAGCTGCTGCAAACAAACTCCACACACATGTGCCACCTTGTGCACCTGGCTTACATGGGTCCTGGGGAATCGAGTCTTGAACCAGGGTCCTTAGGCTTCACAGGCAAGCGCTTAACCAATAAGCCATCTCTCCAGCCTGATATATATATATATATATATATATATATATATATATATATATATATATATATATATATATAGATATAGATTTAACTAGATATAGATTAGATATCAGTTCTCATAGATAGATATAGCCCCAGAGAACATATAGATATATGTTTAACTACACTGTCCAGCCAAGAACATGGGGATAACTTCCAGCCAAGTGGATAACCCCTCCCCAGGCCTCATGTCCATGGATTCCCTTTCCACGTTTGTATATTCCAGGGAGGCGACTGGGAGTCAGATCTGGATCCTGAAGCAGCATCCTTCCCCTTGGGACCCTCTTAAGTCTGTAGCTGCATCAGAGTTGGCACCACAGGCCTGGCCCCATCTGGGAGATGTTCTCCTTGCATCAGAGCCCTCAGTTGAGCCTGAGGTGCCTGGTGGGTTGCTAGAGATATGACCTGGCAAATGACACTCCCATATCCTAGCCCTGTGCCCAACTTCCTACTGCCAGAAATTGCTCAGAGATGCTAGGGATATAGTTTAATGGTAGAGAGTTTGCCTAGCTTAGAATCATAAGTGTACAGCATCAATCCCCCAATTGCAAAATTACTACTACTGCTACTGCTAGACCTGTTGGTACATCCCTATAATACCAGCACATGGGAGGTGGAGGCAGGAGGATCACTGCAAGTTAGCCTGGTCTACATAGCAAGTTCCTGGCCAGCCAGGACTCCGTAGCAAGATTCTATTTCAGAACAAACAAAATGAATGAAGGAAAGAAGAGAGAGAGAGAGAGGGAGGGACTGAGGGCAGGCCAGAAAGGGAAGGAAGGAAAGAAAAAGAAAGGAAGGAAGTGAGCCCGAAGGCCGTGGTTCAGAGAGCCCTGCCAGGCTGGCTTGGTGGACTGACAGTGGGCGGCCCTTGCAGTGCCGAGTGTTCTCGAGCCTCGCCAGCAAGGGCGTCCATGGAGGGAGGGAGGCTCTCTGCACACACTGGTCCTGCGGGCTGCCACGATTGAACTTCAGGCTGTTCCCTTGGATGTCTCCACCACAGAAGAGCCAAACTCAAGGTCATACCCTGCTCTAGGCTGTCACTTGCCTTCTCTTCCAGACACTAGAAAGCCACCGATGAAGGGGTCCAAGTGTCATCAACAAACACCAGGATGGAGTCACTAATTTGTCTATTCAGAAAGTTCCAGAAGCAGTGTCTGGAGATTTCAGTGAGAGCTGTGAGGCCGTCTGGGGTTCCAGGGCTACACCGACCACTTGACTCAATGACAGTGTTGTGGAATGCTGTTCACAGGGCATACAGCCGTGACCACCTCATCTGAACAGCTGTGACACCTATGGGAGACTCCCACAACATCCTGCCTGTTGATGTTCCCTCAAAGAAGAAGGGGTTGAGGAAGGTCATTAGAGTCCAGCCACTCCCCTTCCTCCTTCTGCACCTGCCTTGCAGCTGTGTGGAATTCTGCCCCAGCCACACATGGTATTGGGGCGGGGGGTGGGGGGAGGTCACCTGAAGCGGAAGATACCATCTATCCAGATTTCAGGTCATCACCCGTGTAGGAGTGGACTTTTTTCCAGCTGTTTGAGTGTTGCCCACGTCCTGTAAGTAGCCCCCTCACCCATGCTTCTGCAAGTAAGCCTAAGAAACTCATTGGCTCACCAAGCTGGACTTGGATGGAATTATTATATTTTGGTCTGTTATTGGTGCCCTCTTTGAGGTGAACAGACATGTGTCATCCCCTACCCCAACTCTCCAGGAAAAGCCACACAACAGAAAGATAGTGTGACAACTCACTCTGGGGCTAGGTGACAGATTTTTGAAGTACTGACTGTCTCTAAGGGACCAAACCACCGTGGGGGCACCGCAGCACGGATTCACAGAGAGGATGTCACAGAAGTGGGGATGAAGGCCCTGGGAAGAGGGTGGATACCAGTTCCTCACGGATGAGGCGGGGAGCTGGTACCAGGGGTTCACCCTGGTAAGGACGGGTACTGAAGAAAGACCCATCAGCAGGAGGACAGGAGGTGTGGAGACGCCAGGGGCAACGGTACAGAGGGGACAGGACAGAGGCAAGGGCAGTAGTAGGATTTGGACAGTTACAGTTGTGGGCAGTGGCGGCATCCTAGGTGACCCTGGGCTGGACATGCTATATGGACTAGGATGCTGGCGTCTTTCCAAATGTCATCAAAGCAGGGGACATTTCCAGTCCTATGAGGAACAGTCCGGTGGGATACCAACGGCTCCTTGGAGTGCAGAGCCCTAAGAACTCAGGGGCTTGAGATGTTCCCAGAATGATTGTTGCCAGTCAGAACACATGACCTGGCTGAGGGCCCTGTGTAGCTGGGATCTGAATCAGGAGAGTCTGGACTCAGGTGCAACACGGCCTCCATATACAGCCAAGGGCGGGTTCGGATCAGTGCCTGTTGCCAGTGTGGGAAGCCTAGATGTGGTGCCCTGACAATGAGAGGCTCCAAGCTCAGGGGAAGCTGTGTGCCTCCATCTGCTGTTAATCTCGACAAGTTGTGGGATTTTGAATCGCAGTGGAAACAAACCTCTGGGCATGTCTGTGAAGGGATTCCTTCATTATGTTAACTGAGGTGGGAAGACCCGTGCTGACTGTGGGTGGTACCATTCCATGGGCCAGGGATCCTGACTGAATAAAAAGTGAGCTGAGGGCTGGAGAGATGGCTTAGGGGTTAAGGCGCCTGCCTCCTAACCCTCAGAACACTGGTTCCAATCTCCAGCTGTTGCAATGTCCAGGTCCCACATTTAGCCAGATGCAAAGTGACGCAAGGGCGCAATGCTGCACTCGGCCACAAGGGGGCGCTCACATCTGGATTTCGTTCTCAGCAGCTGAGACACTGCTCGCGCGCCCATCTCTGTCTTCCTCCCAACCTCTCTCTCTCTCTCTCTCTCTCTGTCTCTCTCTCTCTCTGTGTCTCTCTCCAAAAAATAAGATAAAATAAAAAGTTAAAAAAAAAAAGTGAGCTGAGCACCACCATTCATTGCTGTCTGTTTCCTAATTGAGGATGCAACGTGACCAGCTGCCTCAAGCTCCTGCCACCATGCCTTACTTCACCATGATGGGCTATACCTTTGAACTGTGAGCCACTATAAACCCTTCCTTAAGTTACTTTTGTCAGGTCTTTTATCACTGCAACGGTAGAAGTAGCAACGACTTCACTTATATCTATTTACTTATTCATTTCTTAGATATGAGTCTCCCTGTGTAGCCCAGGCTGACTTCAAACTTGTGATCCTCTCATCTCCATGGAGTGTTGGGATGACAGGTGTACATAACCACCCCCAGCTTTAAGGTCATTCTTTACAACTCACTATGGGTGTCACCTCTGAGCAAACCTCCTGTGAGAACTCCTCTGACAGCTCTATTCCCTTCTTTGTAGCCTTCCCTTGAGATGCGAGAGCAGCAAGGTCCTGCTCCACCGGGTACCCAGCATGGACATCTGAGCACCCAAAAAGCTTGTATCGCAAGACAGCAAACACTTCTGCTGTCCATTTGGGATCCCAGAAGAAAACTACTTTCCACAATGAAGGCAAGTGTGTTCTAATACAGGCCTGTGTGTTTGTCATTCCACTCAGTACTCAGCTGCCTCCTGCCTCCTCCACAGGCCCAGTGCTTCCTGCTTCAGAGTTCACGTAGGGAGCTAGGCATGGTGGCGCAGGCCTGTGATCCCAATACTTGGGAGGTAGAAGCAGGAGAACAAGGAGTTCAAGGTCATTCTGGGCTACACTGTGAGTCTGAGGCCAGTCTGGACCACAAAAGACTCTCTTCCTGGAAACAAAACAAAACAAAACAAAACAAAACAAAACAAAACAAAACAAAACAAAACAAAACAAAAGGAAAACCAAAAACAGAGAGCCCTGGGCGTCTCCCCAAACCTTCACCTGATGCTACAAGCAGTGGAGGGATATAGTAAGGGCTGAAATCCACTTAGGACCACCGGGGTCATATCAGTGCTGGACAGTGTACCCCAAACAGCTTTGAGAAGGTGCTCCTGAGCCTGGTTCTTTGGCTTTTGGTCTGGGATTACCGTTCCCTCTGGGCAGCCATGTTGCAGCTCAGCCCCTGACCACTAATGTTACGGCCTTCTCCCTGAGCACGTTCTCTTCTTTAAAAAAAAATTACATATTTATTTGCAGAGAGAGAAAGAGAGAGAGAGAGAGGAGAGAGAGAGAGAGAGAAGAGAGAGTGGGCATGCCAAAGCCTCTAGCCACTGCAAATGAACTCCAGATGCACATGCCACTCTACGCATCTGGCTTTATGTGGGTCCTGGGGAATAGAACTCAGGTCATTAGGCTTTGCAGGCAAGCACCTTAACCAGTGAACCATCTCTCCAGCCCCACAGTCTCTTCTTGAATTACCTTGGGAAGGGTCTCGCCAAACCTCACCACCAGCTCTCCATCACTTCCTTCTTCATTTTCTCCTTCCTGACTTTTGACAAAACCTGTTGGAGAACAAGAAGTCTGGTTTGCAGACAACAGAGCGAGGACCCAAAAGTCTCCCAGGGTTGTTCCCGGATCCCCACAACGGAAGCTGGTTCCCCTGTGAAGTCGATGGGGCCTCAGCACAGTTTAGGAGCCAGAGACGTGTTGGGGATTCTGCTTTGTGCAGGGGATGATCATCTGCTAACAATGGTCTAATTATTTTAGGAACATCAAAGAGATCCCCCCCCCTTCGTAACAACCCGGGCAAAAAGAAGTCATCACATCGCGGGCGAGAAGACTGGGAAACATGATGGCTCTCCCACGCCACTCCCATTTGAGCTCCCTAATATGCTGTTTCCATAGAAATCTATGCAAATGTCTGGATAGTTTATTAAACGTACACACACACACACCCCTATTCTTATTGGAATTGCTTTGACCCTGTCCACTGAGCTGGGGGTTGGGGACTTTGTACTGGGCCATCCCCAGGACTGGGCCTGGCTGGGTTGGAGAAGGTGTCCAGGTAAAAATCGTAACTGTGGGCCTCCTGAGTTCTGGCGACATCACGTCCATGCCTCTGTATGCAGAGTATGCTCCTTGCCACTCCCCAGCCCAGCCCAGCTCAGTGAGCACTGGTGACCAGGCAGGCTTCTTGTACGGAAGTGCTTCAGAAGACATTCCATACAGGAGGGTGTTTTCTAAACATGACTCACTGCTGCCACCTGGGATGAGGCCAGAATATGGAAAGAGCGAGAGGGGCCAGGGCCATGAAGGCAAGTGGGCAGATGTTGGGGCTCTGCCCTATTTCCAGAGTTCTGGAACCTTTCCCAGGGCTCTGGCCTGGGAAACTCAAGTGGGTTACAGTCTGCCTCAAGAGTATGGAGAGGAGCCAGCTGCCCACAGGGGCAGAGAAGTTTAGAATATTAGTGGTCACCCCTAACTCTAGGGCAGCAGCCCAGGCCATGCAGAGGGTCAGGGAGAGTGGGGAGCTGACAGTTAGGGTGTGCAAGGCCCTGTCATGTGAACGAAAGCTCCTCTGCGTTACTTACTCTCCAAGCAGCTCGAGTGGAACTCCAGGTAGAACTTGGTCTGGGACTTGGTCTTCAGGGTGGCATAGCAGGTGAGGAACTCGATCTGCCCTTGACTGTCCACAGTGCCGGGGCCTGGAACAGAGGAGACCAGGGCTTTAGGTGGGCGGTGTCACCTTCTCTGAAGGGCCTTTCTTCTGGGTGCCCACCTCCCATGCTGAGCTCCTCTTCCAGTCCAAGGGCAGGGAGAGTCCAGCTGGAAGGGGAAGTTCTCGAAGCAGAGTG
The DNA here is from genome assembly GCA_036365145.1 of Orientallactaga sibirica. Classification (NCBI taxonomy): domain Eukaryota; kingdom Metazoa; phylum Chordata; class Mammalia; order Rodentia; family Dipodidae; genus Orientallactaga; species Orientallactaga sibirica. The sequence continues at coordinate 788,452 of JAEOAD010001510.1, read as the reverse complement.
ATGTGCCCTGCTGCCTAAGCTGAGCACCCTTGAGGATGGCCACAGGCTGACCGCGACGGTGCAGAACAGAAGGAATCGAGGTAAAGGGGCCTTTGCTCTTAGCTTTGTCACCAAAATTCTGTGACCTTGGGAACCCCCACCTCAATCAAACTGTGCAACTCTCCACTAGTTCTGTTTCCTTTCTTCTTCCCCCCCTCCCCCTCCCTCCCTTTCCTTCCCTTCCTTCCTTCCCTTCCTTTCCTTCCCCCTTCCTTCCTTCCTTCCCTTCCTTCCCTCCTCCCTCCCTCCCTCCCTCCCTCCCTCCCTCCCTCCCTCCCTCCCTCCCTCCCTCCCTGACACCAGGGTAACCTAGCAACCACAGCTGGGCAATTTAAAACACTTCTCGGCAGTTCTAGGTATCGTTGACTCTAGTGCTTCCCAAGACTCGGCCATCCACATCCCACCTCCACCCTCTTCACCACCCCACTTACCATACATCCACACTAACATGTACTTAATAGCTTCTTTAATTAGACTCAGTTTTTAAGTCTTCAGTGTGAGAATCTAATGCACTTGTTGTTTATCCAGATTTTGCAGCCCCAAACCTTGGCAAACATTGCTTTAAACCCTAACCCCCCCCCATTTTTTTTGTGACCACACCAAAATGAGTTTCAAAAGGCCAAGCACAGCAAGAAAGTTCTGGGCTGGAATTGTGATGTGGGCTGGAAACTGACTCCGTGTGGGCCTGACAACTGGTTACAGCAACCAGAAGGCCCCTGGCTGTTGAGGAAAACAGAGAAGCTGGGGTTGCCCACTGCTTACCGTTCTTGGAGACAAACTGGGAGGTGACCCCTGCTTCGAATGTGGCAAAGACAGGGCTGTGGTCGCTTGTCATGATGTCACTGGTACTGCCTGCAGTGAACAGAAGGCATTTCTTAGTAGAGAAGAAGCCCTTCTGGCCGAGCTATGGATGGCAAACCCATAGGAAGGACAGGCTGAGACCTGCACTTGGGAACCTGAGTCCAGGAAGCCAAGAAGCACTAGCCACTGGGTCAGGAGTTAGCACCATCATGTCCATCCCTGCTGACAGCCAGCCAGCCAACCCCATCTCTGAGGGGCTCCCACTCCAGCGTGTCAAGCTGACAAATGGCAGAGATGAGCTGTCCAGATTCGGCCCAGCCCCGAAGATTGTGAAAAAAGGACTGATTGTTGTTTTAAGATGCTGGTTTAGGGCTGGAGAGATGGTGCAGTGGTTATGGCGCTTGCCTGCAAAGCCTAAGGACCCAAGTTTGATTCTCCAGAACCCACGTAAAGCCAATGCACAAAGTAGAACATGTATCTGGAGTTCATTTGCAGCGGCTGAAGGCCCTAGCATGCCTGTTCTCTCTGCCTGCTTCTCTTCTATCTCTCTCTGCTTGCAAATAAATTTTAAAAAATTAAAAAAGACATGGGTCACCATACCTGGCCCATGTTTTTTCAAAATCAAAAAAAAAAAAAGATGCTGGTTTTGGGCTGGCGAAATGGCCAGCAGTTAAAGGCTCTTGCTTGCAAAACCTAGCAGTCCAGGTTCAATTCCCCAGTACCCACACAAACCAGATGCACAAAGTGGTGAAGCGTCTGGAGTTTGTTTGTAGTGGCAGGAGGCCCTGCTATGCTCATTCTCTCTCTCTCTGTTTGCTAATAAATAATTTTTTTAAAAAAGATGCTGGGTTTTAGGGTGTTTGTTATGCAGCATATATTATATTAATAGGCATAAGAAAACCTGGCCTTACAGCTCTCTGCTCCCATTTCTGGAGTTCTGGAAATCTCTTTCCAGACTTCTTGGCTATCTCCACGTCTGATTCATTAAACCCTTCCACTGTGTCCTTTGGAGCTTAATGAAACATTAGTAAGTTTCTGTGTCTTCAGCCTTCCCTTTACACTCCAAGCCTGGCCTTCCATAGAAGATTCCGCGGCCACACAGACAGGGCTGACTTCCTTCTGTGCCCCTCATACTCTGGGCCCACAGGTGGGACGTGTACTCTCTGCTGCTCCTTGCCACTTCCAGACCTTTCTCCTTCCCTTTTCCAGAAAGCCTGCACTGTGGAACAGTTCTGAGGGCCAAAGTTACGGTGCAGACAGGAAGCGGACATCCCGGAGCCTCTGTCAAACACTGGCTGGAGGAGGCAGGTGGCTGGATCTCCTAGACTCTAAAGGGTTGCAGGTTATGGGCAGGTGGTATCAATATGACTGATCCTGTGCATGGCTGGAAGGGGTATGGAGACCTCAGGGGGAGAGAGGGACAAGGAGGGAACATTCAGGAAGGGAGCTGGGCAGGGGATGGGAAATGGGTACTTTCTAGCATTTTGTTTGCATGTTTTTTTTTTTTTGTTGTTGTTTTGTTTGGTTGGTCTTGGTGGTACTGGCGTTGAACTCAGGCAAGCACTCTACAAGTGAGCTAATGCCCAGCACTACGTTCAGGTTTTGAAATAAGACTCGGACAGTGTCTTGGCTCCGACTATGAGGGGTGCTACCTTAGCGCACATCTAAAGGTGTCGTGTGAGGTTCGTCAGGGGAGGTCACTTCTGGAAATGCAGGGTGCACGTGTCAAACTACCCTGAGTGACATGAGCAGATGACAGGAAGAGAAACCAGCTCAACTTGTGGGGCCGGAGCTAAGTGCTGGGATTTGCTGGCCTCCAGAGAGGGTGGGATCACGAAGGTGGCCTCTGACCCATGTTCTAACTCTTGGAGGGGCAGGACTGGGTTCCTAGCTGGATAGGCCTGGGGTCATAAGCTGAATATCAGGAGTCTCTGGCTTGTGAGTTGCTCGTTGTGGGATCAGGGTGATCTTTGGATGCCATTGCCAGGGAATTTGTGAAGTTTCAAAAATACCATGAGTCTCAGCTCTGTACATGTCGATGGTCTCTGCAAGTCATGAGAACTAGTCAGTAGGTTTTCAGAATTAGCACACAGACCATTAAGAACACCAGCATCCCTTAAACTTCAAGGGTCAGTAATTAATTCTTAGTTATTTTGATAGCTGATTCCTTATTTATTTAATTTTTTAAATATAATTTTTATACATTTATTTATTAGAGAGAGAGAGAGGATGCGTGTGGCAGGGTCTCTAACCAGTACAAATGAACTCCAGACGTATGTGCCACCATGTGCATCTGGCTTATATGGGTTCTGGGGAATCGAACCTGGGTCCTTAAGCTTTGCAGGCAAATGCCTTAACCACTAAGCCATCACTCCAGCCCTATTCGATTTCTTTTGAGGCAGGGTTTCATGCAGCTCAGCATGACATTGAACTATTGATCTTGCTGCCTCTATTTCCCAAGTGCTAGGATTAAAGGCGTGCTCTATCGTGCCCAGCCATAATTATTTAACATTTTATGTTATGTCTTTTGCATCAGTTTACCTTGTTATCTTTAGACCTCTCTAAATTCATGTGTGCAATTACCATAAGTATTAAGTTGAACTACATGTATCTTTAATTTTTTTTTTTTTTTGGCAAAAGCCTTTAATGTTTTGGAGGCTACCAGGACCTCCTTGGCCAACAACTCAATGGAAGGTATCCCATCCCAGGTACTGAAAATTTTCTACTAACAGTCTACAGCTTCTAGATGTGCCGTTATTCAAAAAAGTAATTTTATATAAGTCTTATTCACAATATCTTGAATTTAGATTGACCCTCCCCCTGCCCTTCTTTTATGCATTCTCTTCCCATGGCCTCGCTTAGGCCGTTCCCCTCCCTGTAATAAGTTCTTCTATTTACATTTTGGTGGTACGAAGGATTGAACCCAGGGCCTTCCACATACTAGGCAAGAACACTCTATCACCAAGCTACATCCATAGCCCATGGTTTTTTATTTTTATATTTATTTGCAAGCAGAGAGCAAGATACAGAGAAGAGAGACGGACAGAGAGAAGGGGCACCAGGGCCTCCAGCTGGTACAAACGAACTCCAGATGCATGCTCCACCTTGTGCATCTGGCTTACGTGGGTACTAGGGAATTGAACCTGGGTCCTTAGGTTTTGCAGGTGAGTACCTTAACGCTAAGCCATCTCTTCAGCCCCTGTTTTTTTTTTTTTTTTAAAGAAATGAAGATGGGGCTGGAGAGATTGCTCAGTGGTTAAAGGCACTTGTTTGCAAAGCCTGAAGGCCTGGGTTTGATTCACCTAGTACCCACATAAAGTCAGATGCACAAAGTAGCACATGCATCTGGAGTTTGTTTGCTGTGTTAGGAAGCTCTGGTGCACCCATTTCCCCTCTCTCTGTTTGCAAATAAATTTAAAAAGAAAACAGAAGTAAGGATTGATTTCTCTTAAAAGAACTCCATGATTCCCATGTCCCCTTGAGCAGGGTTTCCTGTGATGGGACAGTCCAAGGTGGACAGGAACCACCACCTCTTCCATGTTGTCTGAATAGGGCTTTTGAGAGTTCTCTTATTTTTTTTATTTTTATTTTTTAACATTTTATTTATTTATTTGAGAGAGAAAGAGGCAGAGGAAGGGGGGGGGAGAATGGGCCTCCAGTCACTGCAAATAAACTCCAGACACATGCGCCACCTTGTGCATCTGGCTTATGTGAGTCCTGGGGACTTGAACCAAGGTCCTCTGGCTTTGCAGGCAAAGGTCTTAACCACTAAGCCATCTCTCCAGCCCCTTTCTTCTTTTCTTTTAAAAAATATTTTATTTTTATTTGTTTATTTATTTGACAGAGAACGAGGCAGAGGAAGAGAGAGAGAGAAAAACGGGTTCTCTTATTTTATAGACACACAGACTCAAGGCCAACCTGTCCTGCTGCCCCCACTGTCCCACTCACCATAGGACTGACATACCACGTGCACCAGGGGGTAAGATTTCCAGAGCACTCGGTCGCACCAGGATGGCAGGTTGTACTTCATCTGAAAATGAAAATCACAGCTTTGTACAATGCTCACTACTTTTTAGAAATAAGAAAATATAAAGTATAGATTAATTGGTGGCATCTGTGATCTTCAAATTGATCGTTCTTGGATCTTTATGGAATTAAAAAAATATTTCATGCATTTTCAAGCAGATAGACAGACAGACAGATAGGTAGCTATATATAGATAGTGAGTATGGGCATGCCAGAGCCTCTGTGAATGAACTCCAGACGTGTGTACCACTTTGTGCATTTGGCTTACTTGGGTACTGGGGAATCCAATCCAGCTCATTAGGCTTTGCAGGCAAGCACCTTAACCACTGAGCCATCTCTCCAGTCCCTGGAATTTCTTTTTAAATGGTTGATTTTATTTTAATTTTTTAAAAAGTTTTTTTGAAGTAGGGTCTTGCTCTATCCCAGGCTGACCTGGAATTCACTATGTAGTGTCAGGGTGGCCTCAAACTCACAGTGATCCTCCTACCTCTCCCTCCTGAGTGCTGGGATTAAAGGAATGCACCACCATGCCTGGATTTTTTTTTAAGTTTTTTAAAACTTTATTTTATTTTATTTGTTTGAGAGAGAGAGAGAAGGAAGTAAGGCAGATAGAGAGAGAGAAGGGGTGCTCCACAGCCTTCAGCCACTGCAAATGAACTCCAGACACATGTGCCACCTTGTGCATCTGACTTATGTGGGTCCTGGGGCATTGAACCTGGGTCCTTTGGCTTTGCAGGCACCTTAACTGCTAAGCCATCTTTCCAGCCCTAAAAATGTTTTTTTAAAATTTATTTTCAAGAAGAGATGGACAGAAGAGACACAGACAGAGAGAATGGGTATGCCAGGGCCTCCAGCCACTGCAATCAAATTCCAGACCCACGTGCCACCTTGTATTTTTGTGTCACCTTGTGTGTCTGGCTGATGTGGGACCTGGATAGTAGAACATGGGTCCCCAGTCTTTGCAGGCAAGTGCCTTAACCCCTAAGCATTTCTCCAGTGCTCTAATTGTTTTTGATGTGCTTGTGCACATATGATGCATGTGTGTGCATGTGCACATGCACATGTATGGAGGTCAGAAGAACACATCAGGTGTTTTCTATTGCTCTTCCACCTTATTGCCCTGAGACAGAGTCCTTCACCAGCTGACCAGTGAGCCCTAACAATTCTCTTGTCTCCACCCTGCAGACACACGTGGCCACGTGTGGGGGTTTGAATGGATGCCACTCCATAGATTCAGGAGGTTATTCAAGCTTATAATCTAGCCTGGAGGAGGTGTCACTGTGGGCAGATCCTAGGGTCCAGCTCTAAGGTGTGGGGATGGATCTGGAATTTCCAGCCAAAGATATGCCAAGTGCTGGAGCTTTGTCTGGAGTTGCTGAAGCGTGTTTGCTTGTGTTGGTGGTTGTGCCTTTGGTTTTCTCTCTCTGCGTGGACCTAGGAAAGGGGGCCAATTTCTTCAGCCATTATGGAACTTCCCCTTTATCTGTAATCTTCAATAAATCCCTTCCTCCATAACTGTACCTGGTTTGGACGCTCATCCCAGCAACACTGTAACTGACTGTGACACCATGTTTGGCTTCTTCCATGGGTGCTGGGGATGGAACTCACGTCCTCATGCCTTTACAACAAGCACTCTTACCCACTGAGCCATCTCCCTAGCCTGAAATCTAATGATTTTGCTGGTGTTACCTGGTGACGGATGGTGCTTTCTGGGAACAGACACCTGAGGTGTGGGATGAGCAGGGGAGGTGGGGGATGGGGCGTGCCTGGAAGGACTCACCCCTGTTGCTTTTTGCTTTGTATAGGCGTACTTGTCACGGGTCAGTCTCTCGAATCGGTAGGTGGGAGCGAAGGTGATCTCTTCCTCCTCTGAAACAGACACTTAGCTTTCGGTTTGGGCTCTCTGACTCACCTCTGCCCTGGCCCTCCTCTGATCAGAACACCTGAGGAGAGAGAAGATGGTGGGGAAGGGACAAGAGAGAGAGAGAGAGAGAGAGAGCGTGTGTGCTTTCCTCACCAAAGTGCAGGAAGACCTTCTGTGCCTTCCTTTCCATCAGCAGCTGGTCATGGCTCAGCAGCTCCGCATATTGCTGCTGCTTGATCTTCTGGATGATGGCCTCTGCCTCCTGGAAGCAGGACACGCCAATCAGATGCCCGTCCTCGTGCCAGGGCCCCGTGGGCCCGGGAGCTGCACTGCTGCTTCCTGGTGCACAGCCACTTCAGAAGGAAACTCCGAAAGAGCTGTGTCACAGCAACGGAGGTCCTGGCTGTTTTGCGTAAGGGCCTGTTATTTCTGCACATGGCTTTGGTACCACTGTTTGCATTACTTCAAGAGCCTGCTAGAATGTCTCCCTTGCTTTCCCTGGCTGTCTGTCTGAGAACGGGGACAGATGGCTGTCAGCCCATGAGCGAAGGGAAAGTCCTGCTCTGGACTCTCTGAACAATGGCCTGCCTGATGCCAGCTGTTCTAACTCCGAGTCAGTGCCACACTGGTGGGAGGTGGAGTCAGGTGGGTCCTCCTGCCACTTCCTGTGTGATCTGAGCCAGGTACCAGGTCCTTTTCTGGGCTTGGTGAGGATGTGAGCCTTATTCGTGCTCTCAGAGAGCGTACCCATTCCCAGGGAGACGGATGCTTTTCAGGGTTCTCTTGTGAGTAAGGTGTGGTTGGGCACCAGCTACTCTGGCTGTAGATGCCCCTGCCTGCTCAGTCTACAGAGCTGCGGCGGTGACCAGAGGCCCAGAGGTGGCTGAGGGGCATGGGGTCATGTGGGAAGACTCCTGGAGTGTGTGTGTGTGTGTGTGTGTGTGTGAGGTCTGGGTTCAATCCTAAGCATCAATGACATATAATTAACTCTTTGCAGTTGTAATAACCCATTGGTGTCGTGGTGTATAAAGTCAGGTCACTTCCTGTTGTGTTTCCATTGTTCCTCACAGGACTGCAGTGTGAACATCTTGAAGGTCCCTCCCCAGAAACAGCCATGTGGGTTCTAGACTCATCTGGTGGTCACCTCTGCCCACCCCTTCCCACAGGCAGGCAAGCGATGCATTCCCTCCACTGTGGCCCTGTGATTTGTTGAGACAAATGAGTCACCCACACCCAGACTCCTGCCTTTCCTGACCCAGTCTGGCAAGCTGAGGACCCAAGCAACAGTGAACGTGAGGGATGGCCAGAACAGTCTTAGCGGAAGTAGACGAAAAAAGAGCAAAAAGGAATGGCACAGAAAGAAAAAAGAAAGCAAAAAGGAATGGCACAGAAAGAAAAAAGAAAGAGCAAAAAGGAATGGCACAGAAAGAAAAAAGAAAGAGCACAAAGGAATGGCACAGAAAGGCTGAGGCACAGTGACGGGCATGCCATAGAGCTTTTGGGAGGAGCTGTTATGCCAGCCCCAAGGGGTGGTCTCTGTGACCACGTGCCCAGAACTGATCCTTCTGTCCCCTGCAACCGCACCCTGGGCAGACTCTCCTTACCCAGGTGGGCAGCTCCACCCGGTAGTTGAGATCCCCAAGCCAGAAGAGATGGGTGAAGCGGTGAGTGATATTAAAGGGACTCAGCTTCTTGTCTCCCAGGGCCAGGAACCGCAGAATGTTCATATAATTTTGGTTTCGCCTGATTCAAGGAAACAGAGTGTGGGACATTGAGTGTGGGACACTCCATCATGGCAGGAAGTCAGGGGAACATGCGGGCAACTGAGACTGTCACCCTGCTACAGCGGTTATCTGAGTGTGCTGGAGAGGCCCAAGTAGGAACACAGAGCTGGGCAGGGATCCACCCGGCAGGGCAGGGGCCAGTGAATGTTCCCCATGACTATCATCATGAATGGGTTTTGGGGAAGGGTCTCACTCTAGCCCAGGCTGACCAGGAATCCACTATGTACTCTCAGGCTGGCCTCAAACTCATGGCGTTCCTCCTACTCTGCCTTGCGAGTGCTGGGATTAAAAGGCGTGCGCCACCACACCTGGCCAAAATGGGCGTTGATCTGTAAGGATGCCCCCAACAGGTGAGGCTTCACCTTCAGAAACGGGGCAGGCTTTGGAGGTCTAATAAAGACTCAGATGTCATTCATTTCTGTCTCTGGATTCATCCGAGGTGCCTGGTAAGCTACAGTACACACAGAGACCCAGAGGTTCAACGCCAGGGCTGAGCAGGTCGAGAAGGCTGCCCGGGCAAGGAAGCTCCCGCAGGGAGTCCCGTTACCTGAGCTTCTTTTCACTTCCAGAGGTCAAATGGCTGTTGACAAACCCCAAGGAGGTTCCATTGAACATGAACGACACCCCCACAGCGCCCTTGTTCCCTAAGGGAGGGAAGAAAGAGAAGAACCAGAAATCAGACAGACAGGCTTGAAGGAGATTGAGGTGGGATGGGACATTAATGGTGTCAAGGAGTGTGACAGAGAAGCAGGTTGGGAGGAGGAGCAAGAGAAGAAGGCAGTCAGGTCACTTGGGGTGGGCCTCGCCAGGGACAAGGAAAATGTTTGCTGGCAGCCTTAGGCTTCTTTTCAGGCAGAGAAAGGCACTGCTGAGGTCACCTGCTCCCAGGAGTGGAGGGGGATGTTGGTGGTCACCGTGCCAGGCAGACAGGGACATGTAATTTGCAATGCTGTGGGGAGGGGTCAGTGGAAGAGGTAGGAAGCCCAGAAAGGGATGGAGTCCATGCAGGGGAGTTCTGGATAGCAGAACATTGGCTTATAACAAGCCAAGCCAGGCCCACACGTCCACTGTGGCAGGAAGGAAAGAGGGATGAGTGGGTGTAGATACAGACAGTTGGACGTTTATCAGTAGAAAAGCCCAGAGCTTGTCACATTCAAATGGAACAATCTTATTTCCTGTTTTCTGTAGGACCTTACCCTATCTCCACCTTCAATGAGCAGAAACCACTGGCCTCGCTTGGACTCCACCCAAGGTCCTTTCTTGTGTTCACTTACATGTACTTGGACACTCCCATGCACACACCCGCACATTCACAAACAAATCCACAGGCTCTCATGCTCACAAAATAGACATGCGTACTCATATATCCACAAGCACATGTTCATACATAGCGTGCACACTTATATGAGCTGGCACTCACATAGATTCACAAACAAACACACACATCCAGCGTCACCTTGCCCCCCCCCCCCGGCTGGTTGCTTACACACATGCATTCACACACTCACACACTCACTCCGCTCCCCCACACAGAATCATTTAGCTGCAGCTCCTACTTCCACGCACACTCAGTCCGTCTGCCCATCTCTGTTTTCTGCACCCAGAGTCTTCCAGCTCCTGCCTGGTGCGTGGAATCTAGATTGGGCTAGCAGCCTGGGGGCAACTCAAGCCTGTGCTTGTGAGGCAAGACTCTGGTTCACAGCCCCTCGTTCATTTATTCTGTTGACCGTACAGCTTTCAGGTGACAGTGGCAGAGATGAGCAGCTGCATGTGGCCCACAAAGCCTACACAGTCACCATCTGGCCCTTCCCAGCACATGTTTGGCAAACCCCTGTGCTGGGTTCTTGCTAGGAGAGTGGGGTGTCTGGACTGATCGGCACTGGTGTCATCTGGGGGCTTGTTGTATGTGGAGGCTCAGGAGCCTGTGGAAACCCACACAGAATCCACATCATCACCGTCTCTCCAGAGCTGGTGTAGACCTTGGGCGAGTTTTGGCCAAGGGAACCAGCCATCTGGGTTTGCCCAGGGCTGAGGAATTTCCAAGACAGGACTGTCGGGGTTTAATGTGGGGACATCCTGGGTGTCCCGGAGAAGGGTAGGAGGCGCATGTTGTAAGAGTGGGGCTGCCCTTCCTTCACACTCACCCAGGGTGTTGGCGATGCCTGTCTTCACGTTGTCCGTGCAGATGTGACTGATGCGGTTCTCGTGCTCCGGCTTGGCCAGGACCACGATGCGGATGTTCCAGAGTGTGTGGATGGCCACCTGGCAGGAAGGACAAGGCTGCAGCACCCCGCCCAGGTGCAGTTGGAACCCGGAGCTCAGCACTCCCGGCCCTCGCTCCTGGTGGAGCGCCCGCCTCTACTGTGTCCTCGCTCTTGGTGGAGCACCTGCCTCTACTGTGTCCTCGCTCTTGGTGGAGCCCTGCCTCTACTGTGTCCTCGCTCTTGGTGGAGCCCTGCCTCTACTGTGTCCTCGCTCTTGGTGGAGCCCTGCCTCTACTGTGTCCTCGCTCTTGGTGGAGCACCTGCCTCTACTGTGCCCTCGCTCTTGGTGGAGCACCTGCCTCTACTGTGTCCTCGCTCTTGGTGGAGCCCTGCCTCTACTGTGTCCTCGCTCTTGGTGGAGCCCTGCCTCTACTGTGTCCTCGCTCTTGGTGGAGCACCTGCCTCTACTGTGTCCTCGCTCCTGGTGGAGCACCTGCCTCTACTGTGTCCTCGCTCTTGGTGGAGCCCTGCCTCTACTGTGTCCTCGCTCTTGGTGGAGCACCTGCCTCTACTGTGTCCTCGCTCTTGGTGGAGCACCTGCCTCTACTGTGTCCTCGCTCTTGGTGGAGCGCCTGCCTCTGCTGTGTCCTCGCTCTTGGTGGAGCGCCTGCCTCTGCTGTGTCCTCGCTCTTGGTGGAGCCCTGCCTCTACTGTGTCCTCGCTCTTGGTGGAGCGCCTGCCTCTACTGTGTCCTCGCTCTTGGTGGAGCACCCGCCTCTACTCTGTCCTCGCTCTTGGTGGAGCACCTGTCTCTACTGTGTCCTCGCTCTTGGTGGAGCGCCTGCCTCTGCTGTGTCCTCGCTCTTGGTGGAGCACCTGCCTCTACTGTGTCCTCGCTCTTGGTGGAGCACCTGCCTCTACTGTGTCCTCGCTCTTGGTGGAGCGCCTGCCTCTACTGTGTCCTCACTCTTGGTGGAGCACCCGCCTCTACTCTGTCCTCGCTCTTGGTGGAGCACCTGCCTCTACTGTGTCCTCACTCTTGGTGGAGCACATGTCTCTACTGTGTCCTCACTCTTGGTGGAGCGCCTGTCTCTACTGTGTCCTCGCTCTTGGTGGAGCACCCGCCTCTACTCTGTCCTCGCTCTTGGTGGAGCACCCGTCTCTACTGTGTCCTCGCTCTTGGTGGAGCACATGTCTCTACTGTGTCCTCACTCTTGGTGGAGCGCCTGTCTCTACTGTGTCCTCGCTCTTGGTGGAGCACCCGCCTCTACTCTGTCCTCGCTCTTGGTGGAGCACCCGTCTCTACTGTGTCCTCGCTCTTGGTGGAGCACATGTCTCTACTGTGTCCTCACTCTTGGTGGAGCACCTGTCTCTACTGTGTCCTCGCTCTTGGTGGAGCACATGTCTCTACTGTGTCCTCGCTCTTGGTGGAGCGCCTGCCTCTACTGTGTCCTCGCTCTTGGTGGAGCACCCGCCTCTACTCTGTCCTCGCTCTTGGTGGAGCGCCTGCCTCTACTGTGTCCTCGCTCTTGGTGGAGCACCTGCCTCTACTGTGTCCTCGCTCTTGGTGGAGCCCTGCCTCTACTGTGTCCTCGCTCTTGGTGGAGCGCCTGCCTCTGCTGTGTCCTCGCTCTTGGTGGAGCGCCTGCCTCTGCTGTGTCCTCGCTCTTGGTGGAGCGCCTGCCTCTGCTGTGTCCTCGCTCTTGGTGGAGCGCCTGTCTCTACTGTGTCCTCGCTCTTGGTGGAGCGCCTGCCTCTACTGTGTCCTCGCTCTTGGTGGAGCGCCTGCCTCTGCTGTGTCCTCGCTCTTGGTGGAGCGCCTGCCTCTGCTGTGTCCTCGCTCTTGGTGGAGCGCCTGCCTCTGCTGTGTCCTCGCTCTTGGTGGAGCGCCTGCCTCTGCTGTGTCCTCGCTCTTGGTGGAGCGCCTGCCTCTACTGTGTCCTCGCTCTTGGCGGAGCGCCTGCCTCTACTGTGTCCTCGCTCTTGGCGGAGCACATGTCTCTACTGTGTCCTCACTCTTGGTGGAGCACCTGTCTCTACTGTGTCCTCGCTCTTGGTGGAGCACATGTCTCTACTGTGTCCTCACTCTTGGTGGAGCACCTGTCTCTACTGTGTCCTCGCTCTTGGTGGAGCACATGTCTCTACTGTGTCCTCGCTCTTGGTGGAGCGCCTGCCTCTACTGTGTCCTCGCTCTTGGTGGAGCACCCGCCTCTACTCTGTCCTCGCTCTTGGTGGAGCGCCTGCCTCTACTGTGTCCTCGCTCTTGGTGGAGCACCTGCCTCTACTGTGTCCTCGCTCTTGGTGGAGCCCTGCCTCTACTGTGTCCTCGCTCTTGGTGGAGCACCTGCCTCTGCTGTGTCCTCGCTCTTGGTGGAGCGCCTGCCTCTGCTGTGTCCTCGCTCTTGGTGGAGCGCCTGCCTCTACTGTGTCCTCGCTCTTGGTGGAGCGCCTGTCTCTACTGTGTCCTCACTCTTGGTGGAGCGCCTGCCTCTGCTGTGTCCTCACTCTTGGTGGAGCACCTGTCTCTACTGTGTCCTCACTCTTGGTGGAGCGCCTGCCTCTACTGTGTCCTCGCTCTTGGCGGAGCGCCCGCCTCTACTGTGTCCTCGCTCCTGGTGGAGCGCCTGCCTCTACTGTGTCCTCGCTCTTGGCGGAGCGCCCGCCTCTACTGTGTCCTCGCTCTTGGCGGAGCGCCCGCCTCTACTGTGTCCTCGCTCCTGGTGGAGCACCCGCCTCTACTGTGTCCTCGCTCTTGGTGGAGCGCCTGTCTCTACTGTGTCCTCGCTCTTGGTGGAGCGCCCGCCTCTACTGTGTCCTCGCTCTTGGTGGAGCGCCTGTCTCTACTGTGTCCTCGCTCTTGGTGGAGCGCCTGCCTCTACTGTGTCCTCGCTCTTGGTGGAGCGCCTGCCTCTGCTGTGTCCTCGCTCTTGGTGGAGCGCCTGCCTCTGCTGTGTCCTCGCTCTTGGTGGAGCGCCTGCCTCTGCTGTGTCCTCGCTCTTGGTGGAGCACCTGCCTCTACTGTGTCCTCGCTCTTGGCGGAGCGCCTGCCTCTACTGTGTCCTCGCTCTTGGCGGAGCACATGTCTCTACTGTGTCCTCACTCTTGGTGGAGCACCTGTCTCTACTGTGTCCTCGCTCTTGGTGGAGCACATGTCTCTACTGTGTCCTCACTCTTGGTGGAGCACCTGTCTCTACTGTGTCCTCGCTCTTGGTGGAGCACATGTCTCTACTGTGTGTCCTCGCTCTTGGTGGAGCGCCTGCCTCTACTGTGTCCTCGCTCTTGGTGGAGCACCCGCCTCTACTCTGTCCTCGCTCTTGGTGGAGCGCCTGCCTCTACTGTGTCCTCGCTCTTGGTGGAGCACCTGCCTCTACTGTGTCCTCGCTCTTGGTGGAGCCCTGCCTCTACTGTGTCCTCGCTCTTGGTGGAGCACCTGCCTCTGCTGTGTCCTCGCTCTTGGTGGAGCGCCTGCCTCTGCTGTGTCCTCGCTCTTGGTGGAGCGCCTGCCTCTACTGTGTCCTCACTCTTGGTGGAGCGCCTGTCTCTGCTGTGTCCTCACTCTTGGTGGAGCACCTGTCTCTACTGTGTCCTCACTCTTGGTGGAGCGCCTGCCTCTGCTGTGTCCTCACTCTTGGTGGAGCACCTGTCTCTACTGTGTCCTCACTCTTGGTGGAGCGCCTGCCTCTACTGTGTCCTCGCTCTTGGCGGAGCGCCCGCCTCTACTGTGTCCTCGCTCCTGGTGGAGCGCCTGCCTCTACTGTGTCCTCGCTCTTGGCGGAGCGCCCGCCTCTACTGTGTCCTCGCTCTTGGCGGAGCGCCCGCCTCTACTGTGTCCTCGCTCCTGGTGGAGCACCCGCCTCTACTCTGTCCTCGCTCTTGGTGGAGCGCCTGCCTCTACTGTGTCCTCGCTCTTGGTGGAGCGCCTGCCTCTACTGTGTCCTCGCTCTTGGTGGAGCGCCTGCCTCTACTGTGTCCTCGCTCTTGGCGGAGCGCCCGCCTCTACTGTGTCCTCGCTCCTGGTGGAGCACCCGCCTCTACTCTGTCCTCGCTCTTGGTGGAGCGCCTGCCTCTACTGTGTCCTCGCTCTTGGTGGAGCGCCTGCCTCTACTGTGTCCTCGCTCTTGGTGGAGCGCCTGCCTCTACTGTGTCCTCGCTCTTGGCGGAGCGCCCGCCTCTACTGTGTCCTCGCTCCTGGTGGAGCACCCGCCTCTACTCTGTCCTCGCTCTTGGTGGAGCGCCTGCCTCTACTGTGTCCTCGCTCTTGGTGGAGCGCCTGCCTCTACTGTGTCCTCGCTCTTGGTGGAGCGCCCGCCTCTACTGTGTCCTCGCTCTTGGCGGAGCGCCCGCCTCTACTGTGTCCTCGCTCCTGGTGGAGCACCCGCCTCTACTGTGTCCTCGCTCTTGGTGGAGCGCCTGCCTCTACTGTGTCCTCGCTCTTGGTGGAGCGCCTGCCTCTACTGTGTCCTCGCTCTTGGTGGAGCGCCTGCCTCTACTGTGTCCTCGCTCTTGGCGGAGCGCCTGCCTCTACTGTGTCCTCGCTCCTGGTGGAGCGCCTGCCTCTACTGTGTCCTCGCTCTTGGCGGAGCGCCTGCCTCTACTGTGTCCTCGCTCCTGGTGGAGCGCCTGCCTCTACTGTGTCCTCGCTCTTGGCGGAGCGCCTGCCTCTACTGTGTCCTCGCTCTTGGTGGAGCGCCTGCCTCTGCTGTGTCCTCGCTCTTGGTGGAGCGCCTGCCTCTGCTGTGTCCTCGCTCTTGGTGGAGCGCCTGCCTCTGCTGTGTCCTCGCTCTTGGTGGAGCGCCTGCCTCTGCTGTGTCCTCGCTCTTGGTGGAGCCCTGCCTCTGCTGTGTCCTCGCTCTTGGTGGAGCGTCCTGCCTCTACTGTGTCGTCTTTGGCGGGAGCTTCGAATGATGTCCAACAAAGAGACAAAGCACCTTAGAGAGAAGAACTGGTGCTGGCAGAAAAGGAAAGCTCACCTCCTACAAGCTGGAGTCGGGAAGGTAGGACTCAGACACTTTCAGCACTATCCCAATGACCCCAGCAGTTTCTGAACATGAGCCCTGCTCACATCCCTCTGGCTTTGACAGTGTGGGACCACGGGTGCTCAGACATCTTTGGATGTGGAGAGCCGACTGACGGCTGAGATGCCTGGCAACGCATACTCTCCCCACCCCTGACATGGGCAGCTGCTCACTGTTTTAAAAGTCATGCTGGTGACTTCTTGCAGGGAGTGTCTGAGTATCTCCAGCCACTCCTTCTCTCCCAGGGGATCCTCCTGGGTGCCAATCACATAGATGTCATGGGGGATGTAGTCAGCAGAGTCATCGCGCGTCTTTCCCTGGCCCTTGGAGAGAAACCAGGACGTGATCTTCTTGGGAGGGGGGGCGTTACCTTTAACAGCAAAACCCAACACCAAGTGAGTCAAAGGCATGTCAGGTTAAGGACATCAGGGAATTTCAAAATGGGGGGGAGGGAGGAAGGGGGACACAGTCATGCAACCCCACCAAGGCAAATGCCTTGACTGCCAATACGGCCCCAACGCCAGCTGGAGTCGGAGCTCAGTGAACGTCTTTGTAAAGGTAACAGTAAGTTTTCCAGCACAGAAACACCTCTGGGTGACCAGAACCAGTGGAACAGGAGGACAACATAGTCTAGGTGGAGGGGTGGTAATGACACATAAGGTGTGTGGCCCTGTCACTCGGGAATTTACAAGGCTGTTGGTGAGTAGGCCAAGTGAGTTGACACTCACTTTGTGCATCTGGTTTTATGTGGGTATTGGGGAATTGAACCCAGGTTGTTATGCTTTGTAAGTAGGTGCCTTAACCGCTGAGCCATCTCTCCAGCCCAGGATGAGCCGTTCTTATTTCCTCCTGCAGGTGCACGCGTCTCAACTCACAGGGTCAGAAGCACAGGACTGGAGTATCGATCAGTGCTCAGTTCTGCTTCCCCAGGGCTCGCAGTGGGCACAGCAGTGCTGGAGCTACTGGGCTACCATTGTGGAGATCCTCCCACCCTACCCTCCCACAGGCTCCTCCCACATGCCTTCTGTGGAAAGAGTGCCCTTGCCCTTGTGCAATGGGATGGCCCGGCCCTGTCCAACCAGAAGAGTTCTCTGTCAACAGTGGGAAAATAGAGAGGTCCCTGTGCCACATGCATGAACCCCCAAGAACCATAAGAGTCTACGATTCCCAGTAAGGGTGAATTTATGACAAATGAGTGCTTTAGATAATATGCTTCATGCAAAAGCTCTTTATCTGAGCTTCACATTTACTGGGAAATCTTCTATTTATTTCTAGTTCAATACTTAAACCAAAATATTATTCAGTATAATTGGTCATTCATATAATACACACCTATATACTAATATAGGACTATATGTTTTAGCCTCCAATATATATTTAGCACCTTAGCATTTATTTATAGGTGATTACTTATACTAAATCATTTAGTGCACTTATAATCTAGTATATAAACACATTAGCATATATGTTAGGTATTTATTTCTAGCTAAGCATACACTGAAAACTTGTCTGTTATTTATTTATTTATTGAGAGAGAAAGAGACAGAGAGAAACAGAGAGAGAGAGAGAGAGAATAGGTATACTAGGGCCATTTCAGCCACTGTGAATGAACTCCAGATATGCGTGCCCTTGCGCCACTTTTTGTATCTGGCTAAACGTGGGACCTGGAGATTTGAACGGGGGTTCTTAGGCTTGGCAGGTGGGCACCTTAACTGCTAAGCCCTCTCTTCAACCCTTGTCTGTTATCTATATGCTATTCAAACTTAATTGGGCATCCTCTGTCCATCCATCCATCTATCCATCTACAGATCTGTCTCACTCTAGAGATAAATAAGAGTTGGATTTCTTTCTTCCAGACTGGGGGCTTTCACTGTGGTTACTTTTGGGTTCACTGGTCTGGGAGCTCATTTATCTATGTTCATCATCTCAGGTGGAATTTTTTGAAAGGAGGCTGTATAGATAGCATGGAGCCCGGACCTGGCAGGACAGCTGAGTGTCTTCTGCTCACAGCGGAAGGCAGACCTTAAGGGGACTCACCCATGTTCCAGGTGCCGATGAAGATGGTGATCATGTCGGGCTCCGGCTGCTCTGAATGCTTATTCTTCATCTGCTGCAGGAGCTGGCAGAAGCCTTCTCTCTTCTGGGGAGGAAGGGCAGATACATGGACAAGGGCCTCCCCCCGCCCGGCACATTACACTCCACAAAGGGCTTAGTCCTTTGGCTTTGTACATTCAAGACTACCTTCATAAGGTACAACCTGAAATGTCATGTGCCCTCATTTAAAGTTAGCCTGTCCTGTTGACTACAGGGAGTACAAATCAGTTTAACCTTGCAGGATGGCCACCCAGAGGCACGCATCCAAAGACATGAGCAGGTGGCTTCTCAGAGCCAGCAGGGGTGTGACTCAAAGATACAATCAGGACCTTCACACAGATCCAACAGTATCATATCACCAGAGCACATCCAACTGAAAGAGACTCGTGAATAACTGTCTTATAGACAACCCATAAGCTAGAAAACCACAATGTTTTAAAATTATGGTACAGAAATACCCATAAAGAGGTGGTTGTAATATATTCTTTTTTAGTTTTTATTTATTTTTTATTTTTATTTATTTATTTATTTTGGTTTTTTCGAGGTAGGGTCTCACTCTAGCCCAGGCTGTCCTGGAATTAACTATGTAGTCTCAGGGTGGCCTTGAACTCAAGGCGATCCTCCTACCTCTGCCTCCCGAGTGCTGGGATTAAAGGCGTGCGCCACCACGCCCGGCTCTTTTTTATTTTTGTGATATATTCTTAAGTGAGAAAGCTTCTTGGCAAACATGGTTGGTATAAATGGCACCTCTACATTTTTATTTATTTATTTATTAAAATTTTTTTGTTTATTATTTATTTATTTATTTGAGAGTGACAGACAGAGAGAGAAAGAGGCAGATAGATAGATAGACAGAAACAGGCAGGTAGAGAGAGAGAGAGAACGGGCATGCCAGGGCCTCCAGCCACTGCAAATGAACTCCAGATGCATGTGCCACCTTGTGCATCTGGCTAACGTGGGTCCTGGGGTATCGAGCCTTGAACCGGGGTCCTTAGGCTTCACAGGCAAGCGTTTAACCACTAAGCCATCTCTCCAGGCCCCATTTTTATTTTATGTTTTTGGAGAGAGACATAGAGAGAGGAAGACAGATAGAGAATGGGCATGCCAGCAGCCTCTCAGCCTCTGTGAACGAAATCCAGATGTGTGCGCCCCCTTTTGGGCAAGTGCAGCATTGTGCCCTTGTGTCACTTTGCATTTGGCTAAACATGGGATCTGGAGATTGGAACCTGGAGATTGGAACCAGCATTCTTAGGCTTAGCAGGCAGGCGCCTTAACCACTAAGCCATCTCTCCAGCCCCCCATTTTTATTTTTTAAAAACCATCTAGCCAGGGCTGGAGAGATGGCTTAGCGGTTAAGGTGTTTGCCTGCAAAGCCAAAGGATCCTCGTTTGACTTTCCAGGACTCACATAAAGCCAGTTGCACAAAGAGGCACATGTGTCTGGAGTTCATTTGCAGTGGCTGGAGCCCCTGGCACACCCATTCTCTCTCTTTCTCCCTCTTTCTCTCTCTCAAATAAATAACTAAAACATGTTAAAACAAACAAACAAACAAACAAACAAACAAACAAACAAACCCATCTATCCAGGGATGGCGACTCATGCCTTTAATCAGTGCATGGAAGGCTGAGACAGGTGGATTATCATGAGTTCAAGGCCAGACAGGGCTACTAGTGAGTGCCAGGCCAGCCAGAGCTATATAGAAAGAACCTGCCTCAGGAATCCAAAAACCTTAAGGGGATGGTATTGTATATATGTAAGCAGAAGAACAGATTACTGGGGGGGGGGAGAGACTAAGTGAGGTCAGTGGAAGAGATTGAGTAAAGGAAGGGTGGGGGGAGGGCTAATCAAAATTTAAGAGCATGTAAATAAGTCATATGTTAACCTACTTTTCTGGACAGTGGAAAGCTCAGAAGCAACAGATTTTTACTAGAACATTTTCAGTGCCAGGGATGGGATACCTTCCTATGAATTGTTGGCCAGGGAGATCACAGATACCCCCAAAACATTATAGGCCATTGCCAAGGCTCTTGGTTTTCCACCAGGAAAGACCCTATTGCTGAAGACTCCACTGCAAGATCACTGAGAAATCCTGCTGGAGCTGAGCTGAAAGCCTCCTCCCTATAGACCAGCTGACAGAAAGCTGGAACAAAAGCTACCCTGCATGCAATTCTATGGGAAAGAGAAAGATCACCGCTGGAGATAAACAACAGTGAACTCTGCAAGCCTTAAGTTTGGCCAGCCAGACCAAATGAGCCAACGGGTGCAATATGGCATGTCTGTTATGGGGGAAACCAACTGCTCTCTAATTGGACAGGAGGCCTACTCCATGGGAGGGAATACATCCCTGATACTAAAAACCTACAACAGGGTTAGTCATGAGCCCTAGGGGTGTAACATCTGCTGGTGTCTGGCTAAATGTATACACTATGCTCACCAAACTGCCTGGAAGCACTTCTCTTAATGTCCATACACGTATATTAATGCTACTCTCATTTTTGGTTAGAGAAGCTTCTCTTTTCAGATGGCAGTGACCTCGGGATGACTCAGAAGGCACCATGGTGCTGAGAAGAAGGGACAGAGGAGTGCTCAGCACTGAGACATCTCTAACACACCTTCCAAGGCTCAGGGTCCATTGTGGAAGAGGGGGCGGAAAGAATGTAAGAGCCAAAGGAAGAGTAGGACTCCTTACAACGTGCTCCTCCAGACACAAAATGGCCTGGATATCCATGACCTCACAGTGCCTGGCACTACCTACACAAGACCATCATAATAGGAGGAAAAGATCATGACATCAAAATGAAAAGAGAAACTGATTGAGAGGGGGAGGGGATATGATGGAGAATGAAGTTGCAAAGGGGAAGGTGGGGGGAGGGAGGGAATTACCATGGGATATTGTCTACAATTAAGGAAGTTGTCAAAAAAAAGTCCTAAAACCAAGGGTCTATTCCAGAGTTAAATAGTGGTATATGAGTGCTTAAAAAAATTAGTTATTTATTGAGACAGAGGGAGAGAGAGAGAGAGAGAGAGAGAGAGAGAGAGAGAGAATGGGCATGCCAGAGCCTCTTGCCACTGCAAATGAATTCCAGATGCACACATCACTTTGTGCATCTAGCTTTATATGGGTGCTGGGGAATCAAACCCAGGCCATCAGGCTTTGAAACAAGTGTCTTTAACTGCTGAGTCAATCTCGCCAGCCCCGGGTGCATTTTTTTTTCTTTGAGGTAGGGTCTTACTCTAGCTTAGGCTGACCTGGAATTCACTATGGACTCTCTCAGGGTGGCCTCGAACTCACGGCTATTTTCCTCCTACCTCTGCCTCCCGAGTGCTGCGATTAAAAGCGTGTGCCACCACGCCCGGCCTGGGTGCTTTTATTTTAAGCTTCTGATGTGTTTTCTACTTTTTCGCCAATGAGAACAAGTGATGTGATGAAAGAAAATTTAAAGAAACTAAGTAAAAACAAACGAACATAAAAGAAGGAAGCGGCCTCACTCCTGTTTCCTTAATAATTTTTTCCTGGGTCCCCAGTGGGGCGTGAGGCAGACTTGTTCCTCTCTTAGGTGACAGTTGGCAGGGTGGGCTGACTAAGTGAAGACACATGAAATTTCAACTTGTGCCCCATGGAAGGACTGATGTGTGCCTGTCTCCAGCATACAAGGTCAGCAATTTCAGCTGACTCAGCCTCCTGACTGCACTGTCAGTAGTCTCGTTCTGAAGACAGCAGTTCCCCAGGGCTTAATGATGGCCCTTCGTCGAAACCTATCTTTTCATTAGGATGGCTCAGGAATCAGTGTCTCAACTCCTCCAGGCTCGCAGCGTCGGGGCAGAGCTAACTGGCTTTTGGAATTATGACCCTGTACTCAGAGTGCTGCCCAGCTAAGTGAGCTTTCTCTCTACCTCCTGCCATCTCTCTGCTCCCCGCTCTATTGTTCCTGCCAGCTGTGGCACCCCCAGATCTCATCACAGCCAACACCTGCCACTGTACCCTCACATTCATCCCCAGGGCAGGTTGGGCACATTGTGGGACTATCTTTATAAGCCTACACTGGGCACCCTCTTCCCTCACCCTTGCTCATAGTGCCTGGCATGTGGGGTTAGCTACATGTGTCTCTGTGGGCCATTTTTACTGCCTCATGTGAGCGATGCAGAACAATATGGACAGCAAGGTGTTGATGTGGGGTTTCAGCCCATTGGTGGGATTTCTGTGGTATAATTTGGGCCAGCAAAACCTGTCTCTGGCTGCCCAGAGGCCCACTCAGGGTTTCCCACTGCTTCCCAATGTCTCTTCCTCTGGTGGTCAGTACTGGCAGGTACACTCTTGCAAGATGGAAACTCCCAGATCCATGGGCTGGAGAGATGGCTTAATAGTTAAGGCATTTGTCTGTGAAGCTTAAGGACCCTGGTTCAATTCCCCAGGACCCATGTAAGCCACATATGCACAAGGGGGCACATGTGTCTAGAGGTTGTTTGCAGGGGCTAGAAGCCCTGGTGTGCCCCCTCCCTCTTTCTCTCTCTCTGCCTTTCTTTCTTTCTCTCTCTCTCAAAATAAATAAATAAATAAAAATTAAAAGAAAAAAAAACTCCCAGATTCAGCCCAGATAAACAGAGAACCTCTGAGCCAGGTTGGCACTGGGTGAAGCACAGGTGGCAAAGAGTGACTGCTCTCAGCTGGAGACAGTGGAGCAAGGAGGGAGCTGATGAGTGGACCCCTAGCACGTCAAAATGGCCTGTTTTAGGAGTCTGTTGTCACTGGGCTGGAGAGAGAGCACAACTGGTAAAGTGCTCACATCACACACGTGAGGTCTGAGTTCCACCCCCCGAGCCATGAGAAAATGCTGGGCTTGGTGGCACAGCTGGGCTTGGTGGCACACGCTTGTAATTCCGACGCTGACTGTGGAGGCAGCGACAAGAGGACCCCTGGGACTTGCTGGCCAGCCAGTCCAGGCCAACGAGCGCCTTGGTCTCAAATAAGTGGACAGTGTTCCTTCCTGAAGAACAGCACCTGAGGTTGTCCTCTGGTTTCCACATGCATGCACACAAATGCACTTGCACACACAGAGACACACATGTAACAAAGGAAAAGAAAGAAAGCAAAAAGTCTGCCGCCACTTACTTTGGAGTCAGCAAACACGTACTCCTTCCGCAGGGTCCTCTCCTTCTCAGTCTCCACCAAAATCACCAGCTTATTCAGAAACTTCTGGGACTTGATCAGCTGCAGGACTTGAGAAAAAGAGTTCATTCAGCTGTTCACCCGCTCCCTCAATCAGGATGTCCAAGTGTCCACTGTGTTCCAGGCACCTGCCCTTCAGACCCCGAGGCCAAGCCTCAAGGTAGTGTGACTCTATCTACCCATCTTTTTCACTTTCCCCCTCTTTGCACCTCTATGGACCCTCTCTTTCCTTCTTTTGCTTTTAAAGTATGTAAATTTAATAGAACAGTTTAGGGCTGGAGAGATGACTTAGTGGTTAAGGCGTTTGCCTGCAAAGCCAAAGGATCCTGGTTTGATTCTCCAAGACCCACGTAAGCCAGATGCACAAGGGGGCACGTGCATCTGGAGTTCGTCTGCAGTGGCTGGAGGCCCTGGTGTGCCTATTCCCTACCTCTCTCTCTCTGACTCTTTCTCAAATAAATAAATAAAATATATATTTAAAAAAATAGAACAGTTTAGTTTTAGTTTTCATCAACAGTTGAGTCAAACTGTTCAGTAAGATTTTAATATAGTTTTTATTTTTATTTATTTGAGAGGGGACAGAAAGATAGACACAGAAAGACAGAGAGGGAGGGAGAGAATGGGTGAGCTGGGGCCTCTAGCCTTTGCAAACGAACTCCAAACACATGTGCCACCATATGCATCTGGTTTACATGGGTTCTGGGGATGTGAACCCAGGTCCTTATGTTTCACAGGCAAGTGCCTTAACAACTAAGCCATCTCTCCAGCCCCAGTAAGCTTTTATTTTATTTATTTTATTTATTTTTCCAGTAAGCTTTTTGTAACCAATTTACCCATCTCCTACAGCCCCCTCCAATGCCCTGCTCACTGAAGGCACCTGATTCCAACTCCTCCATAAACGTGCGTGCGCGCACCCCCCAATGCTGTTCAGCTTGCCATTCCCTGAGGGTTCCATTTTAAATGTTTCTATTATACATTGGCTTCTACTATGGGAGATGGAGGCTTGGCTCTTTTTCACACACCCCACCTGCATTCCCTTCTTCCTCCAAACCAGTGCACAGTTTCAGTTTCTCCACCGTCTTTCCAATGCCCGCATCTTGCTTTTGCTGATACTTGGTTGTTTGCTAGGGGATACGGGGAGGCCTGTAGCTCCTAGACAATCTGTTCTTTATTTTCCTGAGTTAATAATTGCATAATTGCTAGGTCTTTTCTCCTCTGCTTCCTCCTCCTCCTCTTCTTGTGGTGCTGGGAGCTGAACTCAGTGCCTCACACATGTTGACCTATGACCCTAGCCCCATGCCACATGTTTTCATTAGTTCAAACTCTCCGACCAGTTTGTAAATATCTTTTCTTATTTTAAAATTTACTTATTTATTTTAGAGAGAGAGAGAGAGGAGGGGAGATGAGAGAAAGGAGAGAAGAGGAGAGAAAAGATAACATGGACATGCCAGGGTCTCTGGCTTTAACCATTTTGTGCATCTGGCTTTATGGGGATACTGGGGAATTTAGTCTGAGTCATCAGGCTATGCAAGCAAGTGCTTTTAATTATTGAGCCATCTCCTCAGCTCCTGGTAACTCTCTTTTCTATGTGACTAAGCATTTCTGTCCTTGTCTTTGTCCCCTGGAATACTTTCCCGGGTTCTCTCAGACAGCCCTGATGCAGGGCTTCAACACTGTCTCTGTCTTTCATTAGGCTCAGTTCATAGACTCTAGGTCATTCGCTTTCCCTGTTTAACCTTCTCTTTGGTGAAGTAACATCTCTAGTAGCTTTCCCAGAAAGGAAGACTGGATAATAAACTTTCCAAATATCTTCTATTAGCAAATATTAATTGTACAACATAATGGTCTTCCCTGTGACACCTTCATACATGCACAGAACATACATTAATCCCCTCTCCCAATCCTCTTAACAGTTCTCCTACTTCTCTCTCTCTCTCAGTTCTACATGAGAGAAAACATGGGATGTTTGTCTGAGTTTAATTTTTTAAAAATATATTTTATTTATTTATTGGAGAGAGAAAAAGAGGCAGAGAGGGAGAGAATGGGCATGCCAGGGCCTCCAACCACTGCAAACAAACTCCAGATGCATGCGCCCCCTTGTGCATCTGGCTTACGTGGGTCCTGGAGAATCGAACTGGGATCCTTTGACTTTGCAGGCAAATGCCTTAACTGCTAAGCCATCTTCTCCAATTCTGAGTTTAATTTTTCACATAACATGATGATCTCCAGTTCCAACCATTTTCCTGCACATATTTCATTCTTTTTATGGCTGACTAACACCCCATTGTGTGTGTGTGTGTATTGTTTTCCTTTATCCATATGTTGATGGGCACCTAGGCCAATTCTATGCTTGGCGATCATGAAAATGCCATGATAAATACAGGTGTGTGGCTTTTTCTACTGTTGCTGACTTTCAGTCCTTCAGTGTTAGAACTGGACCATATGGCAGAGTTTTCCTTCCAGTCTTTTGAGGACCCTCCATACTGATTTCCACACGCCTGTGACTGTTACATTCCCACCAACAGTGTGTGAGGGTTCCCTCCTCCTTTGCTTTCTTGAAGACATCCATTGAGAATCTCAGTAAATTTTTGATTTGCATTTTTCCGATAGGGATGTTGACAATCTTCTCAGGTATTTATTGTTAATTTGTACTTCCTGTGTAAACTAACCACTTAATTTATTTGCCCACTCACTGATTGGATATTTTTAAAAATTTTTGTTTATTTATTTGAGAGTGATAGACAGACAGAAAGAGAAAGAGGCAGATAGAGAGAATGGGTGTGCTAGGGCCTCCAGCCACTGCAAATGAACTCCAGATGCATGTGCCACCTTGTGCATCTGGCTTACGTGGGTGCTGGGGAATCGAGCCTCAAACCAGAGTCCTCAGACTTCACAGGCAAGTGCATAACTGCTAAGCTATCTCTCCAGGCCCTGGATTTTTTTTTTGTTAGTTCTTTATATATTCTAGATATCAATCCCCAATCATATGTATAGCTAGCAAAGATTTCCCCCTTTCTGTAGGCTTCCTCTTCACTCTGTTAACAGATTCATTTGCTGTGCAGAGGCTTTATAATTTTATGCTTCCTGCTGGTCAATTCTTTTTTAATTTTTATTGTTTTTTTTTTTTTTTTGAGGTAGGGTCTCACTCTATCCCAGGCTGACCTGGAATTCACTATGTAGTCTCAGGTGGCCTTGAACTCACAGTGATCCTCCTACCTCTGCCTCCAGAGTGCTGGGATTAAAGGTGTGCACCACCACGCCCAGCCCTACTGGTCAATTCTTCTTAGCATATCCATAGCTACTGCAGCCCTACTCAGAAAGTCCTTGCCTTTCCTTGAATCTAGAAGCATCCTCCCTTTTTCCTTTCATCATTTCAAAGTTTCAGGTCTTACATCAAGGTTTTTGACCTTTTTGAGTTAGTTTTGTGCACGGTGAGAGACAAGAGTCTTTTTCAGTTTTCTGAATGCATATCCACTTTCCCAGTACCATTTAAATCTAACCTCCACTGTGTTTTGGAAAACTTTAATAAAAACAATCAGATAGATTGTAGCCGTATAGGTCTATTTCTGGGTCCTCTATTCTATTCTATTGCATTCGTCTGTGTCTGTTTCTGTGCCAGGACTATGCTGATTTTGTCCCTATGGTTCTAGTATAATTTGAAATCAGGTATTGTGATCTTTCCATCATTGCTCTCTTGGGCAATGAATTTTCGGAGACCTTGTGTTTGAGAATTCCACCTCCCACTTAACTAGCAGAATTGGAAGATCTGAAATAACCTTTTCTCAACTCTGAACACCGTGTTCCATCTTCTCTAGTTTGCATAATCACTGCTATAAAATGATGTTTTGATTCGCCTGTGTGAAGGAGCATTAACACAGCAGCCCTGAGATTTTTCCCTAGAAGGGCTTGCTTGCAAGGCTGTCCCATGGATGACATCTGGGAACTTGGACTTCAGAACGGTTCCCACCTTGCCAGAAGGGATGAGTGGCTCACTGTGCCTACGTGGACTGTGCAATATGATAGTGCATATGGAAGGCGCACCTGCCAGGCAGAGGCTGTTGATGATGTGACCAGCCCCCAGTTAAAAACACTAAACACTGGACTGGGGGTGTGGCTCAGTGGTAGAGTGCTTGCTTGGCATGCACAAGGTCCTGCAAAACTGCAGGCCAAACCTTGGGCAATGAGACTCTAATGAGTCTCTGGTAGACTTTTTGTCACAACTGTTAAAGGGAGTGAGTGCGTTCAGCGGATGTGACCTCCAGGAGAGCTCTCAGAAGCTCATGGAGGCCTCTAGACGTCAGCCCACGTGGTTTTTTCCTTTGGCTGATTTTGCTTTGAGTCCTTTAAGCTCAGTAAGTCACAGCACAAATGTGTCCCTGAGTCTGGGGCCCATCAAGCAATCTGTGCTGTGACCTTGTCCTGGAAGTTTTTAGGGCTTGACCTTTGAACCCAATGTTGAGAGACCTTCCCATGCTAGCTGTCCCTTCTCTGCTGTGCAGAGCACCTGGGGACTTTTCAATCTGGAAACATGCACTTTCAGCAAGACAGTTGTTTGAATTCTTTGGTGGACTTTCTGTTTCCCTGTTTTCTTTTACTAACACTTATTACTGGTTTGAACCAGCTGATCTGGCATAGTAATGCACATTTGTAACCCCAGCTGAGGTAGGAGCCAGCCTAGACTACAGAGAAAGTTTCAGGCCAGCCTGGGTTATACAGTGATATTCTGTCTCCCTACCACCCCCCGAAAGCAAAATCTACCTCTCTATTTTTCTACCATATTGTTCTTATTCTACCTTCTGAAAGTTTTCCTCAACTTTATCTTTCTACCCTTCCACTGAGTTTAAAAAAATATTTTATTTATTTATGAGAGAGAGAGAGAGAGACTGAGAGAGGGAGAGAGAGAATGGGCATGCCAGGGCCCCCAGCTACTGCAAATGAACTCCAGACATATGTGCCACCTTGTGCATCTGGCTTATGTGGATCCTGGGGAATCGAACCTGGGTCCTTATGGCTTCGCAGGCCAGAACCTTAACCACTAAGCCATCTCTCCAGCCCTCTACTGGGCCTTGTGCATAAGAGGTACTGCACATCATCACTGACCTGCATCTCCATTCCTTTTTGAGTTCTTGTTTTTAATATTTCTTTTTATTAAATTAAAAAACATTTTAAAGATGGATTCTCATGTAGCCAAGGCTGGTTTTGAGCTCCTGATCTTCCTGCTTCAGTTTCCCCAAGTTGTCCTTCTTCTGCCCTTCTGCCTCCTTTTTCTGCTCATTTTTCTTCTGTTCTTACCTCATGGTCTAATTTTTTTATCCATGTAACCCCCCCCCCATGGGGTTTGTCCTTTTACTCATCTGTTCTTCAGTGCCCCCACTGACCCTCCACTGTTGCACGCTCAGAAGAGTTAGACCCTGAGAGAAACCAAGGCACGAAATCCTGAGCCATCCCCACCTGAAGGCAGGCTTCAGTGAAGAAGCCATCATTACAGTGCTGTGAGCTGGAGTCTGACAGGGACGGCTAGATTTGCAATTATGAGGTTGACTCGGGAAACGGCTGGCATTGCAGGTCTGAAGCAGTCAGCGCTGGTACTTCATGTGGCACCATCTGCAATGCTGTGACCCTCTGTTAAAGCTGTCTTCCCTTCCTATTGGCTGCAGCCCAAGAAAGGACCGCGTCTGCTTTGTGTGCCCCTGGGACCCAGGCCAAACGAGTGACAAGTGTGAAGAAGGAATAGAAGTCTTCATGAGCTCCTTCCTTAATTCGTTTCCTGAACTTTTCTTATACTACATAAGGAACCTATACCTCACTGGTTTAAAGTATCCAAATGTAAATAAGTCAAGCTGCAAATTAAGCACCCATGCTTTAAAATAAAAGCAGTTAAAGGCTCTTGCTGGCCCGAGCTGGATTCCCCAGTGCTCACGTAAAGGTAAATGCACAAAGTGGCACATGTGTCTGGAGTTGGCACCAGCAAGAGGCCCTGGAGTGCCCATCCTCTCTATCTCTCTGCTCACAAATAAATAAAAATATCTTAAAAAATAAATATAAATCTAGGTTGAGCGTTGTGGTACATGTCTAATCTTGCCATTCAGGAGGTGAAGGCAGGAGGATGGTGAATTTGAAGCTAGCCTAGCTACATATTGAGTCCTTGTCTCAAATAAACGAATTTTGCCACTTATATCATTTTTGTCAAGTAGCTTTTCACATCAAGTAGATACTTCATATATATTGTGGCTATTTCTCCTTGTTAATGAAGTACTTCTGTACCATAATTTAAAACACTATGAGCTGAGTGTGGTAGGCGGGTCACTGTGAGTTTGAGGCCAGCCTGGGGCTATAAAGTGAGTTCCAGGTCAGCGGAGGCTAGAGTGAGACCTTGCCTTGAAAAAACTCACATAAAACAAACACAAACTACTATGACAGCTAGGCTTGGTAATACCTGTAATTTCAGCACTCAGGAAGCTGAGGCAGGAGGATCACTGCCAGTTCAAGGCCTGGGCGACACAGTGAGATGCCAGTCCAGATTACACATTAAGACCCTGTCTCAAAGAACCCACACATAGGCTAGAGAGATGGCTTACCAGTTAAGGTGGCTGCCTGTGAAGCCTAAGGACCCAGGTTCCCCCAGTACCCACATAAACCAGATGTACAAGGTGGCACTTGCATCTGGAGTTTTTTTGCAGTGGCTGGAGGCCCTGGCTTGCCCATTTTCTCTATCTGCCTCTTTCTCTTTCTGTCTGTCTGTCTCTCTCTCTCAAATAAATAAACAAAACAAAATTTTTTTTTTCCGGTTTTTCGAGGTAGGGTCTCACTCTAGCTCAGGCTGACCTGGAACTCACTCTGTATTCTCAGGATAGCCTTGAACTCATGGCAATTCTTCTACCTCTGCCTCAGGAGTGCTGGGATTAAAGGTGTGCACCACCACGCCCAGCTCAACAAAATATATTTTTTTAAAAACTCATACATAGGGGCTGGAGAGATGGCTTGGTGGTTGGGGCGCTTGCCTACAAAGCCAAGGGACCTCAGTTCGATTCCTCAAGATCCACGTAAGCCAGATGCACAAGGTGGCACATGCGTCTGGAGTTTGTTTGCAGTGGCTGGAGGCCCTGGCGCGCCCATTCTCTCTCTGCCTCTTTCCCTCTCTTGCTCTCTCAAATAAATTAATAAATAATTTTTTAAAAACCCCATACATAGACAAACCCATGGCATTTGAACTTAGAGCTGGTCCACAATCCAATTATTCCTGGATCCCCCATGACTGGGTGATCCTTGTTTGCATTCTCACAGTGTCAGCGGTGTCTGACCATAGCTTTTCTATTGGGATCTGATGGGATGATTTATGGGAAAACAGTCGATGGCAATATTATTTCATCTTGGCCTGTGAGCTGCATAAGTTTCCCAACCTCCCAACAGCACTTAGGGAGAAAGGCTGGCCTCTCTGCATTCAAAAGCCACTGTTAGGAAGTGATTTATTCTTTGGCAGATTGCCCGTCCCTCACTGGGCCCAGTGTCCTCCACCTTCACCTCTTCCAGACAGTAGGCACTCAGCTTTCTGCCAGATTGGTTGAGAAGCCCCTGGCAGTGTGGAGCAGCGAGATCTGGTGGGTACCACCCTGTAACAAACTTCCATCTGGTTTGCTTATGGCCCCACTGTCACCCTACTTCCAGGGACCTCTGATGCCTGTTGTGAGTTATGTGAGATATCAGGAGTCAAGTTTGTCTACCATGTGCTGAAAGTTGTTTTCTTTTTTATGAGAGAGAGGGCAAGAAGGGGGGGGGGGAGAGAGAGAGAGAGAGAGAAAATTGGCACACCAGGGCCTCCAGCCACTGTAATTGAACTTAGATGTGTGCGCCACCTTATGCACATGTGAGACCTTGCGCTCTTGAGTCACCTTGTGCATCTGGCTTATGTGGGACCTGGAGAGTCAAACATGGGCACTTAGGCTTCGCAGGTAATCATCTTAACCACTAAGCCATCTCTCCAGCCCAAGTTTTGTATTTTATAAGTTGGTTACTGCTGTCCATCTGCTTTCCAGCTATTTCTTCTGTCTTCTCTCCCATTCTCTTTGTGTTTGTGAGTGTTGCCATCTGGAAGGGAGGTGGCACCCAATGGCTGCCTCAAGCAGGAGTCTCACTGAGCAGAAATGGTGGGTGGATATCATGTATGTTTGAGGATGTCATCAGCACCTCCAGCAGAGCAGCAGCAGCAGCAGGTTTCCCAACATTGCACACCTTGAGTTCCACCACAGCCAACCAGATGTGCCAGAACTTCCCAAAAGGCCTTTCCTCTGAACTAGTTTTCCTTGGCATCTGTTTATAGGACACTGGCTACTGCCAGGATGTGACAGTCTGTTTGATCAGCAAGTGGCCCACTTTCCCACATCAGATAAATAAAACCAGAAGCTCTTCTCACATCTGTCCCCTTCCCCTACCCATCTCTCCCACCAGCAGGCTTTACTGGATCTTCTTTTTTTTTTGTCTTTTTTTTTGAGGTATGTTTTTTTTTTTTTTTTTTTTTGAGGCCGACCTGGAGCTCACTCTGTAGTCCCAGGCTGGCCTTGAACTCATAGCAATCCTCCTACCTCTGCCTCCCAAGTGCTGGGATTAAAGGCATCTGTCACCACACCTGGCTTCCAGATCTTTATTTTTATCAGTCTTAACTCTGTTCATATCTCCCTAACCCAAGCCACCACTTCCTGTCTGACTATTGTCATAGAATCCTCAGTGGTCCCCATCTGCACTCTCTCCCCTCTCAAAATTTCTGCTCAGCATAGCAAGGGGAATCAGGCCATACTCCTGCTCAGAACCTTCCATGGGGAAACCACATGTTTGTCCTTCCTCTGCTTCCTGATGTCCCAGCTTCCCATATTCACCATGCTCAACTTGATCCACCTTGGCACCTACCCAGAGCCTCTGTCCCTGGTCTTTGCACAGCCAGAAATTTCCTCCCACTCAGCTCTAGGCTCTAATGTATATCCTTGGGAGGTCTTGACTCATGAGCACTCTGTCTTCCTGTTTAAATTCCTAGCAGAGAGTTTCTTGCTCTGGAAAATTCTTTTTAAAAAAGTATTTTATTTATTACTTTTTACTTACTTACTTACTTACTTAATTAATTTATTTATTTGAGAGAGAGGGAGAGAATGGGCATGCCAGGGTCTCCAGCCACTGCAAACAAACTCCAGACGCGTGCACCACCTTGTGCATCTGGCTTGACATGGGTCCTGGAGAATCAAACTCAGGCCCTTGGGTTTTGCAGGCAAGCACCTTAACAGCTGAGCCATCTCTCCAGCATCTGGCACATTTTTAGCTCATATCTGATTATTTGTTCTATAAAGTCCTCACTTCTCTATGAGGGTTCCCATGACTCAAGAAACCTTATAGGAAACGACTCCATTTGCTTTTCTCTTGATAATCTGATCTGGTTTTGCCACCAACTCCAGATGGTAGAAAGAGACCATTTCTCCCCTGAATGATGTAGGTCCTTCCATCCACCATACCTCACTTTTAGATTTGTTTTTTTGAGAGGGGGTCTCACTCTAGCCCAGGCTGACCTGGAATCCACTCTGTAGTCTCAGGGTGACCTTGAACTCACGGCCATCCTCCTACCTCTGCCTCCCGAGTGCTGGGACTAAAGGTGTGTGCCACCATGCCCGGCTCATACCTCACTTCCTGCAAGGGGCTCTCCAACACTGATTCGTTCCTGTCCCCAGGCCATTTCTTCCATCTCAGGGCCAACACCCAGGCTGGGCTCAGGAGAGGAGACAGGCCCCATCCCTGGTCCATGCCTGGACTCTCTGCCACTCAGCAGTGGGGGAGGTGATGCACAAGATGCTTTCATAAACATGAGCTCATTGGTCCTCATGCAATCTCCAAGAGATGTTCATGTTTACTCCCACTTTAAAGATGAAGAAATGGGGGCTGGAGAGATGGCTTAGTGGTTAAGGCATTTGTCTGCAAAGCCCAAGGATCCTGGTTTGACTCTCCAGGACCTACATAAGCCAGATGCACAAGGGGGCGCATGCATCTGGAGGTCGTTTGCAATGGCTGGAGGCCCTGGCATGCCCATTCTCTCTCTCTCTCTCTCTGCCTTTTTCTCTCTGTCAAATAAATAAATAAATAAATAAGTAAAATATATTTTTAAAAATTTAAAAAGATGAAGAAACGGAGGCCCAGAGAAGCTAAGTGACTATTTCAATGCGTTACGGCCAGCAGGTGGCATGTTTGAACGTAGGTTGTAGATCCCAGGCCTGAGGGATCTACTAGCCCAAGCGCCCACTTCTTCCCAGTGGCGCCAGCTCAGCATGGGATCTAACTTACAGGTTCTTGTCTGAGGTGCCTCATTAATTAGCACAGTCGGTAGCGTATCAATCTCATAGGTTCTTGTTTGGAGTTTCCAAAGCCTTTCAAGTGCCTAATATAACATTCTCATATCAAATGTGAAATATGAAAAAAATGTTGTCATGGCTGGGCACTGTGGTGAGCATCTTTTAATCCCAGCACGTGGGAGGCAGAGGAAGGAGCATCACCATGAGTTCAAGGCCACCCTGAGACTACATAGTGAATTCCAAGTTAGCTTTGGCTAGAGCGAGACCGTTCCTCAAAAAACCAAAATAAATAAAATGTTGTCATGGCCACGAGGCTAAATGATCTAGCACTCACCTGGCCCTCCAGTACTGTCCCCACCCCCTCCTCCGGACTTCTTTCTGTTCTTTTTCAAGACCCCTGTTGGACCACCTCATGGTGTTTGCACATGCTGGCAAGCTCTTCCCTCAGGCCCCTCTCTGCCTGGTCATTCTCAACCTGCAACCTCAGCTCATGTCCTCTTTCTACAAGGAGCCAGCCTACAGTGTGTGCCTCTCTACCCATCATGTTCCGTCTTCTTTGAAGCACTTCTGAGTGGCCAGAGCCACTGCACCAATGCGATTATCCGAGTACTCACCCACCACTTACTGCACCAGCATAAAGTTCCACGTGGGCAGGAGCCATAATGGGCCCCACCCTCTGTCCTAGATCCTGTGTGCTGCCCGCAGCATGTGGTGCACACAGTTCCTGGTACACGTGAATGTGAGACAGCATGCCAGGCACAGCCGCAGTGGCTCAGAGCCCATGAGAAGAGCGGGTCTCAGGGCCACTGCTGTGGGCTGGGGTGTACCCCGCGTTATTTACTCGGCCCTCCCTGCTTCTGCTTCATAAAAGAGAACACTGAGGCCCAGAGGAGTGGACCCAGGTCACAGAGCTGTGAAGTGGCAGAGCTGAGATGTGACTCTGCAGGGTTTGGTCACAGCGATCCCATACTTCAGAGGCAATTAGAATCAGTATTTTGCTAAGGGTGGCGTCAGCAGCTCTGTTGTGACCATCTTATATCAGTGCAGGCATGGTGAGACCAGGCTGGTGCTTGTGGGGAAGACGCAATCATGCACAAACCTCGGGACCCACTATGTGTACCTACACCGACCGGCTGCTAGGAAGGGACATTCCAAGTGGTGTGACAAGTGGTGTGACAAGTGGTGTGTAGGCTCACTTCCAGGGATGGGGCAGAGTCTGTAGGGGAGGCCTGTCCTTGGAGCAGGGCAGGGATCCCATGGGCTTGATGGCAGCATGCAGCACTCAGGACAAGGACCTCCCTCAGAATGGGGTGGAGCATGCCTGCTGAGACGGTTCCCAGACGGTCTGCACTGATCAGACATTCACTCACTGGTCCCACAAGGAGAAAAGCTCCCGCAGACCAGACCATGGGGGGACTTACTTTTCTTGTGGCTGTAGAACTTGTCCTCAGAGCCATCTTTGGACTTCTTAATGATCAGTTTCCCAGACTCGACGTCCACCTTGAGCTGCATTTTCTGAGGAATCCCCAGCGACTCGGCTTTCACCTTCGCAGAGGAAAAGATGCAGATCCTTGGCTTTCTGGCTGGGCTTTTGTGTTGCCAAGTTGAGTGTCTCAGGCCATCGGCCTACTACCTCCTGGCCTCTTTTGCCCCCACCTCACACATGCACATTTCACAGCACCCTGGGAAATGGTTCACACTCAGCTGAACCCAACTCTCCCACTGTGCGTCCCAGCTGTCCCCCCAACACACCTAGAGCAGGAAACAGATGAAGGTTAGAAAATGGCTCATTGACGGCGTGATGACACTTACTAATTTGATGTGCCGTCTACTTCCAAAAGGAATTTAGTAAGAGATTCACATTCCTGGGCCTTGTGATAACCATGAATTGAACGTTTACTGATAATTAGGAAGAAGATAGTAGCCCAGGTGTGGTAGTTTGAATATATGTCCCCCAATAAATTCAGTGTTTTATTAGTTATGATTTGCATCTGCAATCACCTTGCTAGAGGCAATGTCACTGGGGGCTGGTCTTAAGGTGTGGTGGTGGGTTTGAGATTCCATTGTAAAGATATGCAAAGTGTGCCTAGCAGGAGTTCCTGAAGTGTGCTGTGTGACTCTTTTGGCTGTAGTTTTGCTCTGTGTGCTGTGTGGCTGGTTGGTTTTTCTCTCTTGCTTGGCCCTGTGAAGGCAGGCCAGCTTCTTCTGCCATTATGGAACTTCCCCTGGATCTGTAAGCTTCAATAAATAATATCCCTTCCTCCATAACTGTGCCTGGTCTGGAAGTTCATCTCAGTGAACCTGAACCTGTCTGCTATACCAGGAATATTCAGAGAATGGAAATCTACACTGGGCATGGTGGTGCGCTTGGAGAGGGAGGCAGGAGGATCAGAGATTAAAGACTAGCCTGGGCTTCGTGAGAACCTGTCTTAAAAAAATAATCCTTTGCGCTGGAGAGATGGCTTAGTGGTTAAGGCACCTGCCTACTAAGCCTAAGAACCCGGTTCCAATCTCCAGGTCCCACATTTAGCCAGATGCAAAGTGATGCAAGGGCACAATGCTGCACTTGACCACAAGGGGGCGCACACACATCTGGATTTTGTTCACAGCAGCTGAGAGACTGTTGCCGTGCCCATTCTCTATCTGTCTCCCTCTTCCTCTCTCTCTGTCTCTCTCTGTGTCTCTCTCCAAAAAAAGAAAATTTTTTAAATAATCCTTTAATCCCAGCACTTGGGAGGCAGAGGTAGGAGGATCGCCATGAGTTCAAGGCCACCCTGAGACTACATAGTGAATTCCAGGTGAGCCTGGGCTAGAGTGAAACCCTACCTCTTTGAAAAATCAAACCCCTCCCCCAAAAAAAAGAAAAAAAGAAAAAAAGAAAACAAAAACAAACAAAAAACCCAAACCGAACAAAAACAGAAAAAGGTGTCTGTGGTAGTTTAAATAGGTGGCCCCCAATATATTCAGTCTTTTATTAGTTTATACTTTACATCTATAGCCACCTTGCTGGAGGCAGTGTCTCTGGGTGGATCTTAAGATGTGGTGGTGGGTTTAGGATTTCAATTTAAAGATATACAAAGTGTGCCTAGTTAGAGTTCCTGAAGTGTGCTATGCTGTGTAGCTTTTGGCTTGTGGTTTCTCTCTCTCTGTGTTTGGTCTTGTGAAAGCAGGCCAGCTTTTTTCCGTCATTATGGAACTACCCCTGGATCTATAAGCTTTAATAAATACCCCTTCCTCCATAACGTTGCCTGGTCTGGAAGTTCATCTCAGCTACAGAAGTTGGTACCAGGAGTGGGGTGAGATGAACCTAACTATATGGATTTTTGTCTTTTGGAACCTTTGTTTTGGAGGAACTGGCATGGACTTGGTGCTTGCAACTAAAGATGCCTTCTGGAGTGGTAAGCCAAGTTTTATGGACTATTCTGATGAGAGTTTGAAAATACTAAGTGCAGACAGTATTCATCTTCGAGGCTTGGCTTATGAGCTCTCTAAGGGGAAGGAAAGACTACAGAGGACTTTGTTGGAACTGGGCTACTGGCATAGGGATGGCTGTGTTCTGCTGCCTAGGCCCAGAGAGTTTAATCAAGGTTAAATTTGTAATGGACTAATGTGCTTGGCTAAAGATATTAGACTAAGAGATCTAAGATTTTAAGTTAGAAAACCTCAAACAAGTTAAAAGTAGAGGCACTGAGACTGGTTTTAGGTTACTGGATCTGCTATTGTGAACACATTAGCAATCTTAAGGAAGATGGCCCAACTGCTTTACATTAAAACAATGGAGAAGATACCTGAGAAAAGACTGTTAGAAATGCAAACTCTTTTGGAAAGAGTTGACTGAAAAAGGAACATGCTTTTCAAGGTTATGATTTATTTCATCCCTAAATTAAGAATATGGCTGTGTCCTGCACACCTAGTATTAGTTTTAGAAACATTAAAAATGCGTGGAATGGTCACGAATTGCACACAGTTCCAGAAGCTGCTGCTGAGATGCGGCATGAGGCAGGGTATGATGCTCTGATAGGCTAAGAGCCTTTAGAAGATGGACTGTGGTTTGCATGGAGACCTAAAGATGTTTTGGACATACCAGGACTGTGCAAAAGAGTTACCATGGAGTGCACTGTTGGCCTGGTATAAAAGTGTTCTCTGGCTACTCTGCCCAGCTGGAGGGGCAGAATTAGAAAACCTGGAGACTGTCAGTCTCTGGTTATATTAAACTTAAACTGCAGAAGTTTGATGGCTGCTGATGGCAGTTAAGTTTACATTATTCTAGTCTCTCCCTCCTATGCCTTATACCAGTTAAAAATGTTTATTCTGAGCCGGGCGTGGTGGCACACGCCTTTAATCCCAGCACTTGGGAGGCAGAGGTAGGAGGATCACCGTGAGTTCAAGGCCACCCTGAGACTACAGAGTGAATTCCAGGTCAGCCTCAGCTAGAGTGAGTCCCTACCTCAAAAAAAAAAAAAAAAAAAAAAGTTTATTCTGTGCCTTTATATGTTAGAACTATTTAACTTTTTTGATTTTACAGGACTCACTATCTTAAGTTGGTAAAGACTATGGGGACCTTTGAAACTGGACCAAATACAATTTACAATGTGTGATAGTTATAAATCTATTGGGGGCCAGGGCCAAATGTAGTAGTTTAAATAGATGGCCCCCAATATATTCAGTGTTTTATTAGTTTATAGTTTACATCTGCAGCCACCTTGCTGGGGGCAGTGTCTCTGGGTGGATCTTAAGGTGTGGTGGTGGGTTTAGGATTTCAATCTAAAGATATGCAAAGTGTGCCTAGTTGGAGTTCCTGAGGTGTGCTATGCTGTGTGGCTTTTGGCTTGTGGTTTCTCTCTTTCTGTGTTTGGTCCTGTGAAAGCAGGCCAGCTTTTTTTTCTGCCACTATGGAACTACCCCTGGATCTATAAGCTTCAATAAATATTCCTTCCTCCATAACTTTGCCTGGTCTGGAAGTTCATCTCAGTCAACCTGAAGCATCTGCTACAAAGTCAAAGGGCCAAAGAGATAGCTCAGCTGGTAAAGTGCTTGCTTAGAAAACAAGAGGACCCTGAGCTTGGATACCAAGCACCCTTCTAATAGCACAGTGGTGAGGGCCTGGAATCCCAGCGCTGGGGAGGTGGAGACAGGAAGATCCCAAGGCTCACTGACTAGCAAGTCTAACCAAATTAGTGAGCTCTAGATTCCATGCAAGACCCTGGAGAGGTGGCTCAGCAGTTACGGGCATCCAGTTTGATGTCACTCATTACTCCCATTGTGTCTATGTATGTATGGGTGTGCATGTGCCATGGGCACACATGCAGAGATCAGAGGGCAAACTTGGAGCATAGGTCCTCATCTTCCTCCTTGTTCTGAGATAAGACCTTTCCTGCTTGCTGCTGTGAACACTAGACTAGCTGGCCCTCAAGCTTTGGAATTCTCCTGACTCCACCTCCCGTTGTCCTAGGCACCTTGGGATTACAGACACTTTCTTCCAGCTTCATTTGGGTTCTGGGGAACTTAAATTCCAGTCTCCAGGCTTCCATAGCAAGTGCTTTTAACCAGTGAGCAGGCTCCTCTGTCGTCATTGCCCCCATTTTAAGGACAGAATTTATATCATGGATTAATAAGCACACCCCTCACAACCTCCTCATTAGGGGACTTCACGGATGATTTCAGGCACCACCTGCTGGCATTTTCCACCACTGGGTTCCTTGCTCTTGTACAGCCCAAATCTAAAACTCTTGTTCCACAAGAACCAGGACACCCCACAGGGTAGATCTTCAAGCTAGGCTTCACGGCCCCAGTCGCTTACCTCAAAAGTGACTGGAGGGATGAGGGAACGGCGGTGGGGAGCCTCGGAGCCCTCATGAAGCAAGGCCTTGACCTGTGGGCAGCAGTGATGGGTCGGAGTCAATGGATGCAGAGCCTGGGATCTAGGCATGCATGTTGCAGAGAAGGGACCACAACACAGCGATGTGGAACTACAGGGGATCCCCTCCCACCACCAAATACCTTATCTTCAATGGAGGAGAGCAGACTGGTCAGTTGGCTGAGCTTGGCCACCATGTTGATGGGACTGGCTTCACTGGACACCTGGGAGATGAGCACAAGGACATATGTGAGCCACGGATGGGCACTGTGCACGTTCCATGCTGCCTCTGTTGGCATCTTTTAAAAATTTTAAAAAATTATTATTATTTTATTTATTTTTGGAAAGAGACAAAGAGAGAAACAGAGAGGGAGAGGAAGACAGATAGAGATGGGCGCGCCAGCAGTCTCTCAGCTGCTGTGAACGAAATCCAGATGTGTGCGCCCCCTTGTGGTCAAGTGTGGCATTGCGCCCTTGCCTCACTTTGCATCTGGCTAAACGTGGGACCTAGCGATTGGAACGGCTGCAGATTGGAACCAGCGTTCTTAGGCTTAGGAGGCAGGCGCCTTAACCGCTAAGCCATCTCTCCAGCCCTCTGTTGGCATCTTTTGAGCAACCCCACAAGGACCATTATTATTGCCTCTGCAGATGAGGTCACTGTGTGTGTACAAAGTACCTCAAAGTCTTCATGGCTGAAAAATAGATCTTTACTTCTTCTCTCTCACTCCACTCTCCTACAGCGCTTCTCACCTCACCCACTCAGTTGCTCAGAACTCTGGGGCTGTCCTCGATTATCACCTTCCTACCTTCCCACGTTGCCTGCGCTGGTGTTCTTGATCCAGTTCCCAAATCTCTCCATCCCCACTGCTCCAAACCCTCACCAGTAGATTCCTACAGCATGGAGGACATCATCTGAACTCCATCCCTGGCCTCCGAAGACACTGTATGCTCTGATGTTCCACTCTGAGCCTTTCCCAACCTCACTTCTCTTCTGCCTTGAGCTACCCTTGTCAAGGAATACCTAGAGACTTGGATTTCTCCTGGGAAGGGTACCTTATCACTCAGGGCTCAGACCCCCAAAGGCTACTGTAGCTCAATCAACCACCCATTCATCTGTATCAAACCATTCCACTGTATCCCCTGTCGGTCACTATGACGACACTGCATGTTTCTCCTGCTAGAACACAGACCCCCTGGGATCAAGAACTGTGTTTAGCTTTGTATCACTAGCACTGAGGACAGTGTCCAGCCAGTAAAGATGCCACGTGGACTTGTTTAGTGAACACAGGGACCCAGAGACCTGAGGTTATTTGTGTGAAGTCACACAGCTAATGAGTGGCAGGGCAGGACTGGGAGGTACCCCGTCTGCCTGACACCAAGTTCATGATCTCAAGCATTTCTTTACAGAATAAACATTTACAAGGCTGTAGCCTGGTGGTAGAACACTTGCCTCATAGGAGTGAGGCCCTAGTTCAATCCCCAACA
This sequence comes from Orientallactaga sibirica, assembly GCA_036365145.1. Taxonomy (NCBI): domain Eukaryota; kingdom Metazoa; phylum Chordata; class Mammalia; order Rodentia; family Dipodidae; genus Orientallactaga; species Orientallactaga sibirica. The sequence continues at coordinate 747,794 of JAEOAD010001510.1, read as the reverse complement.
CTGCAAAAAGAAAAACTAACGCTGAGATAAGTAATAAAACATCTGTTCTATGCCACACAAGGTGCCCTGGTGGAGGGGCTAGAGTTACCAAGCACCATCCCAGCCTCTAGAAGCAGGACCAGCGGATCAGACACATGTGTGATTAGCTTGAACACCAAGCAGGATGGAGCATTAACTAACAACCAAGCAATGCCCCTTTCCCACACCCCTTGCTCTCTGGATCAGCTAGGATACATTTGCTTTTGGTTCTCTGGCTGGTTTGTTTTGATTTCTGTTTGGTTGGGACAGGATCTTGCTATGTAGCCCAGACTGGCCTCAAATCCACAATCTTTCTGCCTCAGCCTCCCAAGTGCTGGGATTACAGGTGTGTGCTACCATGCCTGGTTCTACTTGCATCGGCCTTCTGTTTTTCACCCAGGTACCAACTGAGTCGCAGCATTCATTGCTCCCTACTTCCTGACTGCAGACACAATGTGACCAGCCCCCTGCTGTCATACTTCTCCTGCCATGATGAACTGTAACTGTAAAGTGTGAGGCAGAATAAACCCCTCCTCCCTTAAACTGATTTTTATTAGGTATTTGGTCCCAGTAACAAGAAAGGTAACTGATTGAGTATGGTACTGAGGATTGAACGTAGGGCATCACCCATGCTTGGCAAGGGCTCTACCACTGAACTACAGAGAGGAAGAGGCAGAGAGAGATAGAGAATGGGTGTGCCAGCAGCCTCTCAGCCGCTGTGAACAAATTCCAGATGCATGCACCCCCTTGTGGGCAAGTTCAGCATTGCACGCATGCATCACTTCACATCTGGATAAATGTGGGACCTGGAGATTGAACAGGCGTTCTTGGGCTTGGCAGGCAGGTGCCTTAACTGCTAAGCCATCTCTCCAGCCTCTTTTAACTATTTTAAAAACTTTATATATTATTTGGATGGGCGTGTGGCGCACACCTTTAATCCCAGCACTTGGGAGGCAGAGGTAGGAGGATCATCATGAGTTCTAGGCCACCCTGAGACTACATAGTTAATTCCAGGTCAGCCTGGGCCAGAGTGAGACCCTACCTTGAAAAAAAAAAAAAGAAAACACCCCTTTATATATTATTTATTTATTTGGGAGAGAGAATATGGGCATGCTAGGGCCTTCTGATACTGCAAAATAAACTCTAGACTCATGCACCACTTTGTGAGTCTAGCTTTAGGTAGGTACAGGGGAATCAGACCCAGGTTGTCAAACTTTGCAAGCATGCTCCTTGTGGTAGTTTGAAGAGATGGCCTCCAATATATTCTGTGTTTTATTGGCTTGTAGTTTGTATCTGCAGCCACCTGGTTGGAGGCAGTGTCACTGGGTGGATCTTAAGGTGTGGTGGTGGGTTTGGGATTTCAATCTAAAGATATGCAAAGTGTGCCTAGCTGGAGTTCCTGGAGTGTGCTGTGCTGTGTGGCTTTTGGCTTTTGGCTATGCTCTCTGTGTTTGGTCCTGTGAAAGCAGGCCAGCTTCTTCTGCCATTATGAAACTTCACATGGATCTGTAAGCTTCAACAAATATCCCTTCTGCCATAACTGTGCCTGGTCTGGAAGTTCATCTCAGCGAACCTGAAGCTCTCTGCTACACTCCTTTAACCACAGAGCCATCTCTACAACACTGAAGTATTTATTTTGAAATTAAAGTCTTAGTAAGTTGTCCTGGCTGGCCTGGAACTCACTCTGTAGCCCAGGCAGACTCTGAACTTTTGGTCCCCGTTCCTGGAGGCTTGAGTATCTAGGATTATAGGCCCGTGTCACTAGGCCTGGCTTTAGCTGTGCTTTCAAAGGAGTCTGTAGGTCAGCCACCCTTTTGACTGTTCTAATTTATACTTCCTTGTAGTGTTCCTTTGCCTGAGTTCAGATCCCCAGTACTCATGTCAAATGCTAGGTTGTGATGGCTTGAACCTATAATCTCAGCATTGGGAGGCAGAGACAGGGAACCCCTGGGACTCAAGGGCTATCTAGTCCAGTGGAATTGGTGAGGTCTAAGCTCAGCAAGAGACCCTGCCTCAAAAGATAAGAAGGTTGAGCCGGGCGTGGTGGCGCACGCCTTTAATCCCAGCACTCGGGAGGCAGAGGTAGGAGGATTGCCAAGAGTTCGAGGCCACCCTGAGACTACAAAGTTAATTCCAGGTCAGCCTGGACCAGAGTGAGACCCTACCTCGAAAAAAACCAAAAAAAAAAAAAAAAAGATAAGAAGATTGGGCTGGAGAGATGGCTTAGCAGTTAAGGTGCTTGCCTGCAAAGCCTAAGGACCCAGGTTTGATTCCCTAGGACCCACATAAGCCAGATGCACAAGGTGGCGTATGTGTCTGGAGTTCATTTGAAGTAGTTAGATGCCCTGGTGGGCCCATTCTTTTTCTCTCTATCTGTCTTTCTCTCTCTTAAGTAAATAAACAAAATATTTAAAATAATAAATAAATAAAATAAAATTTAAAAAGGTAAGGAGATTGACTGAGTAAGGGTCCAGATGTTGGTCTTTGGTCTCCATGTATGTCCATACGCATGCATGAACATGTGAACACATGCGCAACACACACACACACACACACACACACACACACACACACACTAACATTCTCTGCTTTTCTTCAGACAACACGTTCTCTACCCCAGATCTGTTGTCACCCTGCAGTCTGTTACTGCTTTGCACACACTAGAAGTGGGTAGCACCCTCGCCCTGGTTGCCATGGACCCATCTCTGGGTCTGTCCAGTCTCTCTTCATCCACTTCAAAAATCTGGGGGTACCTCTCCCAGTCAAAGGACCTAAACCTGGTGTTTGGCAGCCCCCCCTGTTTTGTTTTGATTTGCTTTTGCTTTCTTAGAAATTAACTCATCATTCCCTTCAAAGAAAGCAGAAAAAAATTCTTTCCTGACAATTTTTTTCAGCTTTATAAATAGAACACAAATATATTTTCTCTGTACAAAAACACTGTGGAAGACCAAAATAGGCCACCTCAGAATGTTCTTCTTTGGCATATTTCAAGATGGCTATTCAGAGAAACTGCAAACCAGGGAACAGCTCTAAAAAAGATGTCCTTTTGTAAACGAGACAGACCTACAGCCTCCTCCATTTGTGAGGCAGCAGCGCTGAAGCCGGGCCTTCCCCGCCCTTCCTCCCTTCGTCTGCCTGGGTTGGCACTAGGTCAGATTACTGTGCTGGACACTGCACAGAAAGACGCTGGCATGGCCCTCCATTTTTAAAATAAAAAAAAAATTATTTGCAAGCAGAGAGAGGCAGAAAGGAGAGAGAGAAAATAAGAATGAGTGCCAGGGCCTCTAGCCACTGCAAATGAACTCCAGATATATGCATCACTTTGTGCATCTGGCTTTAAGTGGGTACTAGGGAATTGAACCCGGGTCATTAGGCTTTGCAGGCATGCACCTTAACCACTGAGCCATTTCTCCAGCCCTACTTCTTTTTACTTATTTATTTTTATTTTTAAAATATTTATTTACGAGAGAGAGAGAGAAAGTATGGGAGCATCAGGACCTCTTATGCTACAAATGAACTGCAGATACATGCCACATTGTGTGTCTTGTTTTACATGGGGACTGGGGAATTGAACCCAGGTTTTCAGGCTTTGCAAGCAGCTACCTTTAATGACCAAGCCTTCCCCCCAGCCCATCTTCACTTTTAGAGCCAAAGCTACAGTGCCCTTGCAGTCCTCAAGACAGCTCCTCGATATGAGACGGTTTGAAGGATGCATACAGCCCAACTGCCATTCAGAAAACCCACCAGCAGCGAAGCAGCCCCTGTGAGCATCCCTGCTACCCCAGGCTCTGGCAGGATCCTCACTCAGTAGCCACTTGTAGAAATCCATGTAGCCTCTCTTAATATGCAAGCAGAGATCTCCTGGCTTGAATGGCATTTTCTGGTTGCTAATCAGGGGACGCCTCCATCCCTGTTTGCCAGCAGTGAGCAGGCTTGCTTATGCCTTTCCCCTTACAGGTGTGGTGGCACATACCTGCAGTTCCAGCGCTTGGGGGTCTAAAGCAGGGGGATGGTGAGCTCCAGACCAGTCTGGGCTCCATAATGAGTCTGTCGCCCAAACCCCCAAATACACACATCAGTAAAATCGCAGGGACACTTTTACTTACTTGTTGGAGTTTTTAAAAATTTATTTAATTTCTTTATTTTTATTACGGACGTACTTAGTATGTATACATCATGTGTTGGTACTGTCTTTTCCCTCGTCCCTGTCCGCATTCCACTGGGGGCCTCCTCAGTGGGGTTGCAGGTCTTCCCCATATTTATTGGTCAGCACTGACATGTGTGGCGAGTCACTGCTTCCCCATCTCTTTCCCTTTGGCCAGACAGTTCTCCCATTATGGTTTCTACTTTCAGTGACAAGGCTGCAATACAGGGAGTGAGGCCCCAACTCTTATTTTGACTTAAAAAATTATTTATTTATTTATTTATTATGAGAGAGAGAGAGAAAGAGAGGAGAGGCAGACAGAGAGAAGAAAGACAGAGAGAGAGAGAGAGGAAGAAAATGAGCACATCAGGGCGTCCAGCCACTGCAAACAAACTGTGCATCACCTTGTGCATCTGGCTTACATGGGTCCTGGGGAATCAAACCTGGGTCTTTTGGCTATGCAGGCAAATGCCTTAACCACTAAGCTATCTCTTCAGCCCTCTCATTTTGATTTTTTAAACTTTGCCAAGGACTGTATTTATCTATTCTTTTTTTTTTTTTTTTTAAAGGCAGGGTCTCATTCCAGCCCAGTCTGACCTGCAATTCACTATGAAATCTCAGCTGGCTTAGAACTCACAGTGATCTTCCTACCTCTGCCTCCCAAGTGCTGGGATTAAAGGTGTGCTTGGCACAAATCTATTTTTAAGGGAGAATTTGACCTTTGCTCCCTGCCCTGCCATGAGCATAGATGGGGAAGGGACGCTGCCATCTTGTTCCTCCTGGGGTCAAATGACTCTGGTTTCTCATATTTTCTTTTTTTTTAAGGCTCTGATGAGAAATGAGGGGATTGGGTCCTGGTTGCCTCCTTATTTGACACTAAATAGGCAGTTTGGCTGATGGGTGCGTAATCTGAAATCCTTTCGTGGCAAATCAGAAGCTGGTAGCAGGAAATACGTTTCTGGGAGGGCGGGATGCTGGGGATTCTGTCCTGCTAGCCCACATCCCACAGCCACGGGTGGGCAGTGTTACCATTTCCCTTTGAGCCCTGGGACACTGGCTCATCCTCTCTCCGTCTTTTCTAACCCAAGACCCTTTACCTGAGGCCGTGGACGGAGGCCAGGGGAGAGCTGCTGGTCAAACAACTTCTGCAGAGACTCCAGGGATGGGAGGGTCCGGACAACTTCCCTGGTGGACAAGGTGAAGTTCAAAGGTTAGTGGAGACAAGAAGAAGCATCCAAGGCTGTGCAGTCGCCAGCTGGAGACACAGTCACACCCCTGACTGACAAATCAGGTCATACATCCCAGAGAGACAAGCCCGGGCAAAGACCAGCCAGCCTGCTGGCCCGGCCCACCCACCCAGGCCCCAACCCTGTGCATCAGCATGAGACTGGAGTGTGTGTATAAAAATGAATTTACCTTGGCTTTGGCTTAGCCCCATGACACTCTGTATCCTGTAGAAATTTAGAATCTGGACTACAAAACTACTTTGAAATCACTTAGGAATCCATGGCTCTCAAACTTTAGTGTTTGTAGGAAACATTCACATACCTTATTTAAAAATGCAAGTATCTGGACTGGAAAGATGGCTTAGCCGTTAAGGCATTTGCCTGCAAAGCCAAAGGACCTCTGTTCAATTCCCCAGGACCCACATAAGCCAGATGCACGTGGAGGTGCATACGTCTTGAGTTCATTTGCAGTGGCTGGAGGCCCTGGCGTGCCCATCCTCTCTCTCTCTCTCTCTCTGCTTCTTTCTTTCTCTCATAAATAAATAAATAAATTTATTTTTTAAAATGCAAGTATTTGGGCTGCAATGTGATCTGGTCTGGAAACTATTTTATTTTATTTTAAAATATTTTTATTTATTTATTTGCAAGCAGAGAGAGAGAGAGAAGAGAGACAGAGAGAATAGGTGTATGAGGGCCTCTAGCCACTTCAACAAACTCCAGATGCATGCTCCAGTTTGTGCATCTGGCTTTACGTGAGTACTAGGGAACTGAACTCTGGTTGTTAGGCTTTTCAGGCAAGTGCCTTAATCTTTCCAGCCTGGAAACTACATTTCAAATATGCGATTTCTGGGCTGGAGAGATGGCTAAATAGTTAAAGGAGCTTGCTTGCAAAGCCTGATGGCTTGGGTTCAGTTCTCCATACAGCCAGATGCACAAAGTGGTGCCTGTGCCTGGAGTTTGAAAGGGAAGGAAGGCCTGGCACCCTGGCACACCTGTCCCCCCCCCTTTGTCTTTCTCTCTCTTTGCTGTTTGAAAATAAATTTAAAAACTATTTTAAAATATGTGATTTCCAGATGCTGGGGACAGGGTCTTTGGATTTGGGTATGATGGCAGCTGAGGGGTGTCAAGTGTAGTGACAACTCTAACACTAGGGGCATTGTGAACTCTCCAGTCCCATTTCTGATAGCATCCATTGGTATAAGCACCATGAGCACTTATTTTTCCTTTTATGGGGAGCAATTTTAAATTAGATTTTTTTCACTTAGTATTGCATCAAAAACTATCCATGTTTTTCCATGTTTAACATTCTAACGGTTTCAAAATATTCTGTCAAGTGAATGTGCCAAAACTGGTTACTGGCTATTTGAGTTATTTTGAGAGCTTTGTTGTTATAAATAAAGACTGCTCTGGGCAGCTTTGTTCATGCTGCTCTTCTTATTTCCAATTATAAAGTTAAAATCAATATTGCCAGCCCTCGAACAGGCCACCAGTATAGTTCAGAAATGCCCGTGCAGTATTTCGTCCACATTGTTATTTTTTTTTAGAGAGGGGGGAGAGAGAATTGGCACACCAGGGCCTCAGCCACTGCAATCAAATGCCAGATGCTTGTGTAACCTAGGTGGCATGTGTGACCTGGCACACTTGTGTCACTTTGTACATCTGGCTTATGTGGGATCTGAAGAGCCAAACATGGGTCCTTAGGCTTTGCAGGCAAGTGCCTAAACCACTAAACCATCTCTCTAGCCCTCGTCCACATTGTTTTAATCACTTTCTTGTTTTCTCTCTCTTTTTTTAGTTTTTAAAAATTTATTTCTTTTTATTTTAGGGAGCGCGAGAGAAAGAGCGAGAGGTAGAAAGAGGAGAGAGAGATAATTGGCACATCAGGACCTCAGCCCCTGAAACCAAATGCCAGATGCTTACACCATCTAGTGGGCATGTGTGACCTTGCACTTGCCTCACCTTTGTGCATCTGGCTAACTTGGGATCTGGAGAGTTGAACATGGGTCCTTAGGCTTCACAGGCAAGTACCTTAACTGCTAAGCCATCTCTCCAGCCCTTTATTTAAAATTTTAAAATTTTGAAATATTTATGTCTTTTTATTTTAGAGAGAGTGTGTGAGAGAGAGAGACAGAGAGAGGTTTTCTCTTTTTTAAAAAAAATATTTATTTGTTTGCAAGGAGAGAAAGAGAGAGAGAGGGAATAAATGAATGAATGAATGAGAATGGGTGTGCCAGAGTCTCCAGCCACTGCAAATGAACTCCAGGTATAGGCACCACTTTGAGCATCTGGCTTTACGTGGGTACTGGGGAACTGAACTTGGATCATTAGGCACTGTAGGCAAGTACCTTTAAAGCTGAGCCATCTCTCTAGCCTTGTTTTGTCTTTTAAATAAATATTTTTATTTATTTATGAGAGAGAGAGAGCATGAGTACTACAAACCAACTCCAGACACATGTGCTACTTTGTGGATCTGGATTTATGTGAGTACTGGGGAACTGAACCTGGTCCATCAGGCTTTACAAGCATTTTCCTTTAACCACTGAGTTATACCCAAACCCTATGTTTTTTCTTTTTTAATGTGTGGGGCTCTGGGTGGGCCTGCCCATTTTAAGTTTCTAATGCCATTAAGTATTTTTCTGTGGGTGATTTCTACTGTATTTCTCTTTAAATAAACTGTTGATTTCCTTGGCCAACTTTCTGTTGGGAATTTTGAAGGTTTTGTTTGTTTGTTTTTGTTTTTCGAGGTAGGGTCTTGCTCTAGCCCAGGTTGACCTGGAATTCACTATGTAGTCTCATGTGGCCTCGAACTCACAGCAATCCTCCTACCTCTGCTTTCTGAGTGCTGGGATTAAAGGCGCGCACCACCATGCCTGGCTTTGAAGGTTTTTAAATATATTGCTATAAACTGTATGAATTGCTCTGTTTGTGTGTATATATGCATGTATGTATGTAGATGCGTGTGTGTGTGTGTGTGTGTGTGTGTGGAGGCCAGAGGACAACTTTGGGTGGTGTCCTTTTCAGGCACTGTCTGCCCCTTTCTGAGACAGGATCTCTCATTGGCTTAGAGTTCCTAAATTAAGTTATACTGGATGCCAGTGAATCCAAGGGACCTGCTTGTCTCTGTGTCCCCAGTTTTGAGATTACAAGCACATGTCACCATCCCTGGCATTCTGATATGGGTTCTGGGGATCAAAGTCAGATCCTCAGGCTTGTAAAAGCCAGCACTTTCCCGACTGAACCAACCCCCATCTCCCTGCTCTGCTCTTTACGTGAGCCAAGTGCTATACTTTCCATGTAGTACGTTTTCACTCTGGGTACTCTTAGAAAGTGATTTATATTCCTCTATCACCTCTAGTAATTTCTTTAAAAACTAATTGGGTGTCTGTGTGGAGGTCACATGACAACTTTTGGGTAGGTCCTCGCCTTCCACCTCATTTGAGGCAGGGCCTCTCACTGTTCACTGCTCCCAGACCTTCCGGGAAATTCTCCTGTCTCAGCCTCCTGTCTTGCCATTACCATGCTGGGACGACAGAAGTCTGCCATGGCTTCCAGCTTTCACAGGTCTGGGGATCCAAACTCAGACATCAGAGCTGCGCAGCAAGCACTGAGCCATTTCCTCAGTCCTTCTAGAAATTCTTTTTGTAGTACAGTTGGAAATTTATCATTAGTATTTACTTGGAAGCAATTATTTGATCATTTTAAATTATTTTTTTGTCCTGGAGAGATGGCTTAGCTATGAAGGCACTTGCCCACAAAGCCAAAGGACCCAGGTTCAATTCCCCAGAACTCACGTAAGCCAGAAGCACAAGGTGTTGCATGCATCTGGTGTTTGTTTGCAGCAGCTGGAGGCCTTGGTGCTCCCATTCTCTCTCTCCCCCTTACTCTTTATCTCTGTCTCTTTCTCTCTCAAATAAATAAAGATAAAATTTTTAATTGTTTCTTTTTTTAGGACTAGATTACCTATGAGGTGTTTTGTTGTAGTAGTTATAGATATTAAATTCCTATCTCGGGCTGGAGAGATGGCTTAGCGGTTAAGGCACTGCCTGCTAAGCCTAAGAACCCGGTTCCAATCTCCAGGTCCCACGTTTAGCCGGATGCAAAGTGACGCAAGGGCGCAATGCCGCACTTGACCACAAGGGGCACACATCTGGATTTCGTTCTCAGCAGCTGAGAGACTGCTGGTGCGCCCATGGCCACCTTGTGCATCTGGCTTTATGTGTGTACTGGGGAATCAAACTCAGGTCCTTAGGCTTTGCAGGCAAGTGCTTTAACTCCTGAGCCATCTCTCCAGTCCAAGAATGTTCTTTTTCATATGCAGTGGAGCGAGGTATTTGCTGTCCCATTGCACTCAAGGAGTCCTTTTCCCACAGTTCCCTTGGGTGCCCACAGTATCATCTCTTCTTGTACCTGACACAATTTGTTCTCGAATCCCCTTCCATTCATTCATTTAAAAATCCAGAGCTCTCAGTGTACTGGGAAATGTTGCATTTGAATATTTTGGTAACTTAGGGATACAAAGATGGCTTTTTAGTTTACTGGCTTTGAAATTGAAATGATCATCTCATGGCTGGGGGTGCCAGGAGAATCCCAGGAAAGCTTGTCCAGCCTTGGGTCAGCAATTTAAGGGAACTGATCCTGAACACAGCTCAGAGCTGCAACACCAAGGAGACTAAAAAAGAGGGTGGGGTCCTCTGGTGGGTCTTGTGCAGAGACAGCTAGGAAAGGCTTAGGTACCTGGTTGGACGTCTCAGAGGCAGAGCCAGTTTTTTTTTTTTTTTTTTTAGTTCTTTGCATGTTAATTAATTTCCCAAGATTCCCATTCAATCTCTTCCTACCACATCAGGAACCTCTGAATCCAGGACTCCAGTCTCAGAGGGAAGGCCCTCCGTTTCCTTTGATTTTGTTTCCCTGTGTTTTGTCTCTTTTTCGTAGAGTGCTTTGGCAAAAATGTCAGCGGTAACGAAGCTGTATGTGCATACATAGTCTATGGCCTATAATACATACACGTTTAAATTTCGAGTTAAAAAAAAGTCTCACACAGGAGTGAATGGGTAAGAAACGGCAGCTCTTTTGCTTTTGTTAAAATGTTCAAGGGACTGTGTGTGTGGGGGGGCCAGCGTTTCAAGCCCAGCCTGGGCTACATGGCAAGACTATCTCAAAGATTAAAAAAAAAAAAAAACAGTTTTAAGAGATGATTTAATGTTTTCCTGTCAAGTATAAAGGATTTTGCTTGGGCACATGTTGCATTTTGTTTTCTTTGAGACAGCATCAGATGTATCTCAGGCTGTCCTTGAACTTGCAATGTAGTTGAGGATGACCGTGAACTTCTAATCCTCCTGTCTCCAACTCACCAGTGCTGGGATTACAGGTCTATGTCAGCATGCAGGTTTATGTAGTACTGAGGATGTGCCCCAGAACTTTATGAGTGAGAAGCACTCTACCAACTAGCTAGTCTGCAGCCCCCCACTGCACCTGCGCATGCGTGTATTTAGGGATGACAGGGCCCGAGAATAAAAGCGAGCAATGTCCTTGAGCCTGTAAGGGAGAATCTGAGTCATCCTTGTTTCCTTCTCCCCATAGGAGTCCTGGCAGCCATCACTTTTTTTCCTTTTCTCTTACTTTCCTACAAGAGAAAATTAAGAGATGAAGTCACTCTGTTTCCTGAAAACCTGGCAGCACCTAGACACCTGGCACTGGGCTGGACCAACACTTCAGCTGCCACCCTGTTAACTCTCATAAAAAGACCCAAAGCTGGGCATGGTGGCTCACGCCTTTAATCCCAGCGCTTGGGAGGCAGAGGTAGGAGGATTGTCGTGAATTTGAGGCCAAGCTGAGACTATATACTGAATTCCAGAGTTCCAGGTCAGCCTGGGCTATAGCAAGACCCTACCTCAAACAAACAAACAAACAACCCCAATCTGGGTCTCTAGATGGACTTTCCCATTTTTGAGAACTCCCTCCTGCCTCCGCTAGCTATCTTCTTCCCTTCTCTTCAGCTTTATAAACTTTTATGGTTGTTTGAATTTATGTCCCCCAATAGACTCAAATGTTTTATTAAAGCTTGTAACTTGGATTTCCAGTGTCACTGTGGGAGAATCCTGGCATCCAGCCCTCAGGTGTTACTTGGGGACAGATCTGAATTGCAGCCTAAGGTATGCAGAGTCGGCCTGGGTTCCTGGAGTGCGCTTGCTTGTGGCGCAGGCGGTGGCTTTTCGCTCTGTGTGGGTGTAGGGCAGCTCCTCTGACCACTATGGAACTTCCCCTGGATTTGTTAGCTTCAATAAATACCATTCCTCCCATAAGTGGTGTCTGGTTTGGAGGTTCATCCCAGCTCTATAATAAAATCTTTCTAAACTTAACCCTTTATGGTCTGTGAATGGCACTCTTTGAACAAGAACCTGGTGACCACTGACTCAGCCGATGTTTTGTGTGGTTGTGAGCTTCCAGCACCCTAACTCCCGAGTTACAGCCCAACCAAGAGCCAACAATGGCTGTGTGGCTTTCAAAGTCACCCCACATTCCAGTATCATTATGTAGACCTTGAGCTTTCAATAATGCGGCAGCCTCTGCCTCCCAACTGCTGGAATTCCAGGTGCTAGCCACCATGCTTGGCCACATGCTGCATTCTTTAATAAAAATTACTTATTTGCACGTGTGTGTGTGGCTATATTTGTGCCACTGTACGTGTGTGGAAGTCAAAGCACAATCTTGTGTCTGTGCTCTGCTTTCTGTGAGACAGCATCTCTTGCCAATACAAAGGAGCCTGGCCCACAAGCTTTGGATTCTCCTGACACCACTGCACATGGTGGCAGGTGTGCTGGGATCAGATGCATGTGCCACTTTGCATCCAGGTTTACGTGGGTGCTGGGGAAGCTAACCTGGTCTAGCAGATTTTGCAAGCAAGTGCCTTTGAAGCACTGAGCCATTGCTCCAGCCCCTTCTTTTTATTTTTATGTTGAGGCAGGATCTCACTGTAGCCCAGACTGACCTGTAAGTCATTCTGTAGCCCAGGCGGGCCTTGAATTCACTGTGATCCTCCTGCTTTAGCCTCTCAAGTACTGGGATTGCAGGTGCAAGACACCACAGCATGCTTCACATGTTGCATTCCTTTCCAGAAAATGAATTTTTAAGCTGGATATGGAGGTCCATACCTATATGCCTGAAGGGGGGTAGAGTTAGGGTGACTGGACCCCTGAAGGTAAAAAGGGCAGGAAAGTTTTTCTTACCTCTTGTCTACTTCCAAAGAACCGTTTTTTCCACGGTCAGGACCCCTCCTGGGAGGGAGCTCCTTCATAGGATTTAAACATTGTGGTTGGTCAAGTCAAGCTAATGTCTTCCTGAGACAGCCCCTAGTCCTAACCAACCAGCTGCCCTCTGGTTTACCTGGGCCCAAAGACAGCCCACCAGGTTATAAATACCTTTACAAGGGGAGGTCAGGCCCTCTGGCTCTCTGATCACTTGGGAACTTCCAGCTGTGAGTGTTTCCCTTGGCTGGGCCTGGGCTGGCTAGGCCTTAGCCCAGACCCAGACAGTAGAGGCTCAGCCTAGGCCCTAGCCCAGGCCCAGCCGGGAGGGACCCCCTCCGCCCTTACTCTCCGCATGGGTTCTTTATCCCCTTCAGCTCCTCACATAACAGGAGCTCCTTGAACTTTCTTTTCTCTTTTCTTTCCATGTCTTTTTCCCCAGATCCCTCTGGTCACATGGACTCCTGAGCTACACATGGGCTTTTGGGCTCCACGTGGTGTACTTCTCTTCTCCCCACTTTATCTCCCCTCACCTCCCAGCCTTCCCCTTTCCCCACTCCTTTGTAAAATATGAATAAAATGTGGTATTTTAAAAATCATTCTCTTGACCTGGAATTGCCAATTCTTTGGTTAGTTTGCAGATATGAATTCAGGGCTTGGGGTTCCAGGATGCACCCCAGAACCCATTTCCCTGTTACATGCCCAGGCCTAGGGTAGCTATGACAGAGAGTTCAAGGCTAGTCTATTTATTGAGGAGACCCTGTCTCAAGAAAGAAAAAAAAAGAGGAAAGAAAAATTTTATTTTATCTATGGCTAATTTGCAATTTTCTGTACATTGACTCATCTTTGCTGTGCCTCAGCGCTCAGAACATGACTTGGGGGAGGCCCTCACATCATGTTTGTTAAAGGGTAAGTGAGTGAGTGAACGAATGGATGGATAGATGGATAAATGAAATATACTTGTTGAAATCAAAGCTATTTGAACAATGTGTTTATGATGTCACGGGACAGCATCAGCAAGGGACATTAGGGGGATTGTGCAACATAAGTCTGCTGTGATCTAAGATTTTTTTAAAATCCCACCCCTCAGTTCAATCATGTCTCCACATCTGATTGTCACTCGATCTATGAAAGTGAAGAAAAGTGTGCAGGGGAATTTAGAACATTCCAGCTAACTTGAAATTAACTGTTGAGTAGAGACATGGAACAGCTGGATGCTGGAGGAAGTTTTAATGCTGCACAATGTAGCAGAGAAGAAGGCAATTTAGGGAAGCTTCTCTCACCATGGCGATGGGGTGATGCCACATGGTGTTTAGGGATGGTGCCAATGTGCAGAAGTGTCTGAGAGACGCCCAGTAGAGACTTAATAACATACTTTCGGGCTGAGAGATGGCTTAGCGGTTAAGGTGCCTGACTGCCTTAATGCCTGTTCAATCTCCAGGACCCATGTTTAGCCAGTCGTAAAGTGACGCAAGCACACAATGCTGTGCTTGCCCATAAGGGGGCGCATGCATCTGGAATTTATTCACAGCGGCTGAGAGGTGGCTGGGGCACCCATTCTCTCTTTGTGCTTCTTCCTCTCTGTTTTTCTCTCTCTCTCTCTACTAATAATAATGGTAAAATATACTTTCTTCTCAACAAGGATGGGACAAAGGTCAGGTCTATGTCTGCATGGAAACAGTACCTTATTATCACCTGTCATGAAATAATGTTTTTAGAAATGAAAGTGCAATTTATGTGTATTGTCCCCTGGTGATAAATGATTTGTATCAGCAGCATCAAATGGAATAAAATACCACGGAGCCCTATACAAATGGTAGCTCTGCATCATCTTGGCTATAGAGTGGCATAAATTGGGAGCCAATTCACTGAAATTAATGACTGGCCAATTTGATGACTGCTCAATTTGTCAAAGACACTATTTGTCAAATTCACCAAATGCACTGCTGTGCTTTTAAGAGCCTCTGAATGCAAAGTTGATCTTGATTACTGACAAAGAAAGGTTCTTTTCTGAATATTAACTAAGCTAAGATTGATCCAGCTGCTGAGAAACTGACAAGAGAAGCTCGAAACTTCCACCAGTGCATTAAAACACAAAAAAGCATAGGCTGCAAGACCTATGGGTGTAAAGCGTTTTTCCAGCCAACATGCTGACCCTCTGTGAGGAATTTGTCTTGGCTCCTCCTGGCTTCTCTTCAATGATGCTTTGGAATGCTTCCCCACCCCAAGCTTTAACCATTTAAATATTCTTGCTAATTCCTCAAATGGCACATCAGCCTTTCTTGTTCACTTCAAACAATGAAAATACAGTTATACTTGAAGTTCATTTTAAGGTTAATGAAATTAAAAGATGTAAAGTCAAAAGAATCAAAACTAATCAGAATTTTTACCAGTGAAATCATTCAATGAACTCAACATTGGAAAATTGAAGTTCTCATGAATCATCTTCCTTAACAAACTGCTGCTGCCGGAAACCTTGAGCCATCATCACCCACGCTAAAAACATACACTAGTTTATTTCCTGCTGGTGTTCTACCGTGCTTGTTGGGTGTACTGGCAGCAGCCACCAGGCAGAGCTGCAGCTGAAGACTAAAGGGCCAGCTCCCGAGCAAGTGGGGAAGAGTGGCCAGTGGCCTCTGCCGCCTTCTGCCTTCCCAGAGCAAGTGGCCTCAAATTAACTTCAGTTAGAAAACAGAACAGGAGCTACAGAGATGGCTTAGTGGTTAAGCACTTGCCTGTGAAGCCTAAGGACCCAGGTTCAACTCCCCAGGACCCATGTAAGCTAGATGCACAAGGTGGTACATGTGTCTGGAGTTTGTTTGCAGTGGCTGAAGGCCCTGACGTACTCATACACTCTCTCTCTGTCTCTCCCTCTCCCTCATTCTCTCTCAAACACATTAAAAATATATATATATATTTTTAAAAGAAAACAGAATGGGCCAGGGGGTGTAGCTTAGTGGTAGAGCATTTGCCTGGCATAAGAGCCTGCATCCCTGGCATCCTCAGCATGGACACACACACACACACACACACACACACACACACAAAAGAAAAACTTCCCAACACACAAATTACAGCTCAGATTCTATAAAAACAAGAGCTGCAAACAATCATAAAGGTTTCTAAGCTACAGCCACGGTCCAATTACTGCTAGTGCAGCCGAGACATTTGAGCAGACAGGGAGCCCAGGGTCACTCTAATAAGGCACGTTCTCTTTCTGTGGCCACCCTCCTCCAGGGCACCATTTATCCACTGTCTGATATACCATGTAGCTCCTTCCATCCCGCCTCCACTGACTGCCAGTACCCAGGGGCCTCTGTTACCCATGAAGCTCTTTGCAGAGCAGCGAGGTCAGCTTCTTCAAGTGAGGAAGGTTGCTGGAGCCTGTCTTCAGGAAGTCAGAGTCCAGGATGAGCTGATTGCTCAAATAATCTTGGATGGCTTTCAGATGTTCTTCTGGAAGCCTGAAAAATGCAAAGGAGAAAAAGAAGCCTGCTTCATTGGCTCCTTTTGGCCACCACCAGTCATAGCAACCAATATGAGTTAAAGATTCAGAGTTTCTGGGTGAGATTTGTTGCTACTTGAGACCAGTGCAAAGGCCTCCTGGGTGGTACTGCGGAGGCAGAAGGGACCAGAGCAACTCAGTGAGGGAGTGGTTCTCTTGGGATGAACACCTTTGGGTGCTGTAGGAAGGAAGTGATAGGGCTGAGAACTGGAGATGATTGTCCTTTAAGAAGGAGACAGAGGGCTGGAGATGTTGTTCAGTGGTTAAAGGTACTTGCTTACAAAGCCTGATGGCCTGGTTCAATTCCTTAGTACCCACATAAAGCCAGATACCCAAAGTGGTGTGTGTGTCTGGAGTTCATTTGCAGTGGCAAGAGGCCCTGGCACGTCCACTCTCTCTCTATCTGCCTCTTTCTCTTTGTTTCTCTCTTTCTTTCAAGTTGGTAAATAAAATATTTTTTTAAAAAGAATAAGGGGTGCCAGAGAGATGGCTTAGCAGTTAAGGCACTTTCCTGCAAAGCCAAAGGACCCAGGTTCGATTCCCCAGGACCCACATAAGCCAGATGCACAAGGTGATGCATGCATCTGGAGTTTGTTTGCAGTTGCTGGAGGCCCTGGTGTGCCCAATTCTTTCTCTCTATTTGCCCCCCTTAAATAAATAAATATAACAATAAGAATGAATGAAAGAAAGGAAGGAAGGAAGGAAAGAAGAAAGAAAGAAAGAAAGAAAGGAGAAAGAAAGAAGAAAGAAAGAATGAACAAATGAATGAACAAAAAAAAGAAAGAAAGAAAGAAAGAAGGAAAGAGAGAGAAGAAAGAAAAAAGGCAGGCTGGGCCTAGTGGCTCACACCTGTAATCCCAGCACTTGGGAGGCAGAGGTAGGAGGTTCACCGTGAGTTCAAGGCCACCCTGAGATTGCATAGTGAATCCCAGGTCAGCTTGGACTAGAGCGAGACCTACCTTGGAAAAACAGAAGAAAAAAAACCCACACACACAAGAAAGAAAGAAAAAGAAGGAAGAAAAATAGGAGGAGGAAGAAACAGCTTTGGTCCTCACACCAAGTCCAAATTCTCAGTCCAAAGCCGCCTGGAACACCACATTGCAGAAGGTTTGAAGTCACCCTGGGCTTCGTGGTGAAGTCTCTGTGTGATTAGCTTTCTGTTTTGTTTTGTTTGCTGGGGGTAGTTTGAGAAAGGGGTTTCTCTATGTCTAGCCTTGAACTCTCTGTAGTGCTGCCTCAACCTTACTAGTGCTGGGATTATAGCCATGAACCACCACACCCAGCTTGTCTGTGTGGTTAGGAATAGGGATGAGTATGTGGGACATGATGGTATCTGTCCAGGCCTCAACTTTGCCATCCCTGATCTGGTCCAGTCCCTTTAATTAAAAAAAAATTGAACATATACTAGTCTACCAAAAGATAGTGCCCAGGCTGGATCCTACCACTGTGGTCACCCAAGATGTGGTAAGAACTCCACATCTCATGTCCCAGCAGCTTTCTGTCTGGGTGACCTCTGAGTCTTAGTTCCCATAATAATAACAAATATTTCCTGAGCATAACATTCCAGACACTTTATAGAGTTCACTGCATTTCGCATCTAAGCCTGGGGGAAATGGAAATCTCAGGAAAGGAAGCAATGGGTGTTTAGTCCCATGGACAGGATCAATCACATACCGTAGCAACCTCTGAAAGCGTGGGCCATGGAGCTCATTGGCAGGCAGCACAAGAGCTCTAGCAGCATGCGGCAAGCACAGCCGATGGCCCTGGGAAGAGCCGACGGGTGTATGAACGTGGGACTGTCAGCGGCTGGTGGTTTCTCAGGTGTCCCCTTTGTGTGTGGTCAAGAGAGAGGGCAGGTGACTGACCTGGTGGCTTCAAGTTCATCTTTCAAGTTGGAGATGCAGCTCCAGTCCCACGATTATGATTATCTTTTGGTGCCGGGCATGGTTGTGCATGCCTTTAATCCCTACACTTGGGAGTCAGAGGTGGGAGGATTGCTGTGAGTTCAAGGTCGCCCTGAGACTATAGCCTGGGCTAGAGTGAAACCCTACCTCGTAAAGCCAAAAAAAAAAAAAAAAAAAAAAAAAAAAGATTATCTTTTGGAGAGCTGGGGGAACTTTTCTCACAAAGATTCCCCCCAAATGCTTTGCCTTTTGGTGATCAATGCTTGGAAAGGAAGGTGTCCCAATGAATTGATACATCCAGCACACGAATTAGAGGTGACTGCTTTAAGTCAGGCAGTCAATGCACGGGGCCCTCGAGACACGTGTGGCCCTAGTAGGGAGGGCATCCTGTTGTTGCTAGTTCCATCATCCCGTCCTGGAGACGGAATGCAAAGGTCCCTGATTTGTAAGGCAATGAGCACCACTCTCAAGTGTGCAGACTGCTTCAGACCATCTTCCCCAGAACTAGGACACAGCATCAGCAAGCTGGGGAAGTGTAGGCTTCATACGGGAGAAGCTGCAGAGCTTGACCAGTGAGGACCAGCAGGAGCTGGGGGAGTTCATGTGAGGCCAGATCCTGGAACCCAAGATCAAACCCTGGAGCAGAAGTGTGAAGTGTTAGAATGATGGCACCTCCAACTTCTCGTCCCCACAAAGGAGGGCCCTGCTGAGCAGGTCTCACTGTCCAGACCACCCCTAGAGATGGTGCTGTGAACTCTTCATGAGGGAGCAGGCAGGCAGCCAGCTGCAGATGGGTCTAGATCAGGTCCAAATGGGGCCTCTGCTGGAAATTTTCTAGAGGTTTTATAGATAATTTTTTTTTTTGTTTTTGTTTTTTTGAAGTAGGGTCTCACTCTGGCCCAGGCTGACCTGGAATTAACTATGTAGTCTTAGGATGGCCTCAAACTCACGGCGATCCTCCTACCTCTGCCTCCCGAGTGCTGGGATTAAAGGTGTGCACCACCCCGCCTGGCAGTTTTATAGATAAATGTTATAGTGAAGGATCTCTCCTGCTCAGGGTATGTGCTCAGGACTGTGGAGGTGTTTCTGATAGATATCAGGCTGTGTTTAGCTTCTGGAAAATTCCACAAGGGACTAAGGACATATTTCTCTAGAATTCTGGAGTAGCTCTTTGGTAGAGAGAACCCACTCCCAACCCCACCACTGGACTTGGGAGAGACAGGCATTGGGGCAAGGCTACCAATGCTCAGGAGGCCAGAGCTGCCTTTGCCAGCTTGGTTTCCTTCAGGTCCAACATCAGGAGGTGGACGTGTTCAACAGTGCCCTGTCCTAAGGTGGAAGGGACTGCCAAGACGGAGCATAGATATGTGGATCAGTGTGCACCTGCGTGCCTGAGCAGCTCCATTTGTGTTATGACAGCAGGAGGGTCCCTGGGAGCAGCAAGCCTGGCTTCAGACAAGGAAGGATACCAAGGACCTGGTGACCCGCAGAGCACAGCAGAGAGGAGAGGAGAGGAGGTCTCCCAGACAAAGTGAACAGAAATCTGAAGGCCTTGTGTCAGGGCTGAGTCTGGTAAGTTGGTGACAAGCTTCCATTTTCTTTTTCTCAAGATCTCTATCCCCATCTGCAGTTTCTCAAGCTTTGGACATCAGAGCAGACAGGGCAAGCTAGGGGCTCTCTTACCCCTTGGCTTCTAGTTGGATGGGTTGGGGAAGACTGATGGTGGCTGGGGAGGGAGAGAGCTGGCATACACGTCTGGCATCTTTGGCCCAGGTCACAGCACTGAGCAACTCCTGCTAATTCTTGATGCTTCCCCACCCCCACCCCCAGACCTCTGTAAAATTTCCATGTTAAATGCTTCTGCTTTGTTTCCTGTTTGTTGGGGACAGGGTCTCACTCTGTAGCCCAGCTGGACTGGAATCCAGCGATTCTCCTGCCTCAGCCTCCCAAGGGCCCTCACACCTGGCAGAGCTCTGATGTGAACACTCTCTGTCTCCTCCGGTGTCCTCAAGGAGCTGTGTCTGCAGCCGGGGGGTTAAGGGCAGTCATGGGAGGAAGCAGTGAGCACAGAAGTTGAGACTCTCTAAGGTATGTGGAATGTAATATAGGGGCTAAGGCGTCTCCTCCCACTCAAAGCAAGCTCCTCCCACATGTGACTCATGACCCTGGATGTGACCAGTTGACCTCTGAGGGTGCTCAGGTCAGCAGTGACAAGAATGGTCCGTGCACAACGACAGGGTCTAGCTTATTTGTGTTTGCGCGTTTCCAACCCTGGAGCCCAACTTGTCTCCTCTTGGTCAGCTTGGGCTGCCTGATCACCAACACCACGTGCCCTCAGGGACCATATACTCCCTGGCCTCTAGCTCTTGGTGGCCAGCCTTTCCCCAGGCAATTTATGGACTTCTTATGAATAATGCCATTTAGCTCCGTGCTCCCTATTAAAGAAGCCTTAAATCTGTGGTGCCCTTCTGGGGTCCAACAGGAATCAGGAGCGGTGGTGGTGAGAATGTTGGACACTTGTGCTGGACTTCCTGGGCCCTGGAGCCACTCCCTTTTGAGCCCCAGGGTGAGCCTGTGAAAGGGAGCAGTCCCTCGTACTAGACTGGGGGAATGCAGTACAGCAAGCAAGTATAACTGCTTAGGGTGGACAGCCGTGGCCGTGGGAAATGCTTTAGGAATATTGGTGACTAGAACAGATGAGGTGCCGTCTGGTCACTTTTCTAAACATAAAGCAATTAAGAATTATTTATTTATTTATTAGAGAGAGAGACAAAAAGAAAAAGACAGGTAGAGAGAGAATGGGTGCACCAGGGTCTCCTGCCACTGCAAATGAACTCCAGACACACGCACCACTTGTGCATTTGGCTTCATGCGGGAATTGGGGAATCGAGACTGAGCCATCAGACTTTGCAAGCAAGCACCTTTAACTGCTGAGCCATCTCTCCAACCCAGCATAAAGCAATTTTTTTTTTCCCAAGACAGTTTAATGTATCCAAGGCTAGCCTGGAATCCCCTATGTGATGCAGGATGACTTTGAACTTCTGTTCCTTCTGCCTCTACTTCTAGAATGCTGGGATTGCAGGCAGGCACCATCAGGCCTGCTTTACACAGCGCTGGAGAATCAGATTCAGGTCTTCCCACGAGGCAGGTGAACATTCAGCCAACTAAACCCCATCCCCAGCTCACGGTGACTTTGCCTCACCAAGAGCACGGCTGAGACACTTCTGAAGGACCCAAAACTTGTAATGTAACAACACCCCCAAAACTCTTAAAAAGCAACAAATGAGAAGACAGAGTTTCCCCCATAAAAATGATGATGAAGGGTTAACATATAAGGAGATCGTAAAACTTGGAAAGAAAAGCGTTAAAGCCCTCTTAGAAAAATGGGCAAACAGCCACTTGGACTGGTGCGCCAGGTGGGGACAGTCTTGGCAATAAACATAGAATTGTCTTTCAATCTTGCTACTTTTAAATTTTACTTATGACAGAGAGGGAGAAAAAGAGAATGAGGGAGGGGCACACCAGGGCCTCCTGTGGCTACAAACTCCAGATGCATGTGCCACTTTGTGTGTCTGGCTTTACGTGGATACTAGGGAATTGAACCCAGCCTGGCAGTTGGCAAGCAAGCACTTTTAACTGCTGAGCCATCTCTCCAGCCCCCAATACTGGTATTAATGAAATAAATAGAAATGCACAAGATTTTTTTTTTTTTTTACAGGAATAAAACCAGGAGGGCTGAAAGCCAGCATGCTCCTCAGATTTTGAGCCTGGGCATGCCTGAGTATTGGTCACTGGGCATGGGCCAACCTCCCAGGTGACCCTTCAGGTGGGGACTCACCCACTGGTATCCATGCTCTGTAGTCGCTGAAAGAGTGTCTCGGAAAGACTCGGCCGGCTGACCTCGGGGGCTCGGGGGTTCTCAGCTGCAAGAGGAAGCTCTTTGGCCTCACAGAGCCCAGTAGTCACAGGGATGTTTCTGGGTGGCAGCTCTGGTGGAGACATCATATTTTCTGCACATAAGAATGGCAGGAATGAATATTGTTGGTGAGGAGGCTATGTGCGCAATTCCTCCGCTGCCCTGTGAGGTCCTGGGCCTATCTGAAAAGGTTCCTCCTCCTCTTCCTCATGTCCTTATAGACTTCCTGACTAGACAGGGAGCCTCTTGCAGAAGACCTGGTTTCATTATCCTTCAGCCTGGGGCCTCACACCATGTCACTCCCACTGCAGAACTCAACAAAGACCTACTGGGGTCAGGTGGCCCCCAGCAGGTCCAAGGCAGGGAGCCTACAGAGCTGCTGACCTTGGACAGACCAAGTGGCCTGTCACAGCAGGATGGCTGGCCTGGTTCTCAGGGGCCAAGGCAAGTGTCTCATGGGGCCCAGGCAGAAGTCAGTCTCCAGAGTGGAGCCAGGGCACTAGAGAAGTACCAGGCCAGGGACTCAGGTCCCAACTGCCTCCTCTTTTTTTTTTTGTCTCCTCTTCTTAACTTGACCTCTCTCTCTGCACTTTCTCTCAAGCCTCAGACTTCCTTTCCCTTTTTTTTTTTTTTTTTTGAGGTAGGGTCTCACTCTAGCCCAAGCTGACCTGGGATTCACTATGTAGTCTTAGAGTGGTCTTGAACTCACAGCTATCCTCCTACCTCTGCCTCCCGAGTGCTGGGATTAAAGGCGTGCGCCACCACGCCCAGCTTCCTTTTCCTTTAAAAAAAATATTTGTTTATTTGAGAGAAAGAGGGAGAGAGAGAGAGGGAGAGAATGGGCACACCAGGGCCTCTAGCCACTGCAAACAAACTCCAGATGCATGTGCCCCCTTGTGCATCTGGCTTATGTGGGTCCTAGAGAATCAAACCAGGATTGTCTGGCTCTGCAGGCAAACGCCTTAATTGCTAAGCTATCTCTGCAGCCCTCCTTTCCCTTTTGCTTAGACCATCAGTGACAAATTTAGAAAGAAAGGAGGGATCCCTCCATTCAGAGACCTGAAATGTTAAAAAGTTCTTGAATTTGACCCAAGAGATGTGATCCTTGTCCAACCCTTTGCATTTCCTTCAATATATACCACAAAAAGGCAAAGGTCACTGAATCCAGCCCTCCCCACCCCTAGTGACCACTCTGCCCGGCCACAGCCTCTGTCTATCCAGGTGGGACCCAACTTCCTGTTTCATGTATGAGCTCCTCACTTCCTCTCCTCCTCTGGGGGTTCTGAGTCTGTTCTGAGCCCTGGCAACTGCAAACCCTTGAAGAAGCCCTGAGTCAAATGGGGTCATGAGACTGGGGCTCTGTATCCATCCTTTACAGGAAGTCTGGTGGGGGTGTCATTTGCCTCAGACAGCAGCATCTCAGGCCATAGCAAGCTGGAAGGAGAGTTGCCTAGAGGAAGGTGAAGTGTGGAGGGCATGTCTGCAGGCAAGTTTCTTCCAGGTCAAGGTCAAGGCCAAGGCCATTGTGTGAACTTGGATGTCTGGAGACAGCTGGGACACGTGTGAGTGACATGGACTCACATGTGGATATGTCATCTGTGGCTTTGGCTGTGGCCACAGCTGGACCTTTCGGACTCTGTTCATTCATACCAGGGGGTAGGAAGGGATGTGACCTATGTGAGTCCCCTTCGGCCTTCACGGAGCTGAGGTCCTTACTGCTCCTCCAGGGCTGGTGAGGTGGCCATCCAGTCTGTCTTCCGACAGGGTACCTAAGCTAAGTCACCATGCAAAGGGGGTCTCAAGGGAGGCAGGGAGCAGGTTGCAGGTGGCTCATGGCCAGCCTATAGGAATGGGAGCAATAGATGCCCTGCACATGTCTGGCAGAGGTGCACCAGGGTCAAGAAGGAACCAGGCACGAACCTCAGCGTTGGCAGTAATTGTCTCCCCCAGGGAGCCTGTGGGAAGAAGCCTCACCCACTGAGAGGCTCAGGCACGTGTCTGTGGACTTCTGTTGGGAAGGAACCTTTGAGAGAAGTGTGCCCCAACACACGGCTTTCTTTCAGCACAGTTGTCTCCAGGGGCTTGTTCTGTGAGTTCTCTCCTCCCCATGGAAAGGACAGCCTGCACCTCACAGACTTTTGGAGACTGCATTTTTTTCTCACAGATTTTTTAGGAGCTGTATTCTTCCCTCTTTCCTCCTCTGCCCCCTTGCCATCCACTTTAAAGGCCTGCTGGGGTCTCACTGTGTAGCCCAGGCAAGCCTCAAACTCTTGGTCGTCTTGCCTCAGCCTCCCAAGCGTTGGGATTACAAGTTGCATGCACTACCATGCCTGGCTTTATTCCCCCACGCGTGTGTGTGTGTGTGTGTGTGTGTGTGTGTGTGTGTGCACATGTGTGTGGAGGCCACAGAACAACCTTCGGGATCCACGTACCTTTTGTGAGACAGGTCTCTCCGTGGCCTTGCGCTCGCCAAGCAGGCTGGAGTGGCTGGCCCTCGAGCCCCGAGGTGTCCCTCGTCCTCTCCCTAGCGCTGAGATGACGTGCCCACGCCACCCCCAACATGTTTACGTGAGTACTGCGCACCAAACTCAGTCCCTCGTGCTTGCCTTGCACTGTGCTGACTGAACCACCATGATAATGTGAAGAAACCCCATTCTAACCCTTCCCTGTAGGTGGACCGACCTCCTGAGCTGTTCTAACCACAAGAATGATGGCAGCTGTATTTATTGAGTGCCTGCTGTGTACAGGCTCTAGGCATTGTATTTGTGGACTCACTTGGTCCTTGTGACATCCTGAGAGGAAGGTGCCCTTTCCAGAGCGCCACGGTTTAGAGAGGCTAAGTAACTTACCCGAAGACACAAAGGCGGCAGGCTGGAGAGCAGGGACCAGCTGGCCTGGTCTGACTCCAGAGCCTGTGTCCTTGAACTCATCGCTGTACTGCGCTGTCTCTCGGATCCCAGATGGGGCCTCTAACCCACAGGTGCTTGTGGGGCTAGGAGGGCAAGGTGCCAGAGAACGTCCCTCTTCCCTTCCTACCTGTGTCCTCCTCCGCCTCGTCCACTGCGTCCTCCTCCTCCAGCGGTACGGGGTACTGCAGGTGGGTCACCAGCCCCATGTTTTCCTTCTTGTAAAACTCGATGAGCTGGTCCAGCTTCGTGAAGAACCTCACAGGGACACCTTCAGATGCCTGAGGACAGAAGCCCCGGACAGAGCATACTTCAGCTGACTAGAATGTCACCCAACCACAAAGGCCACCTGTAGCAGAGACCAAAGAGTCTGGGAGTGACTGTGATCCAGAAAAAGCCTGGGACTCTCCACCCACACCTCCTGTCCTGAACCCGCAGCTCCCACAGGTCCTTCATAAAAGCGCAAGCAGGGACAGCTTAAAGACTGGACTTTTTTTTTCCAGCCTGCTTTAAAAAACCTTTTTATTTTCAAAAATATCTTACTATATAAATAGTATATCATCATACACTATTATTCACAATTAGAACCTTTATAGATTCTCTACAAAAAGAAATCATCTATAATCCCATAGCCCCAAGAGATCTATTTTCAATAGTTTGTGTTTTCCTACTGGATGTTGGGGTAAAGGTGGGGGTAAGGAGTTATTTTTGGTTTTTTTCCCCACAAATTCCATTTTTAAAAATTATTTACTTTATTTTTGGTGTTGAGGACTGAGCCCAGGCCCTTGTGCATGCAAACCACAACGTCGACCACGGGCAGACGCTCCTGGCTCCACATTATTTTTTATTTATTTTTATTTATTTTTATTTATTTTTATGGTGCTTGGGATGGGACCAAGGGCCTCACACATGCTAAACAAGTGCTCTACCAGTGAGCTACAGTCCCAGCCTTGCTTTTTGGTTTGTTCATTTGTTTATTTGAAACAGGGTCTTGCTATGTAGTCCTGGCTGACCTGGGACTCACTATGTAGCCCAGGCTGGCCTCACACTCATGGCAATCCTCTTGCCTCCACCTCCCAAGTGTTGGGATTACAGGTGTGAACCACCATATCTGGATGCACCTATCTTCTTTTTTCTCTCTCTTTCTTTCTTTCTTCCTACTTCTTCTTCTTCTTCTTTTTTTTTTTTTTTTTACAAAAACTTACATATTTTTATTTATTTGCAAGCAGACAGACACAGAGAGAGAATGAGTGCATCAGGGCCTCTGCAAATGAATTCCAGTGCACTGGCTTTACATGGGTACTGGGGAATCAAACCCTGGTCATTAGGCTTTGCAGTTAAGCACCTTAATCACTGAGCCATCTCTCCAGCCCTACTCCTGTCATCTTAACAATGATTTTCACGTCCATCTTGCAGTTTGTAAGTCAAGGGTCTAATCATGCCCTCTGGGCTGCCAGAGATCTTCTCGCTAAAGGGAACGGGACCCATCACTTGGGAAAAGGAGACTGGTATGTGAGTGGGTTTGGCCTGGGAAGACCGCCCAGGTGGTGAGCAGGCAACCCACTAGCTTGAGGGCTTTGGATGGAGGCAGGGGCAAAACCCGGGCCTCATGGCTGCAGGATCCCAGGTGAGTGGGACAACCTCAGACAGCAGGACCAAGAGTTCCCAGACCTGCCCTGAGCCTGGCCCTGCACGACAGAACCCGGGTTGTAAACATATGGCCTTCTGCAGGAACACACCTGGGACACGATCACCTGGGCTCTCCATGGCTCCCTGTCTCTCTCCAGAGAGTACTTGTGTGCATAAGCACTGCACACATGCAAATCTGTGCTAGGGGTCTCTCTGTGTGTCTCTCTCTGTGTGTTGTATGGCTCAAGCTGTTTGAGTAAATTTATAAAGAGATTAACAAGAGTCTGTTTATTCTTTTCCATGGTTTTCCTTGTTTTTCCAAAGCCCCGCACTGAACAATCTCTTTCAAGCATCATTAAACACAAAACACCTGGGTTGAGGCGACAGTCAGGATTTCCCAGAAGTTCCTTAAGTAGGTTCAAAAGCAAACAAGAACAGAATAACAAAAATAATTTGACAAGATGCAAAACCTGTGAACTCAGTTCAGTGAAAGCAGTGCCACCCTGTCAGAGAACTTACAGCTAATGGAAGGCATGCTGTGAGGTGTATGGAAAGGGCTACGAAAATATCAAAGAAAGTTAAGGTGGACTGACTCATGTTTCATTTGGGAAGGTTGTCTGAGGCGTGTGTACGTGAGAGCACATGTCACCTGGGGCTTTAGGATGCTCCAAGGCTGAGATACACACTGTTTTATGTAACATTAAAAAGCTGAAACCCAAACTATGCTATGGAACATAGACAGGTTTAACTTCAGAGATATGAAACATGAAGAAATAAGCAACAATGAATGAATGTGATGTGTATTAAGCAAGCGTAGAAGCTGTGGCAAGAGGAACTGGTGGTTAGGCAAGCTTGCCAGGCCACTGCAGACCAAGGTGGATGACTGCCCAGGGGGCTCCAGCTTCCAGGAAGGTAGAGCAGGTAGGTAGGATTAAGTTCAAATTTCAAAGACAATAGAGCGGGCTGTCTGGGTGGACCAGCGGCATTGCTGGAGAGTGAGGCCATCCTCCACCCTCCCAGTGGTTATAGAAGCTGTGATCTGGCCGCACAGAACAGGATGAGGAGTGTGGTCTAGACAAGTGGGTGGGTGCCTCTATCTATATGGTGCAGAAAAGAGCAGTCCACCAGTGCATGTCAATCTTTTAAAAATTATTTGCAAGCGGGGGCGCGGGGGACAGAATGTGCATGTCAGGGCCTCTAGTCACTGTAAATGAACTCCAGATGTACGTGCCACTTTATGTATCTGGCTTTACGTGGGTCCTGGGGAATCAAACCTGGGTCATTTGGCTTTGCAGGCAAGCACCTTAACACTTAGCAATCTCTCCATCCCACATGTCATTCTTCATTCTCCATTTTTTTTTTTGGGGGGGGGGTTCACGGTAGGGTCTCACTCTGGTCCAGGCTGACCTGGAATTCACTCTGTAGTCTCAGGGCAGCCTTGAACTCATGGCGATCCTCCCACCTCTGCCTCCCGAGTGCTGGGATTAAAGGCGTAGCCACCACGCCTGGCTCCACATGTTGTTCTTAAGCTGGGCTTTAAAGACCCTGTGTCAAGGCAGGGTGACCAGCAGGACAGGGCTGGGTAGCCAGTGAATGGCTGACTCTATTCAAAGGGCAGCCTAGCAAACCTCACCAAGCCAAAGCCAGGAGCTGAGAGGCTCTTCTTGATGGCACAGGCCATGGCATATTGACCATGGACCAGCAGTGGTATCCTGCCCATGGGGATCATGTCTATATCCAACTGCCCGTGACAGGAGCCAGGACTGCTTACCATGTCTGTGGATACCACCACACAGCCTGGCAATGAGAGATGCTTAGCAATTAGTGGTTCCCTGGGGTTACTACAATGGGGTCAGGATGGCACGTAGGAATTTGGAGCCAGGAGGAAAGATGGCTGGGGGTCTTCTGTAGGCTTGGGACTGGGGATACAGAGAGACAGTGGAGAGGAGGGAGCAAGGAGCATGTCCTCTTATCGCCATCCTGAAGGTGGGACCTTTTCAGATAGTTCCACATGTGACCAAGAAAGTTGTCGTATGCATTGGTCAGAGCCCTGGCAGGAAGCAGATGTGACATTAAACTGGAGTTTGGGGACAGTTTCGTAGGAAGGGTGGTAGAGTCCCAGAGCTAGTAGCAGAGAGGAATACTTAGCCCAGGGGAGGGACAGTACTAGAACCCAGGAAGGCACCCAGGAGAAGTGAAGGCCTCTGTGTTGGGTCCACAGAGCCTGACAGGGACAGAGTGAGAGCAGCTGGTCCTCTGCCTCTTCTCCCTCCTCCCACTCTCTTGGCACCTTGCTGGGGCTCCCAGCGGCCAAATCCAGCAGGAAACGAGGGAGTGAATGGATCTGCAGGCAAACAGAAGATGCTCAGCACATCGAGCTCATGGAACGCGGTTCCCAACGAGCAGTGGGAAAGCAAAGCAGGGCCCATGTGTTGCATGGACTATGAGGCTCAGACCAGGAGGGCATATTTCCCACCAGAGAGGAGTGGCCCTGGGTTTTTAACGTCCAGGGTGCCAGACTTTGTTCCCCATTCTGCAATACCAGTTTCCTGAAAAGATGTATGCAGTCATTTTGAAACTGAGAAGGAACCCTGAATCCCCACGTTAGCTGTGTGTGGCTAACGTGATCCCTGAGTTATTTGCAGACTCCCAGGAGATGCTGCTGTGGACAGTGGGATTCCTGTTCTGCCGACTCTCCCCCTTGCCATGGATGAGTTCGTACTCTCTTTAGTAGATAACTTGAGCAGGTGACTGCTTGATTTGGGGGGGGGGGACACAAAAAATGAAGTTGACCATTTCCTATGGTTTTTGTTGTAGTTACCTTCACATCGCTGGCCAAAAGCATCCGACCAAAAGCAGTTTGTGGGAGGAAAATGTTTATTTTTGCTTATAGACTTGAGGGGCAGCTCCATGATGGCAGGGAAAACACAGCATGAGCAGAGGCTGGATGTCACCTCCTGGCCAGCACCAGCTGAACAACAGCAGTAGGAGAGTGTGCCAACCACTGTCAGGAGGGGAAGCTGGCGACAGCACCCAGAAGCCCACCCCCAACAACACACCCCCAACTGCAATCAGCTGGAAATCAAGTGGTCAGAACACAGAAGTCTATGGGGGACACCTGAATCAAACCAGCGACAGCTTTTATTTTTTTTTAATTTCATTTTTGTGGTGCTGGGAATAGAACCGGAAGCCTAGGCAAACACTTCCACTGACTTCTGTCCTTAGTCCCAGCATGTCCTACCTTATTATTTATTTATTTGAGAGAAAAAGGAAGAGAGAGAGAGAGGAGGAGAGAGAGGGAGAAAAGAGAAAGAGAACATGAGAGAGAGTCATGGCTTTCTGCTACTGCAAATGAACTCCAGACACACATACTACTTTGCGCATGTGGCTTTACATGCACACTGGGGAATCAAATCTGGGCCTGCAGGGTTTGCAAGCAAGTACCTTTAACCACTAAGCCATCTCTGCAAGCCAAGCATGTCCTACTTTAGGTAAATGAGCTTGTTAACTAGGGATCCCAGGCACAGGGCAGACCACCCTTTGGAATTTGCTTGATAACAGACTGGACATGAGTTTATGATCAGAATCAAAAGTCACCCAGAAAATAAAAATGAGGTAGGGGCTAGTTCTGATTGTGAAAACAAATACAATCTGTTCTCTTGCCTCCAGTTAAAAATCTCGAGGTCAGGATGGAAGGATGGCTTGGTGGTTAGGGAACTTGCTGGCAAAGCCAAAGAATCCAGGTGCGATTCCCCAGGACCCATGTAAGCAAGATGCACAAGGTGGCACATGCGTCTGAAAGTTTGTTTGCAGTGGCTGGAAGCCCTGCATGCTCATTCTCTCTCTCTCTTTTTCTCTCTCTTTCTCCCTCTTTCTGTCAAATAAATAAATAAATAAATAAATAAATAAATAAATAAATAAATAAATCTATCTTGAGGTCTATGGAGAGAATCCAGAAAGAGCATTTCTATAAGGCCTCTGAGGTCAGCAGTCCAAGGAGCCCAGCTTAGAATGAACAGCTCATTCAGTCTCGGGTATATTTTTGTGCCTGCCTCTTCGACAAGCTCTTAAATCCCTGGAGGAAAAGGACCTTGTTAGGCTCAGTCCAACAGGCCCAAGTCTCCTTACTGGGTGGAATGGTTGGACACATAAGGACAGGCCTACCAATATTACGAGAGAAGCATATATGGCACAAAGCAGACCTCACTGTTGAAAAGAGGTAAAAGAAAGCAGAGAGGCGTGTTCGTCAAGCTGTGCCTTGAAGGGAGAACCCTTCCCCCAGCCTCCTTTTGGTCCCTATACACCTAAGGAAGGAATATTCTGGAAGGTACAATGTTAGGGACAAGGTTCCACCCACAGCCCTAGTGGTCAAGGAAGAGGAGGCTGCTGGGTTCTCTGAGACAAAGGACAGGTGGTGTCCAGACTGCTGGCCAGTCCTCCACATACAGTCCTGTGGCTGACTCACCTGACACCTTCTAGGGGGAGGAAGAGCAGACCAGGGAGGTCAGAGCCATGCACGGGCTGCAGCTTCCTAGCCTGCAGTTTTAATTTCAGCCCTCTCTGCCATCCCTGAATGCAGAACTGAAATAGGACCAACACAAGAGGAAGTCAGACATAGCCAAACAGGAAGCGGGGAGCACCAGGCAGTCATTCTTGAGGGTTCTGCCAGCTCTCTTTTTAGAGTGAAAGCACACCCAGAGTTGGATCTCAGGAGACGGAGGCAGGAGGATTCAGAGAACAAATGCACCCTCAGCTACATCGCAAGTCTGAGGCCAGTGTGGGCTATGGGATACCCTTGCCTCAGAAAACGAAGGATATCCAGATACTGTGGGAATTTTGTAAATGATGGCAAATGTGGAAGTGGAAAGAAACCAACCACAAATCCTCACTCACTGTCCTGCTGTTCTAAAGCTCTTTGTTCAGGTTCAGTGAGAACGCCAGCAGAGAGACTAAGCAGAGGGTGATAACACATTTGGCTTAAGAGGCGGGTGGGGTGGCTGCTGGTACTATTTCTGCTTCCCACAAGGAGACCCCCGGCCTGTAGACCCCTGGGAGGGTGGTGACAGTGAGGTAGGTGCATACTAGATTCAGCCCTGGCCG
Organism: Orientallactaga sibirica; assembly: GCA_036365145.1. Lineage (NCBI taxonomy): Eukaryota > Metazoa > Chordata > Mammalia > Rodentia > Dipodidae > Orientallactaga > Orientallactaga sibirica. The sequence continues at coordinate 716,202 of JAEOAD010001510.1, read as the reverse complement.
AGGGGGCTACACTGAGCCTCAGATACAGCCCACATAGAAGGCAAGGAGTAGTGCAGGCTGGGAAGGGCCAAGGCACTGTGGAACTTGGCTTCTCCAGGCCTGGTCTTTGCGTTCTGAAACCTTCTGGAACAGTTTTCTGCCCACTATGTTCTGCTTTAAGCCACTCAGCCGGACATGCACTGGGTACCCCTGTGTGCCCCCTCCTGTGTGGTTTCCAGTGTGGGTGGGGCAATGCTTTCTGGGCTCCCATCTCTGAATCTCCTACTGGGTTTTTATTATCCATTAACAGCCTTCTCTTGCTCGAACCGCTTCTTAAGAATCACAGACCCAATGTGGGTGAGGACAGGGGAAACAGCGATCAGGGTCTCTAAGGCCTGGGCAATGCTTGCATTTTTTTCCCTTTCCTTCTGAGAATGAGTTGAACGGGCTGGGGTGTGTATGTGTGTAACGTGATAAGGTTGACATTTGTATTTGCTTGATTTTTTTTTTGCATGTGTATATGTGTGCACATATATGTGTGTACTTCTATATGTGTGAGTGCATGTGTGTTGGGGGGATGTTTGTGCACATGACTTGCATGTGTGTGGAGGCTGGAGGCCAGAGCACAACCTCAGGTGTCATCCTCAGGAACACCAGCCACCTTTTTGTGAGACAGGGTCTCTGCTCGGCCTGGAGCTCACACTTACACTACACAGGCCAGCCAGGGAGCTGCAGGGATCCCCCTATCTCCATGTCCCCAGCCCTAGGGTTACAGGCTTGTGCCACCGTGCCCGGCACTTTGTGAGTTCTAAGGATCAAACTCAGGTCCTCATGCTTACAAGGCAAGTATTTTATCCACTGAGCTATTCCTCCTCACCCCCACCTTTTATTTACTTTTGAAATATAAGATCTCACGGGATAGCCCAGGCTGGATTTCAACACATTGCCCTCCTGCCATGGCCTCCTAAGATCTGGGATTACAGTCTTGCCACCACACTCAGCCAGGTAGACATTGTAACACCACTTTGGCTTCAATGAATAGCAAGTGTCAATGCTGAGGGCCACTGTCTACATTATGGTTCTTGAATTAGGGAGGGGCAGCAGGGGAACGAGGGAGAGGCAGGGATAGGGCCAGGACAGGGACAGCTGGACCACTCACCAACACACCAAGAGGGCTGGTCAAGGAGAGGGAGCCGAGGAGGGTGACACCCACATCTCTGGCTTCAGAAACGTGGTTTGTATCAGTGCCAGCTAAGAGGTAGGCAGGCAGGACGGGGCGGGGAGCTCAGGTAGGGAAGACTTTCTGAGGCCTCTTTGACTCAGTCATCCCTCCTTAGCCATAAGCTCTGAATGGTACCTCTGCTAGGGAACCTTGCTTGCAATAGCTAGCTCTCCCTCTTCCCTTCTCTCCCTTCTTTCCTTCCTTCCTTCCTTCCTTCCTTCCTTCCTTCCTTCCTTCCTTCCTTCCTTCCTTCCTTCCTTCCACAGAGAAAGAGGGGGGGGAAACAGAGAGAGAATGGGCACACCAGGGCCTCCAGCCACTGCAAACGAACTTCAGACACATGCACCCCCTTTGTGCATCTGGCTAACATGGGTCCTGGGGAATCAAACCTGGGTCCTTTGGCTTTGCAGGCAAATGCCTTAACTGCTAAGCCATCCCTCCAGCCCTTCTCACCATTTCTTGTTTGTTTTGTTTAATTTTTGAGGCTCACCCTGAACTTGAGATCCTCCTGCCTCAGCCTCCCAAGTTCTGGGATTATAAGCATGGCCAGCACACCTGGCTCTTGTTTTCTTCTTTTCATTAGAATGTTTCATTGGCACCCTGCCTTTGGTGTAGCCAGAGCCAGGGGCTGAGGCTGGGGTCTGGTTGGGATGCAGAAGGAAACAAAACTAGTGGGGCTGAGCACTCAGTGGAGACTGAGGTTGAGAAGTGGCCAGAGCTGCTAGCCACTGGGGGTAGCCAGGCCAGACAGGCAGCAGAGCGGGAGACTGGTTCCAGAACGACTAGGAAATAAGCCAGTTATCAGTACGTGAAGTCCAGTTCAGGCTGCCGCTGTTAGGGAAGGAACCACAGTTCAGCACAGTGGAGAGCTGAGGGAACTCTGTAGCTTTGGATTCAAGTTGAAGGAAGCAGTGTGGACTCAGTGTCCTTAATGTGTAGGTAAATCAGGCATGAGATGAATGCACACACATGCGTATTTTCTGCCTCTGTCTGCTGAGAGGGTTTAGCAGCAGCGACACTGCAGGGACGAGCAGACCTAACGTCTGGATCTTGGTTGCTGAACACTTTTCTCCATTGGGAAGTGCCAGGGCTTCTTGTAGAAATGGCCTATTCTAGCATCCCTATAATCCTGTAATATCTATGGCCCTAAAACATGCAAAGAAGTGCTTGAAACATGGTGACAACTCCTCTAAAACAGCCAGAAACTAACTGAAAGGACAGTGGGGGGGGGGGGCAGTAGGCATAACGAATGAATAATGACATTGGCTACAACCCATCCAGTACAAAGAGAGTTTGTGAGCCTATTCTAACATAAACAAAAGAAGGGAACAATGACTTAAGGTGGAGAGCCATCTAATAACTATTGAAGGAATGAGGGACAGGAGCAGTCAGTGTTTGGAAGCACATTTAAGAAAACATATATATTTAACATTTATGAGACCAGCCACGCCTGGCTGCTACATTGTTTTGAGCAGATGGAACAACAACATGTAATAACAGCATGTGACAGCTACATTGTAGTTAAATTGAATTATATTTTATATATTTTAATTTTGAGGGGGTAGGGGTCGAGGGAGGGTCTCACTCTAATACAGGCTGACCCGGAACTCATTCTGTAGGGACAGGCTGGCCTCAAATTCACAGCAATCCTCCCACCTCTGCCTCCTGAGTGCTAGGGTTAAAGGTGTGTGGCGCCATGCCCAACTATATTTTAATTTTATAAATTTAAAAATCTTAATTTTTGCAGTGGTGGGGATCAAATCTAGGGCTTTACATATGTTAGGCACTATGCCCCTGAGTTTTACCTCCTAGAGTATTTATTAATCTATTATTTGTTTATTATCTTTATTGCTTATTGTTGTTTATTTATTATCATATTTCATTTTTATTTATTTATTTGAGAAAGAGAAAGGCACAGAGAATGGGTGTACCAGGGCCTCCAGCCACTGCAAATGAACTCCAGATGCATATACCACCTTGTGCATCTGGTTTATGTGGGTCCTAGGGAGTCTTGTTTGTTTATTATTTAAGACAAGGTCTTATTATGTAGCCCAGACTTGCCTCAAACTTGTGTTCCTCCTGCCTCAGCCTCTCACGTAGTGGGACTACAAGTGTGAGTGTGAACCACCCCACATACCTTCAGTTACTTTTTTTTTTTTTTGGTTTTTTGAGGTAGGGTCTCACTGTAGCTCAGGCTGACCTGGAATTCACTCTGTATTCTCAGGATGGCCTCGAACTCACAGCGATTATCCTACCTCTACCTCCCGAGTGCTGGGATTAAAGGCGTGCGCCACCACGCCCGGCTCAGTTACTTTTTATTTTTATTTTATTTTTTATTTTTATTTTTATTTTTTGGGGGGGAGGGTTTTCGAGGTAGGGTCTCACTCTAGCTCAGGCTGACCTGGAATTCACTATGTAGTCTCAGGGTGGCCTTGAACTCACGGCAATCCTCCTACCTCTGCCTCCCAAGTGCTGGGATGAAAGGCGTGCGCCACCACACCCTGCTTCAGTTACTTTTTTTTTTTTAATATTTTACTTTATTTATTTATTTGAGAGAGAGAGATACAGAAATAGGCAGGTAGAGAGAGAGAGAGAGAATGGGTGTGCCAGGGCCTCCAGCCACTGCAAATGAACTCCAGATGCATGCACCCCCTTGTGCATCTGGCTTACGTGGGTCCTGGAGAATCGAGCCTCGAACCAGGGTCCATAGGCTTCATAGGCAAGCATTTAACCGCTAAGCCATCTCTCCAGCCCGTCAGTTACTTTTTAAAAATAGGGTCTCCAGGTCAGCCTGGGCTATTTGGGGGCATAGGTAGGAGGAAGATCCTGACCACTTTGAAAACAAAACAAAACAAATCAAATAAAACAAAACAAACAAACAACAACAACAAAACAACAGGGTCTCATGTAGTCCAGGCTGGCTGGCCTGGAACTCGCTATGTTTCCTAGCAGGTATGAGGTCCTAGATTCAATCCCCAGAACTAGAGGTCAGGGATGGAGAAGGAAGGGAAAGAGAAAGGGAAAAAATGAAGGCCTTGAATGAATAACAGTTATTAATTTAAAGGGGCAAACATTTGTAGTGATCTTACAAAGAGGAAACCTGGCAGACACCATCTTCACCCCATGCTCAAAGTTCACTCATCAATATTAGGGTGGAGTGACCTTGTCCTGGGACAAGGCGCAGGCTCAGCATTACTGCTGGGGAGTCCTGCTGAAAATGCAGAACAAGCTCAGTCATGAAGCAACTCCCGAAAACACCAAATCAAGAGACAATTTCTAGCCGGGCATAGTGGCACACACCTTTAATCCCAGCACTCGGGAGGCAGCAGTAAGAAGGATGGCCGTGAGTTCTAGGCCAGCCTGGGACTCCATAGTGAATTCCAGGTCAGTTTGGCTGGAGCGAGACCCTACCTTGAAAAAAAAAGCCGGGCCTGGTGGCGCACGCCTTTAATCCCAGCATTTGGGAGGCAGAGGTAGAAGGATTGCTGAGAGTTAGAGGCCACCCTGAGACTACAGAGTTAATTCCAGGTCAGCCTGGGCTAAAGTGAGTCCCTACCTCGAAAAAAAAAAAAAAAAAAAGAGAGAGAGAGGCAATTTCCAAAATGCCAAAGTCAGAAAAAAGAAAAGACAAGGCACTAAGCCCAGTTCAAGGTCACTAAAGGCATGTGACTGTCACATATCACATGTAATTCTAGATTGGACATTGGCCTGGAAGAAGGAAAATTATATGCAATTTACATAAATATATGAATAGTACATTTTTATATTGCTGTGGGAGAAATTTGAATGGATTGGATGATGGTATTTTATCAGCACTAACTTCCTGATCTTGATGGCTATGGAGGAGAGTTCTTATGGTTTAGAGAGCTCCTTGAGCCTTAGGGATAAAGGGGTATTGTCAGGAACCTACTCTCCAGTGATTCAGAAAAACAGCAATGGTAAGGGGCTGGGAGAGGCAACCCAGCCGGGTGAAGGCACTTGCTTGCAGGAAAATAGCAACAGTAATAAGAGAGAACATGGTAAACTTACTGTATGTTAAATGCATGGGACAGAGAGTGAATGGAATCTGGGATTCTTTGTACTAGTCTTTTTTAAAATTGTTTTTATTTTTATTTATTTATTTGAGAGAGAGAAAGAGGGAGGAGAGAGAGAGAGAGAGAGAGAGAGAGAGAGAATGGGTGTGCCGTTATATCCAGCCACTGCAAATGAACCCCAGACATATGGGCCTTCTTGTGTATCTGGCTTATGTGGGTCCTGGGGATTGAACCTGGGTCCTTTGGCTTTGCAGCAAGCACCTTAACTGCTAAGCCATCCCTCCAGCCCCTTTGTACTACTCTTAAATAGGGACTGGGAAGGTAGCTCAGCGGTTAAGGCACTTGTTTGCAAAGCCAGATGACCTGGGTTTGATTCCCCAGTACTCATGTAAAGCCAGACACAGAAAGTTGCCCATGCAACTGGAGTTTATTTGCAGAACCCTAGCATGCTCTCTCTCTCTCTTCTCTGTCATCTCTCTGCTTACAAATAAAATAAAATAAATAAAAATTCTTTTAAAAATGATTCTAAGTCAAATTACTTTCAAAATAAAAATTAGGGCTGGAGGGATTGCTTGGTGGTTAAGGCTCTTGCCTGCAAAGCTAAAGGACCCAGGTTCGATTCCCTAGGACCCACATTAGCCAGATGCACAAGGGGGCGTGCACGTGTCTGGAGTTTGTTTGCAGTGGCTGGAGGCCCTGGCATGCCCATTCTCTCTCTCTCTCTCTCTCTCTCTCTCTCCCTCTTTCTCTGTCAATTAAAAATTAAATTAAATTAAATTAAATTAAATTAAATTAAAAATAAATAAATAAACATTTTTAAGAAGAAGACAGCCTGGCTGGAAATGGTCTGTCTTATTGTTTACATGTGCTTTGGGGGGGGTGATAAAAAGGTTTCTTAGCATGAACTTATGTAACCTAGCTCATTTCATTAGCATGCACATTTACTGGCATGCACACTCCTGCACACGTGTACACACAGGAGAGAGCTTTCAAAGGATCTTGTCTAAAAGTGCCAAGTTTTTTTTTTTTTTTTTTGTAAAACATAGAAAAACATTCTCTGTAGCTACCCTGGAAACATCTACAGTGCTCTGTTAACCACAGTAATATAAATGCACCAAGGATTTAAAACAACCCCAGGAAGCCGGGTGTGGTGGCGCACGCCTTTAATCCCAGCACTCGGGAGGCAGAGGTAGGTGGATCACTGAGAGTTGGAGGCCACCCTGAGACTACATAGTGAATTCCAGGTCAGCCTGAGCCAGAGTGAGACCCTACCTCAAAAAACAAAAACAAAAACAAAAAAAACAAACAAATAAAAAAAAACAGGGAATCTGGTGGCACTGTGTGAGTGGATGGAGATGAGGGGGGTGACAGCCCAAGGCAGGCGTCTGGTAAGTGCAGGCTGCTGTCTCCTTTGCAGAATTGTTGGGATTGCCTGAGGGAGGAAGGGCTGGGGCTGGAGAATCGAGATATCATGGGTAATTGGGTGTGGTGGAACCAGGCCCACCATTCAAGAGCAAGGTGGGTTTCGTTTACGAGTGGAGAGGACAGGGTAGAACAGGCAGAGAAAGGGGAATCCGTGGGGAGAGTGGACAATGCTCTCTTCTCTCCCAGACCCTGTGGACTTGATTTAGTTTCTGGGCCGAAGATGGATGACATGGAGCCTTGTGCTGGGCTGTGTTCTCTGTGCGCAGGGCTGGGACAGGGACTTTAGTGTTCCTGTAGCAGAGAAGGCCCATGGAAACATCTTCAGCTGCTCTTGCCCATGGGAGACCCACACAGTAGGAGCTGACAAAGAGGAAGAATTGTGGAGTGGCTCTTTCAGGATGTCTCAGAACTCTCCCAGGGAACTTCCGAGAAGGTCCATTTCTGACTGCCTGGGCAGGCTGCATGGAATTTGAGCAGCTGTAGCTCAGGCAGGTGGCTGGTTTCATGGGTTTATGGCACTTGGGGCATTGTGAGCTATGACTGGCACATGGAGGGAGGGCATAGAGGCAGGAGGAGAACATGGGCTCCCCAGGCCCTAGGAGGGGTTCTTCTTGCCTGTCCTCAGTTTTGTTTTTTTCTTTTCGAGGCAGAGTCTCACTCTAGCCCAGGCTGACCTGGAACTCACTCAGTAGTCCCAGGTTGTCCTCCAACTCATAGCGATCCTCCTACCTCTGCCTCCGGAGCGCTGGGACTAAAGGCGTGCGCCACCACGCCCAGCTTTGTCCTCAGTTTTTGAGTTGGAGTATGGACTGGCCCCTTCTTCAGCCACCTGGGACAAAGTTGGGTTCTTGGTGGCAGAGATAACACAATTCCTGCTGTGTGTCTTTGCCACTGGCAAAGGAGGGGGGCCTTTGGGGGGTCTCGGAACACCCTGGCCTTTCCCACCTGAGGACTCCACTCTCCAGATAGAGAAGGCACATCCAGGGGCTGGGGAGATGGTTTAGTGTGCTTGCTTACAAAGCCTTCTGGCACAGGTTCAGTTCCCCAGTGCCCATGTAAAGCCAGATGCACAAAGTGGTGCATGCATCTGGAGTTCTTCTGCAGTGGCAAGAGGTCTTGGTATGTCCATTCCCTACCCCCCTCTTTATCTCAATAAATGAATAAAAATATTTTGTTAAAAAGAAGAGGGTGGGCTGGAGGGATGGCTTAGTGGTTAAGGCAGTTGCCTGCAAAGCCAAAGGACCCAGATTCAATTCCCCAGGACCATTTGCAGTGGCTGGATATCCTGGCATGCTCATTCTCTCTCTTCTCTCTCCCTCTCTCTGCCTCTTTTTCTCTCTTAAATAAAGAAATAAATAAATAAAATAATTTCTTTTTTTTTTTAAACGAATTCCAGATGCATGTGCCACCTTGTGCATCTGGCTTACATAGGCCCTAGGAAATTGAACCTGGGTCCTTTGGCTTTGAAGGCAAGCACCTTGAGTGCTAAGACATATCTCCAGCCCTAATTTTTTTTTTTTAAGAAGAAGATATATCCAGTGAGCCATGGGGGAGGAAGAAAAGAGTAGGTACACACTTAGACTAACCTCCAGGGGGAGCAGGAATGGCAAGGTGTGCTAACTTTTATCTGTCTATGGTGCATCGAATGTTATAGGGTACAAACAACCTGTATACCTCACAGGTGAGGGAGCTAGGTCTCACAGAGGCTGAGCAACGGGCCTAGGTGTCAGAGCAGTAACACTCGGGGATGTTTTTAGATTTTATTTATTTATTTATTTATTTATTTATTTATTTATTTATGAGATAGAAAGAGGCAGAGAGAGAGAGAGAGAGAGAATGGGCACTCCAGAGCCTCCGGCCACTGCAAACGAATTCCAGATGCATGTGCCCCCTTGTGCATCTGGCTTATGTGGGTCCTGGGGAATTGAACCGGGATACTTTGGCTTTGCAGGCAAATGCCTTAACTGCTAAGCCATCTCTCCAGCCCTCAGGGATGTTTTGAGATGAACAAAAGGATGGGCGACAGTAAGGAGTCAGAGGACTTCCTCTCTGGAAGAGACAAGATCAAGCCTGTGGAGGAGGCAGGGTGACAGTCACAGAGTACCAGCTGGAGTGGAACGAGGTAGCAGAGACTGGAAGATTCAAGGCTCTCGTGCTCACTAGGTAGGTTGGGTGATGTGACCCCATGTTTGTAAGGAGCCCATGCCCCAGGGGCCAGCAGGTCTTCCTTCCTCTGGGGGGGTAAAAGTAGGAAGAGTGGGCTGGCATTCACTTCTCTGGGCAGAGTCCTATCTTGGCTAGCCTGCCCTGTGTCAGAATCCTCAATCTACAGGTCTAGGAAACTTGAAAATCAATGTCAGGCTCTCTAAAAGCAGCATATGTGCCAAAGGGACCGATGCACAACTCCCTGGAAGAAGAATGAAGTTCAACGTGGAGTGCTAACCTTGCCCTGGCCCCGCCCACAGCTAGAGCCAGCTCCTGCCACATACACACAAGGAACACCAAACTGCCTACCAATGATTTCTGCTTAAGTCTGGTGATCCTGCCACTGGTACTGGCAGGGGTGGGTTCTGTCTTGTACCCAGCCAGCACCCTTGGTTCTTGCTCTTTCTTATTCCAACCAGCTCCCACTCCATAAAGCTAGGCTTGTTAGCTTTTCACTGTCCTGCTTCTGGGATGGCTTCCTGGGATGTCTTGGCATGGGCTGGGCCACCACCCCTAGCAGTCTCTGCACTGTGTCTCAATCCATCCCCGTTGTCTGACTCTTAGAGCTAAAGTCTAAGCTGACCTGGTAGGTTCTTAACCTTCCGTGGAGATAGAGGCAGACACTGACATCAACGTGGGCTTGTTAGGTTATATCACCCATGGGCTCTGGTCCCCACTGGGATGCTGAGATCACGTGGCTCCCAAATCTCTGCCCTTCACTCTCTCATATCTGTGCCAGGGGAGTAAGTGCCAGATTTTCTCAGACTTAAGCAGCTTAAGAGAGCACATCTATGAAGTACTTTGAACTCCTTGCATCAAAGGGGAAGCAGACTAGGGGATAGAAAAGTGACATCTCTGGCTGGTACTGAAATGACAGCTCTAGATGCTTTGTCTGGCATTTCTGGCAGTGTCACTGTGCTAAGAACAAGGGGACCAGAGATGGCATTGCTATCAGTCAGCATGTGGCCCGGGTATTTCTGCAGAGGAACCCTTATGTAGGGACCCCAGGTCCACAGTTAAGACTCTGGGTGTGATAGTTAATCTTGGTTGTCAACTTGATGGGATTCAGAGTCACAATGGGAACAAGCCTCTGGGATGTCTGTGAGAAAGTTTCTAGATGGGGTTGAGATGGGAAGACCTACTAACTGTGGGCAGGACCATTTCATGGGCTGAGGTCTTACTGAATAAAAGAGATCAAAAGATCTGAGCATCTGCATTCATTGCTCTCTGCTTCCTGACCTTAGATGCCATGTGACCAGCTGCCTCCCTCCCCTGCCACCATGACTTCCCCACCATGATGGGCTGTACCCTCAAACTGTGAGCCAGAACAAATCCCTCCTTCCTGAAGTTGCTTTTGTGGGGTATTTTGTCTCAGTGACAAGCAAAGTAACTAGCACATTGTGACTATATGGGTCTTTTGTCACTGGAGTCACAGCTGACAACTAGACACTATGCCTCATACCAGCAACCCAGGAAGGCCACCAACCCCAGAGCTCACATGAGGCTGTGGCCAAGCAGACCAGCTCTGTCACAGAACTCTGCAGCTACATCCTCATGCCAGGGCTTTGCAGCAGCTTGCACTGGAATGTCCCACCAATTCTTTGTCCCACCAGTTCTGGGCTTGGCCAGTTCTGAGTGAGAGCACAGTGGGTCTGTGCTTGATGCTCCCCGGCCCCCAGGAACCTTGTTAATTTGAGTTAATTTAGAATCACCATGGAAACACATCTCTCAGTGTGTCTCTGATGGTGTTTCCAGAAAGGTTTGACTGTAGCAGGAAGACCCAGAGGAAGACATGGGTACAATCCCATGTGCCAAGGTCTCAGGCTGATGGAAGAGGAGAATGTAACATAGCTTAGCACCAACATCCATCATTCTCTGCATCCTGGTCGCAGGTACACTGGGACTGCCTTCTGCTCCTGCCCTGTGGCTTCCTGCCATAAAACCTCTCTGTCCATAATGGTGGGGAAGAGATACCCATCAGCCTGGGCTAAGAAGACATGAGGAGCAAACCCAGATCTGACTAGAAGCCTGGGGTCTGATTGGACCCAGCAGAGAGTGGAAACTAGCTGTGATAGGTCAGCCTACTGCAGCGGCAAACCCAGGAGTGGAAAGCCAGTGTTCAGTGCTGAAGTATGAAGAGTCTGAGAGTTGCCTGTTATGCAGCGCACTGACAGATACAACTGTGGTGAGGAAGGATGGTCTCTCCCCAGGCCCCTGGGTCTCTCTCTTATTGAACCTTCCCAAGAAAGCTGAGGTTGTGAGAGATTAGGTAACCGGTCCAATGGTACATGGGTTGTTTCATCACTGTGATTGCCACTAGGGACAAATCTCCAAGTTCTACACCTTCATTCCAACATCCCAGAGGTCACTGTCTTTCCATCCACGCTCCCCTTCTGCACTTAGGCTGGGCTAGAGGAGACCAGCTGGCTGCTCAACATGCTAGCAGACTGCCTATAGGCACTCACTCACCCCAACAGCACATAAGAACCAGTGGATGCCCTAGGCAAGTACAGAATGGCAGGGGGCAATGGCTTGAGAGAAGAGTCTTGGGAAGCCCGGTGCTCTTAGGGGACTGTTAAGGCTAAATTTACAATGTTTTCCCCAGACTCATGTTGGGAGTGTTTGTTCCCGGGTTGGTGGCTCTGTTTTAGGAGGTTGTAGAACCTTTTACAAGGTGCAGCCCAGCTGGCAGAATTAAATTTCTAGGGACAGGCCTTTGAAGGTTATAACTGTTTCCAGGTCTGCATGGATGTGAGTAGCCCAGCCTCATGCTTCTGCCACCACAGACAGAGTTCTACCTTCATCACCATGGTGGCTAGGAATAACAAGAAACCGCGAGAAAATAAGCCTTTCCTTCCGTAAGTTGATTCTGTCGGGTATTTAGTTATAATCATAAAAGTAACTAATACTGACCCTTAGCCTGGTGGGCACAGGAGAATTCGTCAAAGAAGCAACACCAGACGAGCTGCGAAGGATGGAGCTGGAGGGGCAGAACGGGAGTCTCATGGAGGGCAGAGCACGTGCGAAGGACTTGTGTTCTGGGGGTGCTTAGCACGGGACTCAGGGCCTCACGTATGCTGGGCAAGTGCTCTACCACCGAGTTGCACCCTTGGCCCTGGATCTGTGCCTTCTTACTACTGCTGGGTCCATACACGTGATGTGGTGGGCACTCTAGCTCCCTCCCTCCTTGGGAGCTCCTGAACAGACCTGGGCTTGTATGTTACTGACGATCCATGATAGCTAAGTTCCTGGAGTGTGTGCAAGAGGCGGGCCCTGAGCCTCCACCGGACAAACTCCGAGGTGCAATGCACACTCCATTTTCTTATGAGGTGTAGGCTGAGCTGTGTGGATCACCATCGTGGGCTAGGCTGTGGTAGCAGAGATTAATTGTTTGTTGGGAGGGAGCTTGAGTGCCTGTCATTGGGTTACTGGGCAGGTGAGATATGTCATGCATGGGGAATGCCCAGCAGCAGGAAGCAAGGATTTGATGTGTTTGTATCAATGTGGATGAATTTTTACATGAAACATTGAGTGAAAAGGGTAGAAAACACAACGAGGGCTATGATACCTTTCGGTCAAAAAATACACGCACATAGGAAGATTACTGCCAGTTTGAGGCCAGCCTGGTCTACATAGTGAGCTCCAAGCCTGACTGGTCTACAGAGTGAGACCCTAGTGCATAAATATAAGTAATTAAAAAACAAAGGGGCTAGAAAGGTGGCTTAGTGGTTAAGGCATTGCCTGCAAAGCCAAAGGACCCAGGTTTGATTCCCCAGGACCCACATAAGCCAGATAGATGCACAAGGGGCACATGCGTCTGAAGTTTGTTTGCAATGTCTAGAGGCCCTGGCATGTCCATTCTCTCTCTATCTGTCTCTCTTTTCTCTATCTCTCTGGTTGCAAATAAATAAATTAATTAATTAAAAACAAACAAACTAAAAAACCAAACACAGGGCTGGGGAGATGACTGAGCAGTTAAAGGTACTATTTTTTGTTTTTTGTTTTATTGAGGTAGGGTCTCACTCTAGCCCAGGCTGACCTGGAATTCACTCTGTAGTCTCAGGGTGGCCTTGAACTCACAGCAATCCTCCTACCTCTGCCTCCCGAGTGCTGGGTTAAAGGCGTGCGCCACCACACCTGCTAAAGGCACTATTTTGCAAACCTGGCAAGCTTGGGTTCTGTCCTCCAGGACCCATATACAGCCAGATGCACAAAGTGGACCATCCATCTGGAGTTCATTTGCAGTAATAAGAGACCCTGGCATACCCATTCTCTCTCTCTCTCTCTTCTCTCTCTCTCTGCTTGCAAATAAATATTTAAATATTAAAAACACAGAGGAAGAAGTCATCAAAAACAAGTAACATAGTGACCGGGGGAAAGTCTGCAGTATCTAAAGGTTGTAATGCAGGGACAGGCAGGGTGTGAGGCAGTAGGGAGAGGTGGTAAGGTGACTGTGGCATGTGGAGAAATATCCCTCAAGGGAACCTCTCAATTTAGCTCAGTTATAGCTTGTGAAAAAAACATAGGCCCAGAGCTGCCAGAATTGTAAAACTTTCAAGAGAAGGTAAAAACCCAGCTTTGTAAGATGAAGTTCCAGATAGCTTAGTGTACGTGACTACCTTTTTTTTTTTTTTTAACGCCTCATGCTGGCTATAGTTTCCAGTCTTAATTCCATCATTGTAATAGTTAATCTTCATTGTCAACTTACCAGAGTGAGGCAACCCCAGGAGACACAGCTCTAGGTAGACTTTATGGGGACATTTTCAGAGAGGCTCACTGAGGAGAGAAGACTCATCTGAACATGAGAACATTCCCCAGTCCAGGCTGGGGTCCTGGACTGAATAAAAATGGGAAAAGGGGGCTGGAGAGATGGCTTAGAGGGTAAGGCATTTGCCTGTGAAGCCTAAGGACCCTGGCTTGATTCCCCAGTACCCATGTAAGCCAGATGCAAATGGTGGGATATGCATCTGGAATTCATTTGCAATGGCTGTATTCTTTTTCTCTTGCTCTGCTTCTCACTCTTTCTCTCTTTCAAATAAATAAGTTAAAAAAACATATCTTCAAAAAAAAAGAGAGAGAAAGTTGGAAAAGGGGGCTGGAGAGATGGCACAGCAGTTAAGGCGCTTGCCTGTGAAGCCTAAGGATCCCTGTTCAACTCTCCAGATCCCACGTAAGCCAGACACACAAGGTGACGCAAACATGCAAGGTCATACACGCACACAAGATGGCACACACATCTGGAGTTTGATTGCAGTGGCTGGAGGCCCTGGTGTGCCAATTCTCTCTTTCTCATAAAAAAATACAAAAAAAAAAAATGGGGAAAGGAAGAAGCCAACTGAACACCAGCATGCATCTCTCTCTGCTTCCTGACTACAGACCCAGTGTGATCAGCTGCCTCACACTCCCACCACCATGCCTTACCTGCCATGATGAACTGTATCCCCTCAAGCCATGAGTGAAGATAGACCCTTCTTCCCTTAAGTTGTTTCTTGTTAGGTATTGGTCACAGCAATGAGACAGAAAGTAACCAATACAGCCACTGACTAATTGTATGACATGGAATATGATCATTGTCTAAGGCTATGTGAATTTCCTCACCCATGAATAGAGATCCTAAGTCTGGGCTGGAGAGATGGCTTAGCGGTTAAGGCGTTTGCCTACAAAACCAAAAGGATCCTGGTTTGATTCTCCAGGACCCACCTAAGCCAGATGCATAAGGGGGCGCTTGCATCTGGAGTTCATTTGCAACGGCTAGAGGCCCTGGCACGCCCATTCTCTCTCTCTCTGTCTCTCTCTGTCTGCCTCTTTCTCTCTCATTTTCTCAAGTAAATAAATAAATAAATAGATTTTTTAAAAGATCCTAAGCCCTATTTGGGCAGTAGGAACCATGATCCTGTTGGAACACCTGCTCCAGATGGTCACCTCCCACTCTCCAGGCAAATAAACCGAAGCACAGAGGAGCAGGACATTTGCCTGTGACCACAGTTCGGCAACTAAAAGAACACAACCTGGGACTCGGCATTTGGGGACCGAAAGGCTCTAAGTCAAATGGAAGTGAGCGTGAACCTGCCTGACCCCTGGTGAGCCACAGGAGTCTCTAGTAAAGACCCTCACAGTCCAGAGGTAGCCTGATCTGGCCAGAGCTCCTTGATTGGACTTCATACCACATTAGCACACGGTGGTTGGTTCTGGCTCCCACTGGCTCAAATCCCAATTCCTCAGAAACCCCAGGAGCTCTGGTGTCCAGTGCAGCAGCCACTTTGGTGGGGGTTATGGTAGGAGTACTATTGACACCACAGAAGTTGGCAGATGGGACACATCAGAGCACTGCTTTCTTGCCTGGTGAAGTGGACGTCGAGTGTCTGCCACTGTATGTCCTAGAGAGTGACATCTACCAAGTGGACAACATCACCTCAGGCTGGGCCTTTCCTCTTGCATCGCCCAGCATCCAGAAAGCAGCACTGGATTGGGATAAAGTACAGTGGCCACAGCAGAGTTAGTGATCCTTGGGGCACTGTGGAGGGAGAAGGGTGTTCAGTGGGGACAAACATTTCTCTCGCTTTAAAGATGGCAAACACCCAGATCAAAACAGGAAGTTTCCAGCCTGCTTTGGTGGGATTGTCTGAGGCCGAGAGACACCGGAAATGGACAAGAACAAAGTGTTCTGCTCGGCAGGTTGTCGTGACAAATGTGGGCCTTCCAGCTACCCGACAGGGCTCAACTCAGACCTCTGGGGGACAGAAACACCGTTAGGTAACAGAGATGGCAGCTCGGGTAAGCACCAACCCTCAGAGGAACTGAAAGTCACCGTTGAAGGCTCCTGCTGCTCTGAGGAACTGAGCGAGGCCCCTCCAACCTGGGATCCCGGGGGTGGGGGGAAGAACCAGAACTCTGTGCAAGAGAGCTCAGCCAAGGGGACTGGCAGGGGGCAGGGGACACTAAGGGTAGGGGCCTAGATGTCTGAGGGCAGACCAGGGGAGCTGTGACTTTCATAATGGGTAAAAAGGATTATTCTGTAGTTTACAGTTCAGTGAGCTTCTGTCCATCCAGAGCAGGATCCTAGATCAGGTTAGCAAAGCCTCATGACTCAGTGGATGAAAGGCTTACGGCACAAGCATGTTGACCTGAGTTCCAAAGCCCAGAACCCACGTAAAACGGGACACAATAGCAAGTGTCTATAATCCCAGCTCTTCTGTGGCTAGGTGGGAGGTACAGATGAGAGAATTCTGGAAGCTTGTGAGCCATCCAGACTGGTATTCACAGCAACGAGCAACAAGGAGACCCTGTTTCAAACAAGGTGGACGGCGAGAACAGACACTTGGCATTGTCCTCTGACCTCCGCATGTGGGCAGTGGCATGCACGTACCACCACATACACACAAACATACAAAGATAATTTTTAAAAATGATGTATTGGTCAGGTGTAGTGGTGCACTTGGGAGGCTGAGGTAGGAGGATCACCATTAGGTTGAGGCCAGTCTAGGCTGCAGAGTGAGTTCCAGGTCAACCTAGGCTAGAGTGAGATACTACAAAAAAAAAAAAGTAATATTATTTATTTATTTACTTACACATGTGTGTGTATGGGTGTGCCAGGGTCTCTTACCACTCTTTGCAAACGAGCACCAAATCTTTGTGCCACTTTGTGCATTTGGCTTTATGTGGGTGCTGGGGAAGCAACTCCAAGCAGGCTTTGCAAGCAAGTGCCTTTAACCACCAAGCCATCTCCCACACCCACTAAGATAATTTTTTGAAGATGAAGCTATTTCTTTTAAAAGATATTTTTATTTATTTATCAGAGGAGAGAGAGAGAGAGAGAGAGAGAGAGAGAGAGAGAGAGAGAGAGACTGGGCCCACTAGGGCCTCTAGTCGTTGCAAACAAACTCCAGATGCATGATCCACCTTGTGCATCTGACTTACATGGGTCCTGGGGAATTGAACCTGGGTCCTTTTAACCTTGCAGGCAAGTACCTTAACCACTAAGCAATCTCTCCAACCCCAAAGATAATTTTGTAAACAGTATTGTTTGTGAGAAGAGGCAGAGCCAGCAGTGGTCTAGGAACCAGCATAGGTGCCCTGGGGACAGATCAAGTCATCTGAGTCTGATACACACACACACACATATGCACACGCACATACACATATATTGGTTTTTCAAGGTAGGGTCTTGTTCTAGCCCAGGCTGACCTGGAATTCACTATGGAGTCTCAGGTTAGCCTCAAACTCACAGCAATCCTCCCAAGTGCTGGCCACTTGTGTAGTAGAAGGCCAGTGTATGCTGCTTGCTTCACAAATTTGTCACTTTTTGCATCTGATGTAAATTAGTAGAACAGCCTTGGGGAAAGACCATGGGGAGGGGTGGGGACTTGACACATCAAAGTGCAGTGTTCCATTGAAGATATATGTGTTTGGTATGCGTGTGTATTCACGTGTAGATGGGCACATGTGTATGGGTGCAGATGCACACATGCAGAGGCTAGAAATTATCATCAGGTGTCTTCCTTGACCAGTCTCCACTTTATTTACTGAGGCAAGGTCTCTCATTTGAATCCAGAGCTTACTAATTTGGTCACTTAAGCTAGCCAGCTTGCCCTACGGATCCCCATCTGTGCCTCCCAGGTGCTAGGATTCCAGGAGTGCCACCAAGCTCACCCACATTAATGTGGGGTCTGAAGTAATGCTTGGCAAGCCCTTTTTCCACTGAGCTATCTCCCCAGCCCCGAGCACCTATTTAATGGCAAATCTGGTGTGGGTAAGGGTATGCAGGGTCTCCTGGAATCCTAGCATTGGTGAGGCTGCAGTAAGGGGACACCGGACAGAATGCATCATGGGAGGAGGGCCTGGACTGGCACAGGGTTAGGAGAAAACAGGGTGGAAGTAACTCGGAGCGTTTGACATGAAGGAATCTCAAAGAACAGTAGTGGGTCCTTCAAGCAGCTGAGGGGGCAGAATTGGCTCTGAGAAGGGACACTCCTAGAAGGCAGATTTCTGCCTTGTTTAAGGAACGTGCGAGATGACCACTCAGAACTGTTCCGAGGTGCCCAGTTCTGAGAGTGTCTGCCATCTCTTGTGACCACTCACCCAACATTCAGCTTCTCCCAAGAGTAAGCCCCAGAGGGTTGTGGATGGGACTTACTCACAGGGCCTCACTGATCCCTCAGTGCACTTAACCCCTTCCTGTCCCCTAGGGGATCAATTGGTTGATGTCCTTCTCCTGGCACTCGTCCTCACTCCTGGTCTTTGATTTCCACCCTCATTCTAGAGCAGAAACCTCCTCAGGAATCAGAAGCGAGGTCACCCCGAGTGCTATTGCCACCAGTGCATGAGTCCCAGTGAGCAGGGCAAACAAAACCTCCCCTTCCCTCTCCCCTGAGGAGCGAGGGAACAAGCCAGCCATTATTAACACTCAGCTCCTCGGACCAAAAAAAAAAAAAAAACAAGAGTGAGGGCTGGAGAGATGGCTTAGCAGTTAAGGCTCTTGCCTGTAAGCCTAAGGACCCATGTTCAACTCCCCAGATCCCACATAAGCCAGACACACAAGGGCATTCACAAGGTCGTGCATGCGCACAAGGTGGCTCACGAGTCTGGAGTTCAATTGCAGTGGCTGGAGGCCCTGGTGCACCAATATTCTCTCTCTCTCTCCCATTAAAAAAAAAAAAAAGAATGAATTCAAAACACCAAAACTAATGAGGGAATTTGAAAGACATCTACAATCACCCACGGAGACCTTAATTTTCAGAACCATCTATAAAACTTAATCAGTGTATGGCACAGTCCTGCTTTCAAAAGTAACTAAAAAACTACCTCACATCCAACAGCAGGGCAGGTGGAAGAATTGGATGGAGGCAGCATGGAAGGGAAATGAGAAAAATCTGAATGCATACAGATGAGAGGCCACGATCTTAAATCTATAGGCTCAGGGGACTTGCCCTATTTTGGTGCTGAGGATGGAACTCCAGGACTCGCACAGGCTAAACCATCCTCCTAGCTCTCATGAGTCAGCTTCAAACCGACCTGTTAATACAGTGCAGTTACATAGAATTCCATATAAAGTGTGCCGTGAACCTGGCAAGAGAATTATAAAGGAATAAAGAGAACAATAAAATGGTTCCTTAGTCACCAGATAGGAAAACCCAGTAAAGCCACAGTCATTGCACCTGACAGAAGAAAAGAGCGATTGATCAGTGGAACCGAATGAAGAGTCCACAGCCAGATCAGGACTGGATCAGAATTAGCGCATGGTACAATAGGCCTGTGAGTCAGTGGGGGGCGGGGTATGTGTGATCTGAGGTTGGTGAGCCACTAGGAGGGGGAGTTATTTTCCTTATTTTATACCAAATGTCAAAATAATCTAAACATAAAAAATATGTGATAAAAGGGCCAGAAAACAAAAAAAAAAAGTATTTTCTCTGGATAAATAATATTGAGATGGGTGAGTCACCAGACACAATCCATGAATGAAAATAGCTGATTACTTAAATGCTTCACAGCTCCACAAGGCAAAATAGACCACACATAATGTTTTCTTTAAAAAAAAAAAAAAAACGATAGAATGGCAAGTTGGAAAAATATTTACAGCGTAACTAATCAAAGAAAAATGAATTGCAAACATATGAAGCTTTTTTTGTAAACTGGAAAGATTATTTAATTTTTTTTTGCATGTGCAGGTGTGTGTGCATATTCTGTGTGGGTAGCAGGAGAGGGCAGAGGTAGATGTTGGGTGTCTCCCACAATTGCTGTCCACCTTATTTATTTACTTATTAACTCCAAATACATACTCCCCTTTGTGCAACTGGCTTTAGCTACGTGTGAGTCCTGGAGAAGTGAACCCAGGCAATCAGACTTTGCAAGCAAGTGCCTTATCTGCTGAGCCATCCCCGGGCCTACCCCTTATTTTTTGAGACAGGATCTCTCCCTGAACCTGGAGCTCTCCAATCCAGCTGGACGACTTAGTCAGCTAGCCTAGGAATCCTTCTGTCTCTGCCTCTCAGAATTGATGCTACAGGCCCATGCCACCGTGTCTGACTTTTATGTCGGAGCTGGGGGTCCAGACTCAGGTCCTCATGCTTACGTGGCAAGTGCTTTGCCAACTGAGCAATCTTCCAAGCTCAGAAAAAAAAATTTTTTAGTCTTATTTTTAAAGAAAGTCTTAAAAATAGTTTTATTTGAGAGAAAGAGAGAGAGAGAGAGAGAGTGTGTGTGTGTGTATGGGTGCATCAGGGTCTCCTGCCACTGCAAATGAACTCCAGATGCATTCACCACTTTGTGCATCTGTGGATGCTGGGGAATTGAACCCAGACCATCAGGCTTTATAAGCAAACACTTTTAACCACTGAGCTGTCTCTTCAGCCCCAAGAAAGTTTTTTTTTTTTTTTTTTTTTTTTTTTTTTAAGGAAAAAAAATACTAAAAGTAGGCTAGGATTCCACCCTTGTAACTCCAGCACTAGGAGTTAGAGGCAGAAGGAAGAGTAATCCAAGCCCAGCCTCTCCTGTGTAGTGAATCTGAGGCCACCCTGGGCTTCAGAAGAGCCTCTCTCAAATAAACAAGTACTAAATACACAAGCAAACGGAGAGAAGGGAACATACTTGCAAAAGTAAACTGACAAGTCATAAGCCATGACAAGAAAAGAAATGCAAATGGTGAGTGCACATATGAAAATAGGCCTATTGTTATCTGTAATGAGAGAAATGCAAACAAGATACTGAAAAGGGGTGTTCCACCCATTGTTTGGTGAAGCTGACAGGCACTGGTAGTGGCGTCCAGTATTGAGAGATGAGGGGCTTCGGTGGGAGGGTCACTTGACAAAACAAGATGATTTGTCAAAATCTACAGTAAAAATATGCATTCTGTCAAGCCAGACATGCTGGCACACACCTTTAATCCCAGCACTCAGGATGCAGAGGTAGGATCACTGAGAGTTCAAGGCCACCCTGAGATTACATAGTAAATTCCAGGTCAGCCTGAGCTACAGTGAAACCAAAAACATTAAAATAAATAAATAAATAAATAAATAAATAAATAAATAAATAAATCATTCTGTCAACACAGGCCTATTTCTTCCTGGAGAAAAGCTGTGTGTGTGTGTGTGTGTGTGTGTGTGTGTGTGTGTTGTGTGCGCATGCGCACATACGCGCGTGCATGCGCAGGGGCACCTACAGGCTTCCCTCACTGTAGCATTTGTGTTTTGCAGTGACTGCAACACCGGGAAGGAAAGGTTTCATACCCACTACTCACTGTACATCATCAGTTAGAAAGCACAAGGGTGTGATGTGACTTGTACTGATCTCAAAGACAGGTTGAGAAGAGAAGAAAGCAAATTATAGAATAAAACATATGGCATAATTCCATTTACAAAACCAAGCCAGAACAAAGGTGTGTCTCTATATAAACAAAAGTGCCCAGGGTCGAAGCTTGGCAGGCAGTGGCTGTCTGTGTTCAGATGGGCTTGGGGCTGTTTTGTTTGTTGTTTATAGTTCTGAGGATGGATCCCAGGGCCTTGTCCTGGCTAGGCAAGCACTCTAGCAAGGAGCTAGAATCCCCAGCAGAATTGTTTTCCACTCTCAGTACTTCTGTTTTGTGGCAATTATATATGTGTATTTCATTTGGGTAGAAAGAGAAGCAAAAATAAAATAAAGACAAGGAAACACAAAAGAAAGGGGAAAAACCCCAAAGCAACTGTTTGTTTGTAAGCAGCCCTTCTTCTATCTCTGTACCAGTGGTCCCAGCACCCTGTCACCCTCAGCCTGCATCTGACTCAGAAGAGCTTTTGTCCTAAGAAGGAGCCTTCCCTCTCGGCAGGTCTTCAGCAGTATGGTTATAGACAGGAATCCAAAAACCGAAGGATCACCCCATTACCAGCTGTTGCCTTAGAGGGTTTCAGTTTAACACATAAACATTACTGAGGACTTGAGCAATAACGCTGCTGTTATATTAAATCTATAGGTAGAACATTCCGAATCCAAGGTCCCCAAATCTGACACACTTCAAAATCTGACTTTTTTTTGAGTGCCAACATGATGCCCCAAGTGGGAAATTCCACACATATCATGTGAAGGGTCCAAACCCAGGCATGCTAAAAATATTGCGGAAAGTCACCTTCAGGTTAGGTGTGTAAAGTGTATTTGAGAGTCAGTGGGATTTTGTGTTATGATTTGGCTTCAGGACGTAAGATACCTCGTTATGCATATATGTAAATATTCCAACAAACAGGGCTGGAGAGATGGCTCAGCAAGTAAAGGCTTGCAAAGTCTGATGGCCCGGCTTCTATTCCCCAACATCCAAAAAGTAATACCCCTAACCACAACAGTCCTGAGCTGATAAAGGATATTCAACGTGTACTGTGTGTTCCTAGGCAACCACCCAAAATCTGTTAAAAGGAATTAAAGCACACTCAAGATTGGGCACAATTCCACTTGAGGTAAGCGGGCATAACATGATTATTCCCAAATTTCTGTGACGGTCCCTCCCAATGCACCAGAGAATCGTGAGCCTTTACTGAGCGCCTCTCGGAATCAGTGAGCTCTAGGTTCAGTGAGAGATCCTGTTTCAAAAAATAAGGTGGATGGAGCTGCAGTGATGGCTTAGCGGTTAAGGTGCTTGCCTGCAAAGCCAAAGGACCTTGGTTCAATTCCCCAGGACTCATGTAAGCCAGATGCACAATGTGGTGGGCGCATATGTCTGGAGTTCTCTAATAAATAAAATAAATACAAATATTTAAAAACCTAGTGGGACACTGGTGCTGCTCTTCCATGGAAGTGTGGGAGCTGATAGAGGTGATTACACAAAGTACAGAGCCTAATGCTCACAATGATTGAAACAAAATGGTGAGCCAGAGCCACTTAGGTATAGTGACCCAGATATCCATTCACGCCTGCCCAGGACAGGGCTGGGGACACCAGGTGCAGAAGAGAGAACCAATGCTGACCATAAAAACCTCACGAGTCCTGGGAGAGGCAGCTAGATTGTCCAAGGGAATTGAGTGAAGGCCAAGTGGCCAGCGGTTCTCATGGCTCCTGGCTTGGCCAGGAACAGAGTGGGTGTCCTAGCTTTTGCCTGCATGGGGACCCTCCAGGAGAACTGTCCTATGCCTGTTATAGAGTGGGCTTTGAAGACTTGGGAAGACACAGGCAGGAGCAGGGGCAGAGGCAGGGACAAGGCTGGTGCCTAGTCCCAGTGGGTAGCAGTTGGAGAGCCCTGAGGACACAGAGGGGTCAGAGGAGGGTCCCGTCACTTCACCTGGGGCCCCATCTATTGAGCCCATGCACTTGGGGTGCAGTACTTCACTTAATCCTGGGAGAGGAGATCATTCTGACTTCAAGTCGGGGTGACAAAAGCTCAAGTAGGGTAACACTTTCCTTCGTTCATTAAAGTAACAAGTGACAGAATGGGAACCTTTCACGCAACTGCTCAATGCCAGGGTACCCGGGACTTCTTTGGTGATGGAGCTGCCCGTGGCCTGGGCCCTGGGGTGGAAGGCGAGCCCTGCTCCAAGTCTGTTTGGCTCCTGGACTTGGCTTCATAACCACCATGTTTGGCTCCAGAGATGGAGTTTTGGGTATGGGAGGTGTCATCCTTCTTAAACAAGACCCGAAGTGACCCTGCCGGGAACCTGTGTCCAGCCAGTGATGCAGCAGATGTCCTGACTAGATTCATTTGTAAAAATATTTTTAGTTATTCGTAGAGAGAGGAGAGAGAGAGAGAAAAAGAGAGAGAAACAGTACCAGGGCCTCTTGCCAATGCAAACAAACTCCAGACACATGTGCCACTTTACATGAGCCATCAGACTTTGCAAGCAAGCCCTTTAACCACTGAGCCACTTCTCCAACCCCTGAATATATTCTGAAGGTCAGAATGACTCAGCTTGGAGATCTCCCACACCCATTCATCCATCCATCCATTTGCTATTAATCAAGAATGGGGGGGGCGGGAATACATGACAACCAAGCTCACAGGCACAGTCCCTACTTCATGAGTTATTCAGCCTAGAAACCAAGGAGTGTGGGGCAATCCCCAGGTAAACCCCAAGCCCCACATTTATATATCTCCAGGGAACTTCCACCATGAAGGGAGATCCTGTCAAACGGAGGAAATGTACAGCTTCTCTAGCCAGCCTCCCAGAAGACCATGTAGAAAGGCCACTCCCTCTCTGTGCTCCCCAAACACCTCCCCTCCTCCTGCTCCCATGTCTGTCCCCCCACCTTCCCCTGAGTTATGGGCATCTCAAGAACTCAGGTGAGAGTCTCGCTTGCTCTGTGTCTGATGGAGAACAGGGCATGGGCAGAGGAGTCATTAGGCATGGCTTTGAAGTGTTGTTTCCGCTCAGTACTCAGTGCCCACAGAACCTCCTAGCGGCCAGCCTTGACCCTCTGGGCTGCATCACAGGTGCACTTTGTCTAGAGAAATGTTCTTCCCGTATGTTGAATAACTTAGAAGATGAGCTGTAAGGCACTTTTACAAAGAGATTCATCAAGAGAGGGTGAGTTCCCAAAGCCCTTTCATTTCTGCTCTTTCAAGAAACCCTGGGAGGCAGACAGCTCAGAGTGTCCACTGTGTGTCCCGGCCATATTTGTTCTGTTTTGTGTATAAAGGCTGGAGGAAAGAGGTTCTCAAGTTTGTTTTTAGGTTTTTTTTAGACAGGGTCTTAGGTGGCCCACACCAGCCTCAAATTCACTATATAGCTGAGGGTGAAAGTGAATTTCCTTCCTGCCCTACCTCCCAAGTGTTAGGGTTACAGGTATGTGCCACCACACTGAGTTTATGTGGAACTGGGGAATTAAACGCAGGCTTCCTGCATGCTTTGCAAGAACTTTACCAGCTGGTTATATCCCCAGTCCTCTCACCTCTTGAAGTGGAGAAATGTGTTTTTCAAAGTCCAAATTCTCTGGCAGACACTATTCATTAAGGTCCTAAGAACAGGTCTAAGCGCCTAACCCAGAGAGGGCAGAACACAAAGACATAATCACGCCTGTAAGCAGAGAAGACCCACAGTCAAGCACGTAGGTTAAAGGCTATTCAGAGGACTTCAAGACAGGTTCCAGGGGCTGCCTGGGAGAAGGACTGTCCAAAAAGGCCAGTAGAAGGACTGTCCACTCTCAAAGGCCAGCGTTGAGGACTCAGTTACCCCTACCAACACCAAGCTCTGTCTTACCGCAGGATCTTTGCATCTGCTATTACCTGTGTTCAGATCTCGGTTTCCCAGATCCCCAAATGGCTGCTTACCCTGACATCACTCCTCAGAGATGCTCCCCAGCCTCCTGTCTGAAATCATGCCCTGTCCCAGTAGTCACTCTCCATTGTCCTCCGTGCTGTTATTCTCCACAGCCCTTACCACCGTCTGCATTGTATTCAACTCCTACCACTGCTCTGACTTAGTGGGTGGAAAGAATACACATTTGGGCTGGGGAGATTGCTCAGTGGCAAAAGCACTACACAAGCATGAGGACCTGAGTTGGGATCCCTGGAACCCAGGCAAAGCCAGACATGGTAACCCTCCTCTGCAATCCCAGCACATCTATAGCAAGATGGGAGGCAGGCCCGCTAGCCTGGTTGCATGCAACAGTGAACAATGAAAGGCCCTACCTCAAATAAGGCGAACAATGGCGAGGAACCCCTGAGGTAGTCCTCTGATCTCCACACATGTGTTGTGGTACACACACACACCTGAACTTACAGGAACATGCACACACACAAAGATAAAGTTAGTTAATCACATACACTGTATTATCTTGCAGTTCTTCAGGACTGAAGTCCAAAACTGACCTTCACTGGCTGAGCCGAGATCAAAGTGTGGGCAGGCCTGGGCTCCTTCTGAAGGCCCCAGGGGGAAATCCCTTTGCTTGCCATTTCCTGTATTTAAGGACCTCCTGAACTCCTTGGCTGGTGTTCCCTGTCCTCAAAGCCAAACTTGCTGGTCAAGGCTGTCTCCCAATGGCATGCCCTCCCCACCCCTCTGAAATTATCCTGAGGTTACTCCAGGAACACTGACCACACGGCATTCTCTCCCCATCTAGGGTCAGCACATCGGCAACCTTAACCCCCCATGCCATGTGCCAGCACATTTATAGTTTCTGCGATGGGGACAGGGGCATCTGTGGGGCCAGATGAGGAAGCTGTCATTTCAACTACGCTC
Organism: Orientallactaga sibirica; assembly: GCA_036365145.1. Lineage (NCBI taxonomy): Eukaryota > Metazoa > Chordata > Mammalia > Rodentia > Dipodidae > Orientallactaga > Orientallactaga sibirica. Next base: position 690,211 of record JAEOAD010001510.1, on the reverse strand, counting down.
ACAATCTCTCAACATGCTTACTTCGTATCTCTCCACCATGAGGAAAGAAGACCTCCCAGAGCGAAGACCAAAGCTGCCTCCATGCAGTAATTGCTCAATAATATCAGCTAGATAATGGAGAAAACGGGGTAAATTTGTGACACGACAAACTCTATGCCTTTGTCTTTAAAAGGAGGTGAGTGAGCCATTGTTTCTAATCTTCTATGGCCCCTTCCCTAATGGTATTCAGCAAGATTCCCAAGGTGGGGTGTTCAGGATCCATGTCTCTGCGGCAAGTCCAGCCTGGACTGGGTCCGGGATGAAGAGCTGATCTGTCAGCTGCCCTGGGATGCGGCTCCTCAAGGGATAGCATCTCCCATCTTCTCTCTTCTCCTCTCCTCTCCTCTCTTCTCCACTCCTCTCCTCTCCTCTCGTCTCCTTTCCTCTCTTCTCCTCTCCTCCCCTCTCCTCTCCTCTCCTCTCCTCTCCTCTCCTCTCCTCTCCTCTCCTCTCTGGGTTGGCTCCCAGGACCAGGCACATCCTCCTGCCTGCCAATTGCCACTCCCATCTCCCAGCCTACCTTGAGATTTTTACAAGAAAGCAAGCAGGTTGGAAAGAAGTGCCAGTGAAGGATGTGATTAAAGATAAAGACACAGGGCTGGAGAGATGGCTTAGCAGTTAAGGCACCTGCCTGCAAAGCCTAAGAATGCTTGTTCAATTCTCCAAGTCCCACGTTTAGCCAGAGGCAAAAATGACGCAAGCACGCAATGTCACACATGCGCACAAGGGGACGCATGCGTCTGGAGTGCATTCACAGTGGCTGAGAGGCCCTGGAGTGCCCATTCTCTCTGACTCTCTCTCTCTTTCTCTCAAATTTAAAAAAAGAAAAGATAAAGATACATACACCATGTCCCAGGCTCTGGCATTCCAAGACCAGTGGAACCATGAAGGCTTTGGGCCATGACAATGAGTGCAGGTTTTATTGTTGAGGAGCCTGTACAATTGCTGTCTATAACCAAGCATACTAAATTCTATTCTTAAAGGGGAGTAATGTAAAAGATGCTCTCCACCCCCCCTCGTTTGGTGGTTGTGGTAATAAGACTCCAGCCCAGGGCCTTATACATGTTAGGGAAGTGCTCTACCACTGAGCCATACCCCGAATCCCTCCCCTTAAAGTGCATATTAAAGACAGAATGTTTGCTCGGGTGAGCAAAAAAGAGGAAATGGAAACAGTCAAGGGGATGTTGCACTGGCAGAAGGAGAAGGCCGCTTTAAAGGGAAATGTGGAATGTGGGAGGAGGGGGGACTCCCAATAGCACCCTGTCTCCTCCTCCTCCTCCCGCTCATGAGTCCACCTTAAGCCCAGCCCTTGCTATCTGCAGCTCCCAGGTAGCTGTATGTGGCTCCTGAATATTGTCGCTCCAGCCCTCCCCACCCCTCTGCAGGAGCTTTGCACCTAAAGCGCTTAGTTAAGTCCTGCTGTATGAATGAAGGATAAGTGAAATAATCTTGACCTAAAGATAAAAATGGGTGCATTAGAAGAAACACAAGAGAAATTAATGACCTGAGAACCACATAATAAGTAGAGTTCAGTCCGCGTCATTAAGTCCTTCACACAGCCCAACAGACCACTACTTTCCTATTGTCTAACTTTTTATTTTATTGTTTGTTCTTTTTGTTTTGTTTTGTTTTTGAGGCAGGGTCTCGCTCTAGTCCAGGCTGACATGGAGCTCACTCTGTAGCTCAGGTTAGCCTTGAACTCAGGGATCCTCCTACCTTGGCCTCTCAAGTGCAGGGATTAAAGGTGTGTGCCACCATACCTGGCTATGTTTTTTAAATTTTTAAAAAATCATCAATTTATTTGAGAGAGAAAGGGGCAGAGGAAAGAGAGAAAGAAGAGGGAGAAAGAGAGAATGGGTGCACCAGGGCCTCCAGCTGCTGCAAATAACTCCAGATGTATGTGCCACCTTACGTATCTGGCTTATGTGGGTTCTGGGGAATTGAATCTGGGTCCTTTGGTTTTGCAGGCAACTGTTTCAATTGCTGATCCATCTCTCCAGCTCCTATTTTATTTTTTAATTTAAATTAAGTTTATTTTATGTGGGACTGAGAAGGATTTCTGCAGCTCAATACTCACCTCTGCTTTTCTCTGAGGAGTGTAATAAGCAGGGGTTAGAACATTCAAACTGAAAACATGAAACAAGTAAAATCCGCCGACAGTGAGATGCTTCCCTTCTGGGGAAACTGTTCACGTTAATATTTCTCTAAACTGTACCTTTAGAATCTGCAGTACGTTTGGCATCTTAAAACTAGTGCTGGGGACTTTAAGTTAAGCACAGTGAATGCTCACCTCGATTCGCCAGCAAGCCCTGGGATCCTTTTGTCTCCACCTGCCCAGCACTGGAATCACAGGCACACTGTGGCGCCAGCTTCTTTAATGAGTCTGCTGGGGATCAGTTCTCAGACTCATGCTTGCATAGAACGGCACTTTGTGGACCGAGTTACCTCCCCAGCCCTGTCAATCAATATTCACTGAGCACTCACTACATGCTGGGAAGAGTTTTAGGATAGACAATAAGTGAATGATGATACCCAGTTGAAGAGTCACACAGCAGGTGGAGGGAGAAGTGGCTATTTTTATGGAGTGGACCAGCCAGGCTTATCAGGAGGAGGCTGTTTCCTTAGAGGAAAGACACTCCCATGTTCAGAGCTCTTGTTCTCAAACGGTGCAGCTTAGATGAAAAACGAAATTATTTGGCCAAATGCAAGAACTTGAGATGTCTTCCAGGGCCCAGAGGTTGCTGACATACTGACTGATCCTTATGTCCTTTCTGGTTAGCGTTGGGGAAAAGGATATTGAACCCAAGGATGTATGACACAAAGACAAGTCCTTAGGAATGTCTGGCAATAGCCCAGCAACATGGCCCTGGCCAAGACCATGAAGCACTGGGGGCCGCTTGTATGTCAGATCACGGAGGCTGGGTGGGCTTTTGGTGCAAGTGAAACTTAATGCTCAATTTCCAATTTACATTTTCTACTTTGAAACTCCCCTAGAGTAGACCAAACCTCTGTATGTCAGGGTCCCTAACTCAAGTGCTTGAACAGAAAGCAATTATCTCCCGAAACAGAAAGTCAAGAGACTGAGCCTGGTTAGTTCTCTTCATGGAATTCCATGGCATTATTCAAGGAGCCAGGACCTTCTTGTTTTTCTCCTGTGCCATCTGCATGTTAGCCTCACTCCCAGCTACCTCACCTCATGGTTGCAATGGTGGCGGCGGCTCCAGTTATCGTAGTAGGTAGAAAGCAGGCCATTTCATATTTGTGTCTGTTTCTAAGACAGAGACCCACAGAACATTCCTGTCACATCTCACTGATTGCAACTGCATTTTATTCCCCAGTCTAAATTAATCAGCCGCACATAGGAGTGAGTGTCCGTGCTATGCAGGGTATCAAGGGCAGGAAACAAGCCTGCAGCAAGAGCAAGGTAGACCAGAAGGCTCTGAGTAAGGAGAAGCGGCAACAAGATGGCTTGGGGAACGGGGAGCAGAGGAGGAAAATAGCGTGGATCCTCTTTCCAGAAGTTTCCAAATCACCAGGGAAAGAATGAGATCCCCTGCAGACACAGATGAGAAGAGAGGTGAAGACTGCTTGGTCGTCAGAGCAAGGGTACCCCAGAAAGGCTAGCAAACAAGGGGGCCTTGGCTTTCTCAGGGGTTCTACAAGAGAAATGAGATGAGCTGGAACAAAATATCTAAACAGAAGAAAAATCTTTGAGTTAAGAAAGATCTGAGTTTGCAAAGTAAACAAGACGAACATGGGCAGGCATTAGGAAGAGACAGAAAGTGACCCAGGTGGCAAAGAGAATTCCCACCAGCTGCAAAGTGTACAGAGGGGCCTTGTGTCTGACTTTGAGACTGCCATTCCGAATTCTCAAAGACAGTGGAACCACATCTCTACAGAATGTTGCAAAACTTGGTCCTGAGAATTTTACGTCCATCAATTTCTCTTTCAAACATGAAGCCAACTGCAGGATAGTTTGAGCTAATTGGAGCCTTAGAAAATTGATCTGTCCATGTATGCAGTAGACAAAAATAATAATCAAACAATATAAAAATGCAGGGCCATGTAACAAGGCTATTGTGATATAAAGAGGCCCCTTGCCCTCACTTAGTGGCCCTGGCCTCTCTAGCCTCTGTCCTCTGAGCCTGGTTTGCTCCCCATCTTGAGCAAATTCAGGAAGTGTGTGTTCGAGCCACATCCTTTGCCCGGCAGCTCAGACGGAATCTTTACTTCACTCGGTGACCACTCAGAACAATAACAGCTGCCACCCGCTTCCTGAACTTCATAACAAGGGCTCAACCGTTCACCCTCCTGGGCGCTTGTGACAGGCCCACTCTTAGAACACTGTCTTGTTCTCTTTTCAGAAGCTGCACTGCCCAGAGCAATGTGACAGCCACCCCAGGGAGCAGGAACTGGAGTTTGGAGCCTGATGTATAGAGCCTATGGCTGCCTTAAGGCACTGGGGTTTTCTTAGAGTCTCTGGGAGAGATTGTCCGGAAACCCCTGTTCACTTGAGCGTGCATGAAAGCCCACCATGCTCTTGTCCTAAAAATCTGTATCCTGTCTACACTGCCAGCCTCAGCAGAGACAGGAAGTTCCTTGAGATGGTCCGTATGATGGGGTTCCAAGCAGTGGCTGTTTCCGCTTTCTGCCTGGTAGGAAGGGTATTGGACAGGGAGTGAGGAGGGCGCAGGGGTGTGGGATGGAGCAAGGATGTCTGCTCACTTCCACCATGGCCCTGATGTGGGGCAATCATAGGCATGGCCCTTCTAAAGGCTGCTCAGAACGCTGTGGTCTACCCCCATCATGTTACAGCTGTCTCTCAGTACTACTTGTCCTGCCTCAGATCCTTCCTCGGTCCCCAGGGAGCAAGGCGAGAGTATTTCAAATGACAATAGCCGTTGAACAACTCACTCTGAAGTCAGTGGCCTAAGATGGGTGCCACTTCCTTGAGGGGAGGGTCACTTCCCCTTCCAACTCCGGAAGGGAGCCTGAGCTTCACAAGACCCCCTCTCTGGGTGTGGGCACCTAAGGTTTGAAGGGCTGAGCATTTCACCTCCCTCTTGGCCTCATACAACACCCAGAGGATGGCCGTGTGGGCTTAATCCAGAAAGTTCTCTGAGTCTAAAGACTTGCTTTACAATGGCTTCACAGTCCTGCGGGCTCTTGCGATCAATGCAGACACAGGTACCGTGGCCTATGCAGAGCAAAGCCCATGGCCCTAAGCTGAGGAGGCCTTCCGAGGCCATGCTCTGTCCCCATCTCCCAGTGGTGGGGAGGCACTTGCTTCCAAATGGACTGGTGGCCTATGAGAGGCCCAGGCAGAGAAAGGCATTATGCTGAGCCAATCAGACTGCCTCTGGGGACAGGAACCCGAGAAGGGAGGCTATCAGGAAGACAGCAGTAAACCCACAGAGAAAGGCTGAGTCATGGAGGAGAAACCCAGCCAGGGACCTAAGCTCCAGTCCCAAGCCCCGAGGCACTCAGAACCTTTATGGTCTCTGCTCCTTGTCCCTCCACCATGGTCAGCCACCCCTAACCCCAGTCAGTAAAAGCGAACCTCCCCAAAGCTGCTGAGGCTCTGCATTTCAGGGCTATTTTGGGTCTGTGGCGATTCACAGGTCACAGGAAGCCACTGTAGCAAGAGTGTGAAGACAGTGTGGGCACAGACTCCAGACAGATGCAGTCTATAGGTTTATGAACTGTGGGCACAGGCCCCAGACAAGAAGCCACAAGTTACATCTTTTCCAGTCATACTTGAAGTTTTCTTCACTTTAAAAGGATTGACAAAACCACAAAGGGGGAAGGAAAGATCAAAGGCACTGACCAACTTCTAACTCATGAGAGTTGAGACTCCTAGCAAGAAGCCACCTGTGAAGGCCATTAAGCCACCAGGGAAAGTTCACAAAGTGCTCAAGTTGATCAAAACAGTAGCACCAGCCGGGCGTGGTGGCAGACACCTTTAATCCCAGCACTCGGGAGGCAGAGGTAGGAGAATTGCTGTGAGTTCAAGGCCACCCTGAGACTACATAGTGAATTCCAGGTCAGCCTGGGCTAGAGTGAGACCCTACCTTGAAACTCCCCTCGTCCCCCGAAACAAAAACAGTAGCGACAACAGAAGCTATCTGTTCCAATAGCTATCTCCTGGGCCAACCATGTCCTTGGCCGGTGAGGACATATATTTGATGACAAACACCTTCCCAGGCATTTGAAAGGACAGTTTACTTAGATGTACTCACACCTGTCCTGGTGACTTCCACCAAGGACTAGATGAGGACATATGGTCCCCAGACTGGCCAGAGACCTCCCAGCAGAGCCTCTTTCCAGCTGAGTGCTCATGCACATGGTAGGTGTGAGAAGACGGGTGACGCTATGGCGATCAGGCAGAGTGTGCACTGGCCTCCCACAGAGCCTGCACCAGCACCCCTGCCCCCCAGAAGTAGCTCTGCCACACCGGGGGTGGGCCAAACCCATTATGGTCTCATGCTCCAGAACAAGTGACTAGTGGACTTGATTCCTTTTGAGCCCCATAATTAGTTACCCCGAGAAGCATTATGCTTGCACCCAGCGTCTCCCTCTCCACACATGTTGGGGAACTTTGGCCCTAGGGATCTGATGATTGTCAGGCCCTTGAACAGATAGCTCTGAGTATACAAGTTCACTTTCTTTCTTTCTTTCTCTTTCTCTCTTTCTTTCTTTCTTCTTTCTTTCTTTCTTTCTCTTTCTTTCTTTCTTCATATTTTTTAATGTTTTATTTATTTATTTGAGAGTGCAAGAGAGAAAGAGGCAGATAGAAAGAAAGAATGGGCGTGCCAGGGCCTCTAGCCACTGCAAACAAACTCCAGACACATGTACCACTGTGTGCAACTGGCTTACATGGGTCCTGGGAAATTGAACCTGGGTCCTTAGGCTTCGCAGGCAAGAGCCCTAACTGCTGAGCCGTCTCTGCAGCCTTAGTTCCTTCTTTGGAATGAATCATTCTCTTCAAGTTTTGGAAGCTGCCGTGTGCCATGCCTCTCTCCTCCCACTTCTACTTTCTTTTCAGCTGTGCTCTACACACTTTGTCACTGGTCTTCCATGACATGGCATCTGAATGCTTGTCTGTTTGGGCTGCTCTGCTCAGATCCATGCCACTCGTTGCTGGGGCTCTTTCTATGGCCACTGAGAACTTAACAATACACACACATGTACCACTCCCATGGAGGCCACCAAGACTCTCACTCTTTTACACTTCACACCCTCACAAGCTCTTAATGCAGCCAGGTCAAAATAGCCTTCCTGCCTTTCACATCACTCAGTTGTCACACACTGTGGTCAAAGAACGCCCTTCTATTTGTCACGCAAACTGTAATGTGGTGCATTCAGGCTTGAATTGACACTGATCATTTGTTCTTTTTAAAACTCAGCAGTAAGTTCTAGGTGTTTAGAATTTACATGATGGAAGCAGAGCGCCAGCAGCCAGCACTGGCAGAAGAGGGTTCTAGAAGGGAAGGGACTGTATCCTGCTCATCTTCTAACCTCTGCCCCCCACCCCCCGCTGCAAGTTCACCTTCCTATTGTCTTCCCAGGGACACTAGCACTCATTCATTTGAGAGAGCGCCGAGGAAAATAATGGACTGAGCTACAGTCCTCGGGACTCTTCATCTCTGGGTACCTCCACCACCATGGCCTTCTCTGGCAATAGGGCCAACGTTTGGGGCATGTCTGACCATGGTGAAGGGTCATAGGTTACCATGGGGACAAGACCTAATATCGAGACCATACACTCTCTTCTTCCTCTTCTCCACTTTCTCTGCAGGGCAGGCACTTACCTGAACAGTCAATTTATCATCTTCATTGGGTAAGATTCTGTATGTGTAAACACAATTCCGGTACCTGGAACAGATCAAAGACCTCATTAGAATGCGTGCAAGAACACCCTGGTGCCTTGTAATGGGGAGGTCTGGGGTCCTTGGGGAGTCTAATGTCTTTAACTGCCAGGGCCGGTGGCGCTCCAAGAGGTTGCCAAGCCTGATTCCTCACAGTCCTGGCAGCAGCCGCTGCTTGCCCACCCACTTAGCACACAATGAGTGGGCATGGGCATGCCGTTTACTTCAGGGCTCAATAGCTATGGAGTTTGATCTAAATGTGTCCACCATTTAGAAGGGCTTCCTCAACCCCTTAGCTGCCATGTTGGTTGAGAGAATAGAGCAAGAGAGAATGTTTGAACACGCAAGATTCCAAGGTGAGGTCATGGTGACCGGGTCTCAGACATGCTGCAGAGGGAGCACACCTGCCTCACTGCACATCTCCTGCTGAGCTCCCATCCTCCACACAGACCCCTCTCCTAGACACCTTGCCCTATCCCTTCCTTCTCCCTGAGGTTGGCCTCCTTCTCCTCAGAAACCCATATTTACCTCAGTAGGGGGTGGGGAGCCTTGAGCTTATTTCTAAAGAGGAAGTGGTGGGTACCTCCGGTTTCCTTCTCTTTCTGGAAGCTCTATTTTCTTTGGATCAGGAATCCCTGGGTCCTTTTTATTTTCCTAGAATCTCTGAGAGGAGAGTTGTTGAAGCTGAGTACACTGTGGGAGGGGAGCATTGGTGAGCGCTCTCCAACTCGCCTGGAGTATGACAGCCAGCACGGCCACTGGGATTTGCTGGGGATCACGAGAGACCATTGGCCCCACAGCTGAGCCTCACAATCTAGGGAACACGAAAGCCATTGGATCTCCCTCCATCTTCTGAACTCTTCCCTCACCTGCTCTGCTCATGCTACCTTCCTCCACTTAGGCTTCTCATGATTCCTGGTTATGCAGCGAGCTCAATGCCACCCCGGGCTACACAAGACCCTGTCTCACAGAAAGATATAAAATGGAAAATAAATGCCTCCTTCTCCAATCGTATAGTCCCTCATTTATTAAATTTACTATTCATATTTGTAAAGTGTGTTAAACACACATATAACAGGCTGGGGAGATGGCTTACTTGTCTGCGAAGCCTAAGACCCAGGTCGACTCCCAGAAACCCACATAAAGCCAGCATGGGTCACTCACAAGGTTGATGCAGTGGCTAGAGGCCCTGGCATCACTCATGTTCTCTCTCTCTCTCTCTCTCTCTCTCTCTCTCTCTCTCTCAAGTGGATTATATGTGCATATCTTTTTTTTTTTTTTTTTTGGTTTTTCAGTGGGTCTCACTCTGGTCCAGGCTGACCTGGAATTCACTATATAGTCTCAGGGTGTCCTCTCTCTCAACTCCTCCTACCTCTGCCTCACTGTTAAAGCGTGCACCACCACGCCTGGTCAAAATCGACTTTGTGACAACTTTAAAATAAGTTAGTATAATTGCTAGGATAGTTTCATTTTACAACTCTTTTTCTTTAGGTTTTTTTTTTTTTTTTTACTTTAAATGTTTACATAAAGAGGTCTTACATGTTTTTATTTTGAAATCAATGCCTTTGAGAGGAAAATAGGAGCATCAGGGGATGCAGGTTTCCACTCTGGGGTCCAACATTTGGTTGACAGTACATGTTTTTTTTTCTGTTTTGTTTTGTTTGTTCGAGGTAGGGTCTCACTCTGGTCCAGGTTGACCTGGAATTCACTATGTAATCTCAGGGTGGCCTCGAACTCACCGCAATCCTCTTACCTCTGCCTCCCGAGTGTTGGGATTAAAGGCGTGCGCCACCATGCCTGGCAATGCATATCTTTTTATTATTTATTTTTTGTATGTGTGTTCTGTGCACTGTGCTGCATGTACGGCATACTCGTGTGCATGCAGGCATGAGCACCCCATGTGCACTTGTGCAGAGGCCGGAGAATGTAGTGTTCTCCTCTGTTGTTCACCCGTGAATCTCTTTGAGTCTCTCCCTGAATCCAGCACTGCCATGTTGGGTCGGATTAGCTGAGCAGCAAGACCCAGCAATTCTCTCTTTCCACAGGATCCCATATGTGGCCTCACCCAGCTGTTGACCTTGGAGCTCGGAAGCAAGCTGAGCCTGTCGCGGCCGCCTGTGCCCTCACGCCCATGCCCTCACGCCCGTGCCCTCACGCCCGTGCCCTCACGCCCGTGCCCTCACGACCGTGCCCTCACGCCTGTGCAGCAAGTGCTCCAGCTCTCTGAGTTGTCTCCCAGCCCATGCGCATCCTTTTGAAATGAATTTAAAATAACTTTATTTATATTATTCTGAAGTTTGCCTTTTTCATTTAAAAAAATCTTATCTCAGAGGGGGCTGGAGAGATGGCTTCACAGTTAGGGTGGTTGCCAGAAAAGCCAAAGGACCCAGGTTCGCTTCCCCACTACCCACATAAAGCCAGATGCACATGGTGGCACATGCATCTGGAGTTCATTTGCAGTGGCTGGAGGCCCTGATGCGCCCATTCTCTCTCTCTCTCTGTCTCTCTCTCTCTCTCTCTCTGCCTTTGCCTCTCTCCCTTCTCTCTCAAGTAAATAAATAATAAACAATATATTTTAGGGCTGGAGAGATGGCTTAGTAGTTAAGGCATTTGCCTGCAAAGCCAAAGGGGACACACACACACACACACACACACACACACACACACACAATTTCGATGTATCCCAGGCTGGCCTCAAACTCAAGGCAGTTCTACTGGTTCAGCCTCCCAAGTGCTGAGATACCAGGCATGAACCACCATGCCTGACTAGCTTTTTATGTTTTGATAGACAATACCAACTGCCATCCAGTGAAATGGTGTTAAATTTTTTTCTCCAACTAACCAACCAACCAACCAGCCAACCGGATATGAAAGTGTCTATTTCCCCACATACTGCTGACTGGTTTATCAGACTTCTTAATCTCTGTAAATCTGAAAGGCTTTAATTTGCCTTTCTTTATGAAAAATGCCCAACATGGTGTCATGTTTAGTTGTTTCTATTTCTATTTCTTTTACTTTGAATTCCTTTTCATGTCTTTGTCTTGCTTTTAAAAGAAAGTATGAGGCTGGAGAGATGGCTTAGCAGTTAAAGCATTTGCCTGTGAAGCCTAAGGACCCAGGTTTGATTCCCCAGTACCCAGATAAGCCAGATGCACAAGGCGACACATGTGCCCAGAGTTTGTTTGCAGCACGTGGCATGCCCATTCTCTTCTCTTTCTCTCTGTCTCTCTCTGCCTCTTACTCTTTCTCTCAGGTAAATAAAAAAGAGAAAAAGAAAATATCATCTTTTCCTTACTTTAAAGCTGATCTAGACTATAGCACATTACTTTAAAGCTGATCTAGACTACAACAAATTACTTTAAAACTGATGTAGACTACAGCACATTTTGTTTATTTTAATAGTGTTTGCTGTTTCCTTTTTGTAGCTGCATAGAAGGCTTACAACTTTCTTTTTTTTTCTTTTTCTTTGTTTGTTTGTTTGTTTGTTTGAGACAAAGAGGGGGAAAGAGAGAGGGAGGGTGAGAATGGGTGTGCCAGGGCCTCTAGCCACTGCAAAACGAATTCCAGATACATGCGCCCCCTTGTGCATCTGGCTTACTTGGGACCTGGAGAATCTAACCAGGGTCCTTAGGCTTCCCAGGCATGTGCCTTAACCGCTAAACCATCTCTCCAGCCCATTTTCTATAGCCAATTTTATAGCCTTTTATTTTAAGGCTCGGAAGCAAGGGATGCTTCAAGAAAATTTTGGACACTGTTTCAGGACTCATCATGCCCACAGGTGGGCTCTCACTGCTTAGCCCCATCTTTCTCCCCACTGTCCTATCTCCAGAGCCCACATTGGTACCACAACCAACCATCACCTCACCTCCCAGAAATATCTCTGGGACCCAGAGAATCCTCAAAACCCTCTTCACTGCATCCTCAAGGCTCCCAACCTCATCCACCCAGCCGAGCATAGGAACACCAGGGGCCAGCTCCACCCTGCCTGGGGCCTATCGGTCAAGAAGCTCTGACACTTCCTCCCAGAGATAAGCATAGATGGGAGGGTGAGAATAGCTCTCCCTGGCTCAGGCTGCCACTCAGGGTTGAGCTCCAGTGAGCCAGCCCCAAACACAGGCTGGCAGACAGGAAGAAAGTAGGGAGTCGCAGAAGTGGCCACACCTAACGGGAAAGTCCCCCCACCCCCAGTATAATCAAGCGTGGCAGACAATCCTGCCTGGCTTTTTTTTTTCAAAGATGTTCTAGAAGGGGCTGGAGAGAGGGCTTAGTGGTGAAGTGCTTGCCTGTGAAACCTAAGGACCCTGGTTTGAGGCTCGATTCCCGAGACCCATGTAAACCAGATGCACAAGGTGGCACATGAATCTGGAGTTCATTTGCAGGGGCTGGAGGCCCTGGTGCACCCATTCTCTCTCTCTCTGCCTGTTGCTAATAAATAAAAGAAAAAAATTTAAAAAGTTGTTCTAGAAACACTGAAACAAAGAAACAGCCCCATATTACTATGATACCAAAATAATAAGCCAATACAACAGAACATCTCAGCTGAGCGTGCCTGGCCAATGCAGGATGTAAGCACTACCTCTGGAGAGTCGTTTTAGATATCCATACAGCATCACGACCACCACCTGCAGGAGAACAGCGGTCCACAAGGGCTCCACAGGGAGGCTAGACTCGCCTGCCTGTCCCACCCTGGTCCTACATACAGCCATATGTTCCCACACAGCACACATGTATACACATGCACATGCTTACACGCAGAACACATGTGCCCATACATCACACACATACGTGTATACAGTACAACTCATACACATAGGCATGAAACATATATGCTTCTCTTCACATGTGTATGTAATAAGACATACATGAATGTGTGCATGCTTAACATATTTCACTTTAGTTCAGGCTGACCTGGAATTTACTATGTAGTCTCAGGTTGGCCTTGAACTCACAGCGATCCTCCTATCTCTGCCTCCCGAGTGCTGGGATTAAAGATGTGCGCACCACGCCTGGCTATGCTTAACATATTTCTGTATACATACAGACACACAAAATATTTCAGGCTAAATGTTGAGGGCAGACTGAGACGTGACTTGGTGGTAGAGTGCGGGTTTAGCATCTAAGACGTCCTGGGTTTGATCCCCAGCTCTGCAAAATATAAATAAGTGTTCAAAGTGTTGACAATAAACACCAAATAGTGTTTGGAAAGTGTCACTGTAGAACAGTCTGGATAGACATTCAATCAGCCCTTCACAGTTCTTTGTAGTGACTCCTCTGTCTCTAGGCTCCATTTCAGGTTAATTGTGTCAGGGAAATTTCCAGTCTCCTCGGTAGGGGATCCAGGTCAGGGTGACAGAACTTCCTTCTGCTACCAAATGACACTTCCATTCTCACGTGAAGGGGGCCTTGGAGCAGAGTTCCCCAATGACTTCCTTCTCTGGTGCTGAGTGACAGCTGCCAGCCCTGAGCTGAGCCTGGAGGAAGAGGAGGAGGTCGTGGAGGAAGAAGACGAGAGGGAGAAAATGTGCCTTGTGGGATGGGGGAGGGGGCATCTCTAGATAACCCAGAAGTGGTACCAGAAGTTGTACTCTACTCTGAGAGGGCCGGAACTTAGGAGTAGGCGGAAGTAGGCGGGTGTTGGACTTACTCTTTTAGGTCAGTAGCACTACCTATGCATGAAGATTTCTAGCCAGACAAACACTGCCAACCCCACTGAGCTATGTCCTCTGCCTTGATGAGCCCCCAGAGAGGCAGAGAAGTCAAATTTAAATACTCAAGGCCATCACCGGCGCCTCTGGCTCATGCTGCTGATCTGCTTACAGAGTGCTGTGATTATCTCTAAATCCCTGAATGAATCTTGCTAGGTATCATTATATTATATTTATTTATTTGATAGAGGAAAAGGGAGAGAGAGAATGAGTGTGCCAAGGCCTGCTGCCACTGAAAACAAACTCCAGATACATGTGCCATCTTGTGCATCTGGATGTATGTGGGTACTGGATAATCAAACCTAGGTCCTTAGCTTTACAGGCAAGTACCTTAACTACTAAGCCATCTCTCCAGCCCTCCCTTCTAATTTGTAACGTTTGTGTGTGTCTTCTTTTTTCCTTGGATATTTGTTGCATACTTTTGGAGGAGATGGATAAGAGATAGTCAATATGGGGTGAACCAAAAAGTCTGCATTCAAAAAGCCTTTTGGGGGCTGGAGAGATGGCTTAGCAGTTAAGGCACTTGCCTATGAAGCCTAAGGATCCATATTCGACTCTCCAGATCCCACATAAGCCAGGCACACAAAAGTGAGGCAGCATAAGGTCACACATGCCCACTAGGTGGCACAAGTATCTAGAGTTGGATTGCAGTGGTTGAGGCCCTGGCGTGCTAATTCTCTCTCTCTCTCTGTAAAAGTAAATTTAAAAATAAGAAAAAAAAGCCTTTGAGATTCCAGCATGATGGTGCATACCTGTAATCACAGTACTTGGGAGGCTGAGGCAGGAGGACAGAGAATTCAAGGCCAGCCTGGGCTACAAAGTGACCCTGTCCCCATCCCACAATAAAGAGAAATATACGCCCTTTGGGCTAACACAGAAATAAGAGAGAATGTACAGCAGCCTTGAGAAGAAAAGGTTTTCAACACCCACCACTCCAAAAACCAAAGAATCCCAGCAAGGCAAATTAATTAAAATTTAAAAGTTAAGAATGCTGAGCCCACAAAGGTCCCAAGTTGCTAACTTGGGTACATTCAGAAGAGAGAAAGAAAGAGAGGGGCAGGTGGCTCTCAGGTGAGCAGTGGAGGAGCTGCACGGGGAGTCAGGGGTCTCTGCTAGTCCTACAGCTATAGGAAACTAAGATCTCAGAGGGAATCCCTGGAAGCGAGTCCACCACCTGTGTGTCGCCACACACACCACACCTTGCCACCAACTCCACTGCCACCTGGGTCTTGGCTCAGGGATTGGCTCAGAGAGCTTTCCCATCCCTGCTGGTTCTCTTTTGTTTGGTAAGGGAACTTGGGCACATTGTAAGGACATAAAGAAGTCATCTCCATCTGAAATAGAAGCATTGTTTCAATAAAACAAAGGGAGCTATTCTATTTGTGAATTCTGTAGAGGTCAGAGAGACCACCGTGTCTACAAATGAGGAACACATTGGAGAAACGGAATCAAGGGGGATGAAGAGGAACCAGTCTGAAGAGGAAGCACACGGCTGAGAGCAGAATTGAATATACAGCAGAAGTAAGAAATAACAGCTTTGTACTGAGGAAGTTACTGAGGAGGAAGAGGAATGTCAGAGAAGGAAACGACAGGTTCTAAAAGGAAGGGGAGGTAAAAAAAAAAAAAAGGGAGACAGGTGTCCATCATCTTATAAATAGTACGAATTTCTGAAAAGCTGAGGTATTTTTAAAATTAAAAACATGTATGTATGTGGAGTGTGCACGCATGTTTATGTGTGTGAGTGTACATGTATGTGCAGGTGAGCACGCGTGTGGGGGGGCAGAGATTGACATCAGGTGTCTTTCTCAATCACTCTCCCTCTTACTTTTTGAGATAGGATCGCTCACTGAGCCTGGAGCTCACATACTAGACTAGACACGCTGGCCAGCAAGCCCCGGGCTCTTCCTGTCTCCGCCTCCCCAGCGCTGGGAGTGCAGGCATGTGCCACCCCTCCTGACTTATGTGCTGCAGATCCAAACTGGAGTGCTCGTGCTTGCCCAGCACTTACCCACCAAGCCATCTCACACGGCTCCTGTTTTTTAAAATATATTTATAATTAATTAATTTATTTATTTGAGAGAGAGAGAGAGAGAGAGAGAGAGAATGGGTGCGCAAGGGCCTTCAGCCACTACAAACAAATTCCAGATGCATGTGCCACTTTGTGCATCTGTCTTACGTGGGTCCTGGGGAATCGAGCCAAAGTCCTTTGCCTTTGCAGGCAAGCATCTTAACCTCTAAGCCATCTCTCCAGTCCTGGTTTTGTATTTTTGAGTTAGTCTTACTGTGTGTCCCCGGCTGCCCTCAAATTTGTGGTGATCCTACTGCCTCAGTATCCCATGTGCTAGCATTATGGGTGTGAACCACCACACCCAGCTCAGAGAGTTTTTTTTATTTATTTAAAAATAGTCTGGGGATGTAATTCAGTGGTGTAATCATGTGCCAGAAAACTTGAAAACCTCAGATTGTTCTCTGCAAATTATAACGCAGCAAATGTGACATGAGTTGAAACGAAGACTAAATCAATACAAAAAAGAATGGAAGTAAGTACTAAATGGTTGTCTCTATAAATGCTTTGAAAAGTGGCCTTGTCATTTAAAAAAATTTTTTTTCAAAACTCAGATAATGTTTATGATGAGTTAAATTCCCCAATATTTCAAGTTTGTGGTTTGGAAAGCAGAAAGCTCAATGGCCGAGCCCTTGACAAGCACACTAAGGGAAAGAAACAAGGGCTGAATGAGCTGGGCCGGCTCCTTCGCCCTTCTGGCCATCGAGATCAATCCACTCATGCCCACCTGCCCTGTGTATAGGAAGCTGGCCTGTGGAGGCTGTGCTACCCAACCTTGGCCAAAGGAAGGCTCCAGCAGGTAAAAGCAAAGAGCACTGGTTATTTGTCCTTCCCACCCCACCTGTTGCTGCCACTGTGGGACAGCTGGGGCTGTGTTTCTACTCTGGAGGTCTCAGCTCAGCCAGAGGACCTGCTCTGGTGACACACCTCCCTCCTTTGCTTCTTTAAGTCAGGGTGGTGGGAGGAGCTTCCCAGTTGGCTGGTCCCACCTGCTTCCTTCCTCTCCTTCCCACCTCTTTTGAATATGCCAACTTTTTCCTGCTGAGCCCCTGCCTATCATGTACAAAATAAGAAATGAATAGAGGAGGGTAGCAGTAATAAGAGAGAACTTTTACCATTATACAATACAAAACCATGCAGAATTATGTGCCAGAAAACTTGAAAACCTCAGTCAATGGATAAGTTCTCTGAAAATTATAATGGAGCAAATATGACATGAGATGAAAACAAAACTAAACCAATATGAAAAAGAATGGAAGTAAATACTAAATGGTTATCTCTATAAATGGTCTGAAAAGTGGCTTTGCCGTTTTTTTAATTTTTCACAAATCAGATAATGTTTCTTCCTAAGGTGTATGTTTTCTTTTCCCAATGTTTCCCACTGTATTATTTTAGAAAAACTTGCCAATATAATAAGTTATAAAATCTGAATAGGAGTTGTAAGTATGTGGAAGGAAATCACACAATGATCATGATTTGACAATTATAAAGTATGAGGGTCTATCAGGGGGCTGACAAGATGGCTTAGCAGTTGGACCCATGTAAGCCAGATGCACAAGGTGGTGCATGTGTGTGGAATTTGTTTGCAACAGCTGGAGGCCTTGTGTGCTCTCTCTCTCAAGTAAATGAATAAAAAATATATGGTCTATCAAGAAAAAACAAATTGGGGCTGGGGAGATGGCTCAGTGGATAAAGCACTTGCCATTCAAGCCTGAGTACCCAAGTTTGAGACCCCTGATCCCACACAGAAAGCTGGAAGCACGGCAAGCTTCTGTGACCCCAGAATGCTAGTATCGAGATGGGCAATGAAGACAGGAGAATTTCCTAGATGTTCACAGTGAGTTCATCAGTGATCAACAACAGTGAAAAGAGAGAGAGAGACCTTGCTCAAAAATGTGGTGTGCAAGCTGGGCGTGGTGGTGTACGCCTTTAGTTCCAGCACTCGGGAGGCAGAGTCGCCCTGAGTTCGAGGCCACCCTGAGATGACATGGTGAATTCCAGGTCAGCCTGGGCTAGAGTGAGACCGTCCCTCGAAAAAACCAAAAAGAAGCCAGGCATGGTGGCACACACCTTTAATCCCAGCACTCAGGAGGCACATGAGTTTGAAGCCACTGTGAGACTAAAGAGTGAATTCCAGGTCAGCCTAGGCTAGAGTGAGACCCTATTTTGAAAAACAAAATAACAAAAAAGACAAAAAAAAATGTGGTGTGCCCCAGAAAGTTGTCTTCTCACCTCCACCCACACTGTGGCATGCATGTGCCTACACACACACACACACACACAAGAAGAAAAGTCAAATAAACAGCTGAAAGAAAACTTGAAATAATGAGGAATGATCAAAGTGACAGAATCAAAGATGAATTCATAAAATTCCTTATAGGCAACTGATTAACATGAGGCAGTAATTTTGGGTACCATTCACAGCAACAATAGAAAGTGAAGAAGCCAGTGAGACATCAAGTCATGGAGCTGACGAGACCTAAGACAATAAAACACCAACACCAAGCTTACAAATCACGCCTGGATTTTATGCCACTTCAATTGAGCTCACAACACTAAATCTTCTCCAACTTCACATTATTGTCTTGTTCACCTGAAAGAGTACTTGAACATAATAGATCTGAAAATCCTAGGACATTCTGTTAAAGTATGGCAATCCATTTGTACTGATATTGGTAAAGGAAGGCATCCTTGGAACAGGTAAGCAGGCAATAAAGACGTCAGTGTATGACAGGGAAGAGGAAAGGGATAAATTATTTAGTAAGAGGTTGTGGGAAAGATGATTACTTGAGAAAATATACGTAAATCTTTACCACTCACCATTCATTAAATTAATTCCAGCAAGATTAAAGGGTTCTGATGTAAAACAAACAGAAACTAACTTGACCCCAGAACCAATAGCCCATGACCTCTTCATCTGTCTGTGTCTATCACACCATGCAAAGTGTGTGACACACTCTTCCATCAGTGCACCCAACAAGTGCACCACACAGGTCCTCTTAGTCCAGGTTTTCAAATGAGGCCAGGGCTCAGTATAATTACAGAAACTGTTGGAGATTCGTACCTTAGCCTGAACTGATTAGCTACAAAGGCCCAATCCTAAACGCCCTGCCACCCACAGGAAGAAACAAGTGGATTTCTGTGGGGGCGGAGGGGAAGGATTCTTGCATCGAAAAACAAAGAAGCCATGCAAAAAAGATGTAGATTTTGTGAAAATGTATAAACCTTCCATGTCAAAAAAAGAAATACAAAGCATGCAGGCGAATGGATGACTCTGAAAATATTTACAACGAGTGAGATCCAAGCAACGCGTGCAATCAGGTCACGGAATGCTCACAACCTTACTTTTTATTTTTTCCTTTGGTGAACCTGGCGATTGAACCCAAGCCCTTGGGTATACAAGGGAAGCACTTAACCCATCAGCTATATCACCAGCCTTTTCTTTGTTTGGTTTAACCCACGCTGGCCTAGAACTCCCTCAGTAGCCCATTTCTCCATGGAACATATGACAATTCTCCTGTCTCAGCTTTATACAGTGTTTATAGAAGGAAAATAACAGAAAAAAAACTGACAAGGCCATTCTCAAAGAGGAAGTAGGAATGCCAACAGTCCTGTCAGGTAAGCTCAGCATGACCAAATGTAAGTCAAAATGGACGCAGCCGCCTTCCACCTTGTGACTTTGGGACGTTTCTAAAAAATGAAATATGTAGAGCAGGATACGGGCATAAGGAGGGCATGTGCTCTCTGCACCGCTCACCAGGGCCACAGACTGGAACACGGTTCCTGGAAAGCTTTGCCATGCTGTATCAAGAGCTTAAACAGGGTCCTGTTCTGTGATCCAATCACTTCACCCCGGGTGTCTATAATCAGCAGTGTGTACAATATTTCTGCCCAAGCATCTAAATGACTGCCATATTTATTACAAGAAGACCTTGTGGATAACACAAATGTCTGATATGAATCATTTCAACAAAGCTTGGTGTGTCACAGAATAGAATTCTGTACTTCCATGAGGTGTGATGTCTGGGAATAAATTCTAGCTCAGCGAAAGATCAATGCTACCGCTGGAAACCTCAGATACAGTGAAATGTCTTTATAATTATGTATATATGAAATACAGATTGCATACATATATGGAGAGACAAAATGAGAAGATATAATATTGATGATTTTTACTTTATACTTTGTACTTTATGCTTAATACTTTCTGAGGGGCAGAGGGAGAGTGGCTGGCCAGAAAAACACAGTGATCCTCTTGTACCAGAGACCCAAGTGCTGGGATTACAAGCATGTGCTGCCACACCCAGCCAGCACCATTTTTATGTTACCTGAAAGAAGGCTGCGCTCTTTGTCTGAGGCTCTGTCTATTCCTACATGCACCTGCAGCTGGTAAGCACCTCCTCTTTGCAGAGCAGGTGCTGGCCCAGCCAGTCCTTTGGTCAGTCCTCCACAGTGTGGCTTAGAATTAGACTTGGGGCTGGAAGGATGGCTTAGCAGTTAAGGTGCTCGCCTGCGAAGCCAAAGGACCCTGGTAAGCAAGATGCACAAGGTGGCCCATGCAATCTGGAGTTCGCTTGCAGTGGCAGAAAGCCCTGACGTGCCCATTCTCTCTCTCTCACTCACTCTCTCTCTCCCTGTCTACCTACCCCTCCCTCCTCTCTCCCCCTCTCTGTCAAGCAAAAAAGAAAAGAAAAGAAAAGAAAAGAAAAAAGGAAAACTATGACTATTGGGCTATACGATGGTTTCCTAGTTAGGGGGACAAAAGGAATGTGCAAGGAGCAGAGGTAACTTCACAAATGGCCGAGTCAGACCTGGACCTTGGAGAATCCACAAGCTCCTTCTCCTCACCTCTTTGCCCACACGGCAGGGGCCTGCTGCCTCTATTTATACTGGGCTCCCTGCCCACAAGCCATGCTGTGTTGCTACTGGCAAGATTTTACAGAGCCATAGGATTCTGCTTTCTCAGCCTCACAAGGTTAAGCCAGCCTGGCTCTCCTCTTGATTTGATCTTCATTCTCTCTGGTTCCATCGGGCCCAACCCTGGGCCCGGCTGCCACAGACCATTCGTGCGTCATTCAAGTCCTCTTCCTGCCTCAATCTCTCTGAGCACTTCCTCTGAGGAGCCCCACACGGCAGGCAGCTCAGTGTCCCCCGGAGGCCTTCAGGAAGTCCCGGAAGTGACACTGCCCGATCTCCTCTCCTCTCCTGTCGTGGAGCTTTCTTCACAGACACGTTCTTCTCGCTTCTGCGTCACAGATGTCACTATTTACTTTTTATGGCCAGTGGGCCTGGGAGACTGCTCAGTCAGTAAGCACGGGACCTAAATTTGACCCCCAGAACCCACGTAAAAATGCCATGTGTGGGGTCTGGAGAGATGGCTTGGTGGTGAAGGTGCTTGCCTGCAAACCTGATGACCCAGGTTTGAATTCCCAGTACCCATGTAAAGCCAGATGCACAAAGCGGCACATGCTTCTGGAGTTGTTTGCAGCAGCTGAAGACTCTGAAGGCCCATTCTCTCTGTCTTTCTCTCTTTTATATCTCTTTCTCTGCTTGCACATTAATTAATTAATTAAATAATTTAAAATGCCAAGTATGGTGGTGCATACCCATAATCTCAGATCTGGGGAGGCAGAAACAGGTGGATCCCTGGAACTCACTGGCCAGCCAGTCCTTCCTAATCTGTGAACTCCCAGCCAATGAGAGATCTTGTCTCAAAAAGAGATGGATGGCATATAAGGTTGTCCTCTGGCCTACACACATGTGTATGTGTACACACACATACATGCACACCCACATATGTATGAACATGCATACACATGTATGACTACCATGTACACATACACATACCAAAAAAATAATAAAGCAGTATTTTGGCATAAAGAGTGCATTCAGTAAGTACTCACTAATGCGCCAGGTTTCAGGCTGTTCACGTTACTCCTATCCCCTTCCCTTTCTCTTCTTAATCTAGCTTTTCAGCTGTGCAAAGAGACTGAATAGACAGTCCTCCAAAGAAGATATACAAACACCGAATGAGCATATAAAAAGATTCAGCATCATTAATTGTTATGGTGTGCAAGTCAAAACCACAATAAGATACCACTTCACAACCCCTGGGATGGTTATCAAAAAAAGACAGAGCCAGATGTGTGGAGTGCACACCTGTAATGACAGCACTGGGGAGATGGAGGCAGGAGGATCAGGAATTCAAGCCAGTATTGACTCTATAATGAGTACAAGGCCAGCCTAGGTTATATGAGCTCAGTCTCAAAAATAAAAATAAAAAAACCAGGGGCTTGCAATGTTTGATGGCCAGGATTTGATTCACTAATACTGGGCTTAAAGCCAGACACACAAATGGTGCATGCGTCTGGAGTTTGAGTTGCAGGAGGCCCTAGTGGCCCATGCTCCCCCTCTCTTTGCCCCTTTATCTCTCTAAAATAAATAAATACAAAAATACATTTTTCTTAGACCCAGGGCTTGAGACATTGCTCAGTGGGTAAAGCCCCTGCTGTGCAAGTGAGACTACCTGTTGGATCTACGTAGGGTTGGTTCTGTAATGTCAGTGTCTATAATGCCAGCATTGTGTAAAGGCGATGGAGTGGGGGGGGGGAGGCAAAGCACAAGAAATGTCACCTCAGACAAGGTGGAAGGCAAGGAACGACACTCAGAGCTGTCCTGTGACCTCCACACATGCATCATGGCTCATGTATGCCCACTCTCACACACATGAACACACATCATACATACATATGCCCAGCAAAAAGGAAAAAAAAAGGAGTAAAAATAAAACCAAGCAAAAAGGCAGATGATCACCAGTGCTGGTGAGAATGTGGAGTCACTGGACCCGTCACTTCCGGCTGGTGGGAAGGTGAAGGGTGCTGCTGCTGACAACAGTTTAGCACTTCTCAAAATGTTAAACACATTCTCTGTGACCTAGCATTCCACTCTGTGCTTCATATTCGAGACGACTGCAACCGTACATCCACTCAGAGATTTGCTCTTAGACAGACATAGCAGCATTACTCTGAACAGCCAAAAAGTTTGAACAGCCCAATGTTCCTGAATGGCTGACTAGAGACACCGGGTGTGCTTTGGCCACACGGTGGGCTACCAGTGAGCCACTCAAAGGACTGATTCGTGCTGCAGCACAGATGACCTTGAAAGCACTCTGCCGAGCGAACAAATCCAGGCACCAGTAGCCACATGTCATATAAATCCACATGCACAGAATGTCCAGAACAAATCCTCAGAGATGGAAAGGAGTCGTTGTTTCCAGAAGTTAGGGGAGGGAGAGTGGAGAGTGATTGCACGGGGTTCAAGGAGTCGTTGGGGAACAGTGAGACTGCTCTGAAGTTAGACAATCGTTTTGGATGTGCAGCACCACGACTGTTCTAAACCCACTGAGTGGTACGTTAGAATGCGGAAGGCTGACCGACTGTGTGTGAATTATACCTCAATTATAAAACTATAACCCAGAGCCAGGTGTGGTGGCGCATGCCTTTAATCCCAGCACTCAGGAGGCAGAAGTAGGAGGATGGCCATGAGTTCGAGGCCACCCTGAGACTATGTAGTGAATTCCAGGTCAGCCTGGGCTAGAGTGAAACCCTATCTCAAAAAAAAGCCAATGGTAGCACATCAGGTCTGGGCAGCTCCAGAGCTCGGCTCCTGAGGACCCCATGGCCTGGTGTGAATTGGGGAGCACTAGCAGAGCTCCTCTCACTGTGTCTCGGGGCAGGGAGGTGGGCCTTGCTGGAGGACCTGGTGTGAACTGGCGAGCACTAGCAGAGCTCCTCTCACTGTGTCTCGGGGCAGGGAGGTGGGCTTTGCTGGAGGACCTGGTGTGAACTGGGGAGCACTAGCAGAGCTCCTCTCACTGCATCTCTGGGGCAGGGAGGTGGGCCTTGCTGGAGGACCTGGTGTGAACTGGGGAGCACTAGCAGAGCTCCTCTCACTGCATCTCTGGGGCAGGGAGGTGGGCCTTGCTGGAGGACCACGCCTCATCGGGACATAGGACTTCACGTCCCAGGGAGGTGGGATCATTCAAGCGAGGAGAAGTGATGGCCATGGGCAGGTGAATTCAGCCTATCGGATAGGCCAACATGTGAAACGCACCTGAGTGTCTGCCACATACCTGGATGATGGCTCCCAGGGTGCTGACCCTGGACACATAAACCCAGAGACACTCAACTGTGACAGAGTCATTCTGAGTCACTCCACATTGACAATACGATGGAATGGACTACATAGATCTTTATGGTCACAGAGCTTCCTGCTGGTGTTGGGGACAGAAGCAAACGCCAAGAGAGTCATCCTTAGATAATGGCCTGATTTTTTCTTTTCTTTTTTGTGCATGTGCAGATGCCAGAGGAAGATGGGCGTCTCCTTTATTGCTCTTCTGCCTTATTTCCTTGTGACAATCTCTCACTGAGCCTGGAGCTCATCATTTTTTCAGCTACACTGGCTTATTAGCAAGTCCCAGCAATTCTCTGCCTCGGTCTACCTCCTCACTGGAGCTCCCGTGGCCACACCTGGCTTTTTACATGGGGCTCAAACTCAAGTCTTTGTGCTTGCCCAGTAAGCACGCTCAGCCACTGAGCCACCTCCCCAGGCCCCTGGCTTGTTTTCTTATGTCAAGCTGACCTGAGGCACCCGTGGGCTTCCAGCTACTTGCTGTCAATACCAGATATGGAAAACAGTACCTACCACATTTGCAGAGAAGTCATTAATGAGCTGTGGATATTTTCCAGAAGGAAATTGGAGGAAGGAAGATGTTAGTGCACACACACACACACACACACACCCTCACCCTACAGTACATGCCTTGATCCCTGTGATGGACTTGCCAACCTCCCCAAGTCCCTTTTCTGGTGTTTCAGGCCTTTGCTCCCCACCTACTTCTTTTTTTTTTTTTTTTTTTTTTTTTTGGTTTTTCGAGGTAGGGTCTCCCTCTAGCCCAGGCTGACCTAGAATTCACTCTGTATTCTCAGGGTGGCCTTGAACTCATGGCGATCCTCTTACCTCTGCTTCCCAAGTGCTGGGATTAAAGGCATGAGCCACCACACCCGGCTATCCCCACATACTTCTGACTTTCCTACTAAGAAGAGTGTGAGTGGACATCTTGGCCCTGTCATTTGTTCGTCTTATAAACTTGGTATGGTCCATCATCTGTCTGTGTCTCAGTTTCCCTATCTGAAAGGTGAGAAAGGTGGTACTTCCTCTGAATGTCACTGTGGAGTCACTATGTGTGAAGAGGTTAAAGTGGCAGGTGACATGTGGTAAACTCTAAGTGTGTACACACAGAACAGACTTGCCACCACCTTCTGCTAACAGACGAGGCTTGGGGCTTGTTCCGCCAGCAAATGGTCATATGATTTCTTCCAAGCAAGTGGAGTGCCTTCTCTGGGGGGGCGGGTGGTGAATATTCTGTGCTTCTTCTTCACGCTATGTTGATAGGGTTGCTGAGCCCAGGCTATCTCATGTCCTGTCCCTGGATCACAGCCTGATCCCACCATCAAGCCGGAGTATGCTGTGGAACGCCATGCATTTAGGGAAACCATCTGTAAGGTGTACCAAAGCCAGGCACATGCTCCTTGAGAGAAAGGCTAGAACTCTCCAGGGCAGATTGGGGACACCTCCCATGTGGACTGGAGCCCCATGATCTTGTTGAATACGGGCTCTATGTGCTACTTCAGGGAGTAGAGGTCATACCCTGACAATATTGGGCCATGGTTCCAGCTCTGTGAAGCTTGGGCAAGAGGAGTCCACCTGGCTGGCCCAGGGACCCTTATGGACTAACCCATCCTGGGAGAGAGACATCTGCAGAACGCAGTGCTTGGTGGCTGTGCTGGCCCTGGTCAGCAGGGAAGGAGGACCCAAGCCTGATGGCCTCTGTCCTCCGTGGCCGATGTCACTTTTAGGGCCCACGGGCTTCCTAGAGCACAGGAACCGAGTAGCAACCTGTGAAGATGATTCACTCAGAGGAGCCCACAGCCCTTCTGCAGCTGGAACAACTGGACTTGCAACAGTGAGCGTCTCTTGCTCACGTCTCATTAGGCCAGCACTCTGGGCCCCAGATGCTCGTCCAAGTTCCCCTGAAGCGAGGCTTTCTGAGTGGCTGAGGAGAGATCAAAGCCTTCCTGGTAGGTGACAGGGCTGACCTCTCTCGAGGAAATAAAAAGCAGGGCGTGGGGGCGAATGTGTTGCGCTCCTAAGTCACGTGGGTGGCACTGAATTGTCGCCTTGTCTTTCTGCATGCCCCCACACACACCGTTGCACCTAGTCAAATTCTCTAACAGGAAAGCCTTCCTAACAAGGTTGTGCTCTTCCTGAATTTCAGCTCCAAACACACCTGAACTAGCAGGTGGAGGTCTTGCCACTGTCCCTCGCCCACCAGAGGGGACAGGGATGAAGTCACAGGGGCCTAGGCAGAAGAGTTTCAGGTGTCACGTGGAGTAGGTAGTGAGGTCCTTCTCCCTGTGTGTTTCTAGAGCAGATGAGCCATTCTGGCTGTCTCTGCGGCCCTTGTTCACTATTAAAGCAGGCTTATTAAGGGTCCCAACCCACAGCTGCAAGACCCAGTGTCCTCATAAACTGGCCAATAACCAGAGAGACAGCTAATGTGCCAAACCTGTCACTTCCAGAACCTTAGAAAGCCCTGCTGCCCCGTACCCCATCTCTTCTCTGAGGCTGCAGCTTTGACCTTCACTGCCAGGGGTCCAGACACTGGTGGGGGCAGGGTGGTGGGGGCCGTCTCCACCATCCACAGGTGGCAGAGAAAGTAAGGGTGTGCTGCACTTTGTTTTTCAGGAAGTGAAGTCTCTTTGTATTACAGGACTGGCTTTGAATGACTTCTCCAATTAAAAAGTAACCCCTTCCCACAACTTTTGGTGCTAAAAGATGTTCTATTTCTTATGCCCGGGTGGGAGATGATGAATACGTGGAGAAGAGTATGGTGGTCTTGGCTACCCCATGGCCTACAAAAGAGCCTGGCCTTGCAGAAAGGGTGGGTCCCTATAGCACAGCAGGACACAAAGGAGACCCTTGAGCCTGGGGTAGGTTCTGGGAGGGTCGTGAGAATTAAGGCCTGGGCCGATAAGGTAGTGACCATCACTGGGGCCATTACGTGCACCTCCTTAGGGTGCGGTTCTGCACACCACCTTGGCTCTGTGGGAACTCTGGGCAGACAAGGCAGGGGTGGAAGGGACACAAAGTTAGAGTCTGTCCACTTAGAGGTCCTGCAAGGCCCCTCAGGCTTGGACTCTTCCTGCTGTGACCCCAGATTCCACACAGCCTGAAAGAAGAGAGACCTATCTCAAGATGTATATCTGTAACTCAAACACACCCTAGGCCTTGGCTCGCTCTGAGTACCAAAAAAAATGCAGCAAGGACATACTTTTATAGGGCACTAAAGGTTGTCAGCCTGTAGCCAACTCCTGACAGCATCTTCATTGGCCAAGGCCCCACTGGAGCAGGGTGAAAACTGTGCATGGGCCAGTGGAGTCAGGCTAGCCTTGTGAAATGATGAAGAGAGCCTTCCTCCACTTTAGGACCCTTCACTGGTTGGTCTCATGGAACATTGCTTTAGGGATGTCTTGGACACCTGCAGCCTTTCTCCTGAGGCACGAGGGTTGGCTACAGGAAGCTAGCAGCTCAGTCCACCCATGTAGGATGGTGAGCCACAGGCGTGAGTCTGTGCCAGTCTCTAGTACCTAGCTAACTCTGTAAACACAACTGTTCTCTTGCTTCCACACCAGTCCCATCACATGCTCAGCTTGACTGGGCACAGGAGGAGGTGGGCAGCCCAGTCAGTAGTCTCTGGGGGCAGATGACCTTAGCCTTGACTGCCATTCCTTGCTTAACCTGTGCAGGCCTCCATTTTCTCATGTGTGGGTCAAGGTGTTCACAAGATACGAGCTCGTGGTTGTCTTGAAGATGAAACTAGCCCACAAATGCCTAGCACGGCAGTTCCCAGTGTGAATCAGAACTGAGAACTATCTCTGGCTGGTCACCCCCACGTCCCTCCTGCCTGGAGACAGTAGCTCTGGCTCCTCAGTGGGACCCTGCTACCAGCCCAAGGATGCTACCTGAGACATTTGAGCAGACACACCCTTCCTAACTATGTCCCAGCCCTGCCCGAGACTGGAGCCAGGATGTGGATAGAGCACAGGGCTGCAGGGCCAGGGCCTCCCACAAATGTGGAGTGGGTTGGGGTATTAAAAGGGAGCCTTCAGCAAGTGGCCTGTTCCTCTGGACAACTGGTGCATTCAGCCATGTCCTCCAGCCAGGCCGTGGGGAAAGCTGACAGGAGGAGGTGGAGGCATAGCTGAGTGCTGAGGAGGGAGGAAGATCCAAGGGAAAAAGAGAAGCAGCTGTGCGGTGACTTCCTGTGCTCTCGGGGTTCAGAAGGCAGCTAGTGGATGAACCACAAGTCCTTTCTTTATTAAACTCACCTCAGACTTGGGCCCCCAAACAGACCTAGAGGACCCATATAGCCTGGGTACAGGAAAGCGTCCCTCTTGCCACTTTCACTTTTCACTGGGCATCTTTGACCAACACCTGCGCTGACCAATTGGATTTCTAACACACCCTCTACCCCACAGCCCTGAGCTTCCTCCTGGCTCAAGAGCCCAGATTCCTTCTCCTAACCCAGAAGCAGAAGGAGGGCCCCCACCAGCCTGCACTGCAGCTCATAGACGGTTGCACTGTGGGTCAGGCCCAGAGTGGCTCTGAGAGGTAGCAGTACTTCCAGAACCTGTCATGAGACAGGTTCTGCTGCCAAGGCCCAAGGTGGGCCTCGGATGGACCACACAGAGTGGCAATGTGCCAGCCAGGTCTCGCCATCCCATGACATAAAACACCCAACCCAGTGCCAGGCCTCCGGCTAGCTTTCCCCTTCAGAGCTGGTCCCGGGTGATCTTTGGGCTTGGAAGCCTGCAGAAGGGAGGGTGAGGTACTCACAGCACACAGAGAGCGTAGGCCCGCGGGATGGAC
Organism: Orientallactaga sibirica; assembly: GCA_036365145.1. Classification (NCBI taxonomy): domain Eukaryota; kingdom Metazoa; phylum Chordata; class Mammalia; order Rodentia; family Dipodidae; genus Orientallactaga; species Orientallactaga sibirica. The sequence goes on along the minus strand of JAEOAD010001510.1, from coordinate 661,544 downwards.
TCGCTGGCACGCACGAGGAAGCTCCCGTCCTTGCCCGTCCTGGAAAGCAGCTCCTCTGCCTTCGAGCGAGTGATATTGCCATGGTTCCAGCTGGGGACCATGGTGGACATGGTTCTTCCGGCAGGGCTTGGCCACAGCCCCCAGGACTGCCTTGTCACCAGGGTAGCTGAGGGCCCGGAGCTGAGGCCCGCAGCTTGTCCCCTCTCCTTTGCCTCTGCTGCTGCCACCAGCTTTAACTGACTGACTTCCTGTTTCAGGCGCTCAGTGAGGGAAAGGAAACCGAGCTGCAGAGAACTTCCTCATTACAGAAACCAGGAGGGGGGGGGGCTGGCGTCAGCTACCTTCCTACCGAGGCCAAGCCTTGCTCTGCCCACCCTGCCCTCTCACTCACTGGCCTCTGAGTGGGTCTCAACTTCCAGAAGCTTCCAGCATCAGCCAAAATTGTTCCAGGGAAAGCGCGGGTGCTGCTTCAGCGTTCAGGGTTCATGACTGGCTTCTACCGAATATGGATGGGCCAGAGGAGTGGTCATAGGAAGCCTACGTTGATGCCAACAACTCTACACCACCCCCACCATCACAAGGGAATCAAATTAGACCAAGGTCTGTCCCCAGAACAAAACAAAACGGAGGGGGCGTAGTCGCACCCTCTCTCTTCCTGCACTGCACACTCATGACATCCAGACACACACCTGTGTGCTGGGGGATCTTTGCTACCATCCCTGAGGATGCCAAGGGGTCAGGGACTGTTCGGTGACTGGGTTTTACTCACTCCGAGGGTTTCTCAGGCCCCGCGGGCAGCACTCCCTCCCTGCACCTGCTCTACAGACGTGCAGGGAGCCTGAAGGGCTGAGGCTATGGACCTTACAGCCCCACCGCAGCCTGAACTTTTCCTCTGGGACCCCTCCTGGGTACTTGGGAAACAAGCCCTGGAGGACACACCCTCAAAGGGCAAGCTGGGGACTTCAATGCCATTTGTTCCTGAGTTCTGCACTGCAGCAGTCCAGTGGCCAATCAGATTTTGCCCCTCTGTGGCTGGGCATGGCCACATCTGTCCACTGCGCAGAGGCCATCATTCAGGCCAGGAGTAAGTCCAACAGGTCTAAGATAGACGCTGTCCCTTGGATCCCAGAGCTGGGTGCCCTCAGGTCAGGCGAAAGGGCAGATGCTGGCCTACTGCAGAAGTTGTGTCTTCCGCTCCAGCATCCGAGCCTTGTCCCCAGAGACATGACAATGAACTTGTAGCCCAACAGCTCCCCCACACTAGAGCTGGTAGGAGCTTGGTCAAGCTTCTTATCTCTCTCAGCCTCGGTTTCCTCTTCTCTAACTTGCAGGCGTGGCTCTGAGAGGAGGCCTGGTGTGTGGAGGGCTGTGAGCCCTACTATGGTCAATTCAGAACGGGAGCTCCACAGCCTGCAGGCCCTGCGTGAAAGGGAGGCACAGAGTGAGCCACGGCCTTTGTGTCAAGATGGCTTCCCTCTGCCCCACTGGGTCCTGAGCCAGATGGCGGAACACAGAGGTGACAAGAGCTGGCCTCCTCAGTCTGACCTTCTCCAGTCAGCTGAGCCCTAAAGATGGCGCTCTGTAACAGCCCCAGCGTGAAGGCCTCTCTTGTCCACTTAACACCTCGCCTGTCATCTCCTTAGGGAACCTCTGCCTAGCCCAAGCACGATTGTGCATCCTTGCAGCTTCTCTTTGCCTCCCTGCAGACCTGTGATGAGTCCTTCATTGAGTCCAGCCTGAAGTCTCTAGTGTTTAGCAAAGGGTTCTAGACCCATCACCACAAACTTGGCCCCTCTGTGCCTTCACCAGTTCATCCCAAGGGACTCCTGAGTGTCCAAGACAGTCCCGCTGATAGAGACAGCTTCCCTCCACACTTCTCAGCCTCCCACCCTGTGATGGGATGGGGTTTTCAACTTGATTGCATTTAAAAGCACCCCTGTGATCAGAAAAGCACACTTGTGGGTGTGTCTGCAAGGGTATTTCCAGAGACAGATCACTCTGTTCCGACCTAATGAGTGTATCAATCCCTTAATAGATTCATAAGATCATGGCATTACTGGGAGGTGGTGAAAGGTAGGGACTGGTCACTGGGGCATGCCCTTGGGGGTTATATCTCAGCCTGGCCCCTTCCTGTATCCCTTTTCTCTGCTTCCTGTTCAATACCAAAAGCTCCTCCAACATACCGCTACCACAAGGTAGACTGCTCTGCTCTGCTATACCTTCCTGGCCTGACAGGCTAACACCTCTGAAGCCGTAACCACAATTAACCTTCCTCCTTTGAGCTGTTTATGCCAGGTGTTCTATCACAGTGGTGAACAGATAATAAAACACCTCATCTCCCAGGTTTCCTTCCCACCATATTCACCTTTGAACTCAGTGAGATGGCTTGACACACATGACACATCATGGCTCCCTGATCTCTAAGCCCGTCCTATCTTCACTTCCTTCCCTATGCACAAGCCTGAGCCATGAACGTGGTCAACTTCTTTATCCCCTGCCCTTGACCCACGGCTTTCAGAAAGCGCCAACATCTGTACCAGAGGTACCCTGATGATGGGATGAGCTTGTGCAAGTTCTTGTCTCTATCAATAATCCAAGTGTGTCAAAAAGTGTGTGAAACCCTAAGAAAATGTAGTGAGTGCATTTGTTAGTGACCATTCCGAATAATGGCAGCTAGAGGGGAGGCAAGCAAGCAGATGTTTAATGTCCACACAGAACACATGAGAATCTGTTTTGCCTTCTCATTCAGGGCCAAGAACCACCTCCCCCTGTTTTGTCATTGTCAACTGCCCCATCCTGACTTGTTTGGTGTCTCTGCAGAGAGCTAAGGGCAACAGGTTGCTGTCATTCACGGTGGCACAGCTTTGTAGAACATGCTCGTGAGAACACACACCCCTCCAGTCTCTGCTTTTTCCTACACCACGTCTTTGCTGCTGGTCACACCATTCTCACAAGTCTGCTTCATTCACGGGAGCCACCAGGAACACGACTCCCAGGAGCCCTGTCAAGGTTGTTGCTTTCCTTGCTGATGGCCATACTGCGTATCTTACCCAGAGCACGCAATGGAATATCAATAGACATTTCTTTTTTCACTTCTTTTTTCTTTTTTGGAGGTACAGTCTCTAGCCCAGGTTGACCAGGAACTCACTCCATAGTTCTAGGCTGGCCTTGAACTCATGGCAATTCTCCTACCTCAGCCTTCCGCATGCTGGAACTAAAGTGGGCGCTGACACATTCAGTTTTGTTTTTTTTTTTACTTTGCTTGAGATGAGGTCTCACTAATGTGTCCCAGGTTGTCTTCAAGCTCTTAGCCTCCTGCCTCTACCTCCCAAGTGCAGGGGTTTTGTCTTCTTACAATGTTATGTTTGCTTTTCTGCATTTTAGAGCATGAACACAGGACAACACATTGGCTAGTCATATTCTCTTGGATGTTTTAGGACACACGCTGCACATCCTTATATTGTGATCTCTTTCAGAGAGGAGCCCACCCTGACCTTCCCCATGGGGAAGCATCCACAGAGGACCTCAGCAAGGATGGGAGATAAAAGAGGATGCTGACTGAAGGAGCCCATGGGTGCTACGGAGCAAAGTTCTCAGGGGTAATTGGAGGAGAAGTCTGCCTGTCCTCTGGATGGGAGCCTTTAAGGCATGAAGTGACTGCCTAGACGCTGTTGGTAGGGGCACAGAGATAATTGACACCCACCCTCAACCCTGCTGCCCTTGGAGCTCAGGTTCACTCAGAAGAGTGACCTGTTCCCCAGGCTATCCCTGGGATCCACACCCCACTGTAGGGCCCCAGCATGATCTCAGCGAAGTGTCTTAATGGTCTTTTGGCTATTTGGTCAACCCACATGTGGGGCAAAGGCTTGGAAGAAGGGAGATGGGGACTCATGTAGCCCCGACCCAGCTGGGGTATCCCTGCCAGTCATGGTCTGTCTTGTGCATTGGAGGGAGGCTTGGAAATTTTCCAAGAAGTTAGGTCAGTGTCAGCAGCAGGGCGGTCTGGCAGACCTCTGGCCTTGGCACTGGGCCATCTCAGGAGCTTTGGAAGGAACAGACAGAGCTGTGTTGGAGAAGGCAGCTTGGATGGCTGGTGCCGTGCATCATGGGGCAGAAATAGCCAGTGTTCTTCATGTGAGTCCAGCACCATGAGCACAGGCTAGGAGAGAGGGGTACAACAGGGGCCCTATCAAGCTATATGCTCAGAATGAACTTCAGAGGCTGAAAAGAGATCATTCCAAGAGAGGAACCATGAAGTTCCGGCTAAGGGATGCGACTGGGGACTCTTGGACTACTTTCTGTGTTCAGCTTATATGAGTGGGAAATGAACCTGGACCAGCAAGCTGTGCAAGCAAGCACCTGCAACTGCTCAGTCATCTTCCCAGCAAGCTGTGCAAGCAAGCACCTGCAACTGCTCAGTCATCTTTGCAGCCTCCTGAGTGGTGAGATTTGTTTTTGTTTGTTGTTTGTTTGTTTGTTTGTTTGTTTGTTTGTTTGTTTGTTGGAGACAGGATCTCAACCTGTAACCCAAGCTGGCCCAGACTTGTGGCTATCCTCCTGCCCCAGCCTCCTGAGTGCTGGGATTACAGATAGGAGCCACAATGCCCAGTGAGACTCCATTTTAGAAATAGTCTTCTCTCTCTTTCAGTCTTCTGCTCAACAATCCACTCTGTACCTTTCACAAAAGAACAATGGAAGTAAACTGAAAAATAAAGCCCTTTAAAATATTTATATTTTATTTGCAAGCAGAGGAAGGAAGGGAGAAAGAAGGGAGGTGAGAATGTGGGTGCACCAGGACCTCTTGCCACTGCAAATGAACTTCAGACATATTCACATCTAGCTTCTGGTGAGCACTGGGGAATCGAACCTAAGCCATCAGGCTTTGCAAGCAAGTGCCTTTAACCACTGAGCAATCTCCCCAGCTCCCTAAAATCCTTTATGAGTCTTGCAATAACACTTAGTTTAAAATACACACATTATACAACTGCACAAAATTATTCTCTTTATAGTTTTATTTTGCAAGTTTTTATGATTTTTACTTTCTACTTAATTTTTATTGTTATTATTATTTTTTTATTGACAACTTCTATACTTACATACAAAAAGTGCATGATATTCCCTCCTCTCCCCCCATTCCCCTTTAGAACTCCAATCTCTATCATATCCCCTCCCTCTCTCCATTAGTCTCTCTTTTAATTTGATGTCATCATCTTTTTCTTCTATTTTGAGGGTCTTGTGGAGGTATTGCTAGGCACTGCAAGGTCATGGATATCAAGGCCAATTTCTGTCTGGGCAGTTGCATTGTAAGAAGTCATACCCTTCCTTTGGCTCTTCCATTCTATCTGCCCCCTCTTCCGCAATGGTCCCTGAGCCTTGGAGGGTGTGACAGAGGTGTTTCAGTGCTGGGCACTCCTCCCTTCTTCCTCCCTTCTTCTCAGCACTATGTTGCCTTTTGGGTCATCCCAGTGGTCATCTCCATCTGAAAAGAGAAGCTTCTCTAACCAGAAGTGAGAGTAGCATTAATATGTGAATATGAACAGTAAGTGTAGTGCTTTCAGGGCAGCTTGGTGGGAATAAAATATACATTTAGTCAGACAAGAGCAGGCTTTATTCCCCTAAGGCGCATGACCTCCCCTGCCACAGACTTTTGCTTAGGTTTTTTTCAGTACCAGCAATGTATTCCCTCCTGTAGAGAGGGCCTTCAGTCCAATTATGGAGCAGTTGATTACCCCAAGAGTAGACATGCCACTATTGCACCCGTTCAGTCATTGGGCCTGTCTGGCCAAACTTGAATATTCAGGGTCCACTGTTTTCACTGCTGATGACTTCTGTCTCCCATTCGCTGCGTGCAGTGCAGCTTTTTCCAGCTTTCAGTTGGCTGGTCTACAGGGAGAAAGTTTTCTACTCAGCACCAGCTTGCTTTCTCAGTGACCTTGCCTCTCAGGCAAGAGATGTCTTCAGCAATAGGGTCTTACTATCTGTTTCTCAAGGGAAACCAAGGGCTTTGGCAAAAGCCTTTAATGTTTTAGAGGCTACCGGGACCTCCTTGGCCAACAACTCACTGGAAGGTATCCCATCCCAGGCACTGAAAATTTTCTAGTAACAGTCTACAGCTTCTAGATGTGCCATTATTCAAAAAAGTAGGTTTACATAGGTCTTATTTGCACTATCTTGAATTTAGATTGACCCTCCCCCTGCCCTTCTTTTACACATTCTCTTCCCATGGCCTCACTTAGGCCATTCCCCTCCCTATAATCAGTTCTTCTACTTACATATGTGCAATATCATACACTTAATTCCTTCCCTTTCCTCCCTCCTTATATCCTTTTACCAGCTTACTGGTTTCTGGTACCTATTTTTGGTTCCAGTTCACACACAAGTCTATACATTTGTAGCTAGGATCCACATATGAGAGAGAACATGTGATGCTTGGCTTTCCGAGCCTGGGTTACTTCACTTATCTACTTAATTTTTTTAAAAAAATTTTGCACACGAATGCACACATTAGCCTAGTCCTATATGTGGTCAAGATCATCAATACTGCTGTCTTTGACCCCCACATCTTGTTCCCCTGGAATGCCTTCAGAGTGGTGACACCATGGAGCATTCACCTAGGTGACATCTGAGTCATCCTGCGGACCTGCTGAGGCTCCTCCAGAACTGGGCTGCAATCTGCAGAGGTACATCCATGACGTTTTTGCCTGGCTTTCTCCCTCATTGCTGGTTTGCTTGTGGGCAGACAGGGCACCAGGGATGTTCCACTCCACAAGTGCAAGCTTCCCACCACGGAGGTCCTCACCCTCAGACTTCCTGAAGATATTGATCGGGTCCATGATCAGTTCTGACAAGCCCTCCCCTGTGGGTTTTCTTTCTTCTTCTCCCAAAGTTCCTTCTCTCTGGCCTCTTCTTCTTCAGTGGTGTGTTCCTGCTCCAGTTTCAGCATCTCCTCCCTGGTTGCTTCATGGGGGGGGGGCACTGCCAACGCTCTACAGGGACATGCTTGCTCAAACCCTGGCAAGGTATTGATCACCACATTCACCTTGGCAAACCCTTTGAGGTCATGGCTGAACCTCTTCAGTGGCTTCCTCCATATGCCATTCATGCAGCCATTGGTGGCATCACTTTGAGCTCAAGGAAGGTTTTTGATGCAGTCAATCATCAATGTTGCAAGCCCAGAATTGCATTAGAGCCCGCTCGGCATTCTCCACAGTTGTTGCAAGAGCCTGGGTCAAGCTGCTCTCCAGGGAGTAGGACTTAAAAGTAGCAACAACTCCATTAACCACTGCCTGGACCAAACAGGTCCACCTCATTGCTGTGACACAAGACCTGACAGGGGCATTGGAAGGAGAGGGGATTTTATTTTGGCTCAAAGTCAGACAGGGTGGCGTCTATCATAACAAGAAAAGACATGGCAGCAGGAACATAAGGCCACACAGTTTGTTACGTCTTGGTGGACCAGGAAACAGAGAGCTTGGGCCTAAATATTGCTGAGCTGTAACCTTCTAGAGGCATCTAGGTCCTATGTCCAAACCTATGTCATAACCTGCTAAAACAGTGCCACCAGCTGGGGACCAAGGGTTTAAACACAAGAGCCCAAGGGAGACATTTTACATAGAAACCATAATTAAGGGAGAACCTTGTTGATATTGGGTTGAGGATCCCCAGTGAAAAAAGGAACAAGGACTGGAGAGATGGCTTAGTGGTTAAGGTGCTTGCCTGTGAAATCAAAGGACCCAGGTGGGATTCCCCAGGACCCACATAAGCCAAATGCACGTGGTAGTGCATGCAACTGGAGTTCATTTGCAGTGGCTAGAGGCCCTGGTGTGCCCATTCTCTCTCACTCTATCTGCCTCTCTCTCAAATAAATAAAAATAAAATATTTAGAGACACAGCTTTAAAAAAAAAGAGGAACAACATCAGAAATAAATCCTGAAAGGGGAATTATTCTCTAGACAGCACTTTTCCATTTCTCTGCCATAACATGTCAGGGGATTCTGGGTCATCCTGGACTTACTGCTCCTGGAGGACATCGGCCGTGTGTGCTTCGTAAATCCTGAAGGTCTTGCTGTGCCAGGCCTCAAAGGATCAACGTGTAGCCTGCCACATTGCCTCTAAGTAAATCAGCTGCCTTAAACACCTCCAAACCAGGCACTGACTTTGCCCTATAGGATGAAAGTCATTTCAGGCACCTGTCCCAGAACAGAAGGATTTGTTTCTATCAAAGATTGCCTTTGGAAAGTAATGTTTCTCCACAATCAGCTTATATGGTGCTTCTAAAACTACTTCAGGGGCAGAGGAGATGGCTCAGGGGTTAAAGCACATGCCTGCAAAGCCTAATGATCCAGATTCAATTTGCCAGTACCATATAAAGCCAGATGCACAAGGTGGCACACGCATCTGGAATTCATTTGCATCAGCTAGTGGCCCTGGAGCATCCATTCATGTTATCTCTCTCTCTCCTTCCCTTCCTTCCTCTTTCCTTTCCTCCCTTCTTCCCTCCTTGCAAATAAATAAATAAATAAAAACATGTTTAAAAACTACTTTAGCACATAGTTATATGCCATGTGACATTTCAATCAGTGACAGGCCATGTTGGGGTCTCTTATGATGATGGAGCCACTGAAGTTGCTAGAGATGGCATGGCATGGTGTATCACTCAGCTGCGGGGGATGAGGCTGGTGTAAGCAAGCTTACCGCATTGCCGGTTGCATAAAAGCAGAGCACCACAATTAAAGACAGCACAGGATGTTCATTTAGGGCTGTGGAAACAGCTCAGTAACGTGCTTGCCTTGTGAGTATGAGGACCTGAGTTCAATCCCCAGAATGCGTATAAAAAATACAGGGCATGGTGGCAAGTACGAGTAATAATAGTGATGGGGAGAGAGAGGCAGGCAGACCCCGGGGCTCACGCGCCAGCCAATCTAGCCTACATGGTGACTTCCAGGCCAATGAGAGACTGAGCCTTAGAAAAAGGTGATGAGTTGGATTTTCTGAGGAATGACACTCAAGATTGTCCTCTGGCTTCTACATTTAAATGCACATATGTATATGCCTGACACACACACACACACACACACACACACACACACACTCACATATATACAAAAAGAATATTCATCTGATTTTTCTCTCCCTTTCTTTCTTTCTTTTTAAAAAAATCTTTTATTTTTATTTATTTATTAGAGGCAGAGTGAAGGAGAGAGAGAGAGAAAGTGTGAGAATGAGCGTGCCAGGGCATCTAGCCACTGCAAACGAACTCCAGATGCACATGCACTGCTGAGCCATCTCTCCAGCCCCAATGACCGGTGTCCCGATGCCGTCACTTTCTCTTGAACTTGATTTATACTTGTGTTGTTTTGTTCATCATGGCCCCAGGAGGTGCCCTGCACATCTGAGGAGTGTAACAGGCCATGTCATCCAGGTTCATGTTCGTTCACTTGTGTTATGAAACAATGAAGTTCTCAGAACATGTTTTCTTCACTAGACAACATATGACTTCATATAAGGCTCACGTTGGGTTTGTTTCTCTGGAGACTCCAGAGAAGCAAGGACTAGACTGTGAAGCTGGGAGTGAGCGTCCCTCACACCAGTCCTGATGAGATGGAGTCTTGCACTGGAGAGGGCAAGAGAGTGACCACTCACAAGAAGCTTCCTGTATACAAGTGCCAAGGACCCCAGGTCAGAAGTCAGCCCCCAGGTTCCTGCTGCCCTGACATCAGGAGGACCACCGGGGGAAAGCAGTTAGAGGTTAAAGGTGAAGGACGTGCATGAGAGATGGAGCAGGAGGACAGGCCCAGCCCTGACCAGGAGAAAGTACACTGACCTGTTAAAGACATCCTGCGGTACACTAGCTTGTCAGCCAGGAAGGAAGTTTCCTTTCCCATCCAGCCCCGTTCTCCCCAAACTTCCCTCTTCACTCCTTCCCATCTATTCCCTCTGCTCACCTCACCTCTCTTGCTCCATCCCGTCCTCTGTCTCTCCTTACTCCGTCCACATCCCCTCCCACTAGCTGACGCAAATGAATTCCAGATGCATGTGCCACCTTGTGCATCTGGCTTTATATGGTACCCCTCAGTGTGCTTGGTTTTATCAGACTGGCTTCCATTTCAGTCCCAATTCCATTTCTGCTACCAGCATCCTCAGCGTGGCTTTCTCAGACCCATGCAGGACCCCAGTGACGCAGATGTCCTTGAGACATGCAGAGCGGCTGCTACAGGCTTCAGACAGGCCATCTGTCTTGACACACCCTGGAAGATGGAGTGGTGGGCGGTCTCCATTCCACCCATCTCCCTCAACACCTCTGAGAACTCTGTGACAGTTACAAATCCAACCCAGAAGTACACACAGGAACAAGGTTAGCTTTGTCACTAACATTTTGTGTGCCCAAATCTCACGTTGTGTCTCTGTGAAGGGGTGAAGACACATCTGTGGAAGGTCATGAACTCGTGTGTGACATTTCTGGCCAGGTGTATACTCAGGATGAGGTGCTTGTCCCGGGAGGACCAGCTGACCAGTGCCTGGAGGGCTCTAGTGTGCTCTGGTGGACTCCAGTAGTGGCAACCAGCAGTGACCTCCACCGCTGGCTAACATCCCTGCTTTGAAACATGACACCAGAAGAGAACCTGGCCTTGGGTCAGAGTGTGAGACTTGTGGTTCCAGGCCACAGGGGGGCGCCGTGAACTTTGGCCTCTGTGCGCGAAGAGCTTTCAGCCGTGGTTCTAGAGTCACTTTTTAAATAAAGCCAACAATAAGAACAGAGGTGATTTCCAAAGGGGGCTGAGGATGGATGGCATCCTTTGTGCTTCATGCATCCACGAAAACTGAAGGCCTGTGTGAGCAGCTCTGCCCTTCCCCTGAAGATGGCAGGAAATCAGACAGCAACAAGATTTAGGATTAACTGGGCAAAAATTGGGTTAGGGAGAGTCATATTCACAGGAGAGACTTGTGTCTTTCGTCGGGATTGTTAGAGACATGAAAAAACTTTTTTTTTTTTTAATTTGAGAGAGACAGAGAGAGAGAGGGAGAGAGAGATAGAAAATGGGTGTGCCGGCAGCCTCTCAGCCGCTGTGAACGAACTCTAGATGCATGTGCGACATTGCACCCTTGTGTCACTTTTGTGTCTGGCTAAACATGGGACCTGGAGAATTGAACGGGCATTATTAGGCTTTGCAGGCAGGCGCCTCAGCCACTAAGCCATCTCTCCAACCCGGAAAAACATTTTTAATACAATGTCAAAAGCAAAAATATCAGGAAACCAATTAGGGTTATATTATGATTCCAAAAAGAAACTGGCTCAGAAAAATGCTACAAAGGGGCTCACATGACATATCTGTGCATTTTTCTCCCTTCTACTTTTCCATATTTCCTTTATTGGTCACATATAATAGTGATGATGATGATGATAAATTACTATAAATTATTATAGTTATAATAATAATAATTTTAAGCAAATAAGAAGAGTCTGGTTTGAGATGAGGTGTGTAAAATCTATTGGAAAAAGAGCTTGGTTTTGTGTGGACAGAGGGTAATGCTCCAGGAAACCCTTTCCCTCATCAAACATTTGTCATCTTCAGGAGTTCTTCAGGACTGGCTTTTTTCTTTTATCTTTCTTTTCTCATATTTATTTATTTATTTATGTGTGTGCATCCCAGTGTACATGTGGAAGTCAAGCGACAACTTCAACTTCAAGGTGACTGTGCTCCACCTCCTTGGAGACTTGGTCTCTTGCCGCTGTGAACAAAGTGTCAGGCTGCAAAGGAGCACAGACTAGCTGGCCAGCAAGCTTCATAGTCTCCTGCCTCTGTCTCCCACTGAAGTAGGAAGGTTGGGATTTGTACTGGGGATTTGAACTCTAGACTGGCAGGTTTTGCAGGTAAAAGCCTTTAAGTACTGAGCTGGGTCCTTAGCTTGTATCTTTCTTTTTAATGGAGAAATAACGTAAGTTCATAATAAATAGTCAGCCAACACCAAAAGGCTTGCAATGAAAATGAGCCTTTCTGCCAGCCTAGACCTCACTCCTATTTCCCAAACACCCATCTCCTGTTGTCTTTTGGAACATTCTATCCTAGGTACAACATCACTTTTGCAAGGTCTCTTTTCTGTTTTTTGCATTTTTTATGAGAGAACAAGACACAGAGAGAAACAGAGAGAAAGAGAGAGAGAATTGGAATGCCAAGGCCTCCAGCCACTGCAGTCAAACTCCAGACACATGCACCACCTTGTGCACTTGCATCATCTTGTGTGTCTGGCTTATGTGGGATCTGGAGCGTTGAACATGGGTCCTTAATCACTAAGCCATCTCTCCAGCCTATCTCTCTTTATTTTTTTATATTTGACAAATACGTTTTTGCTCAAACACTGTTCTAAGTGTGATATGTCAACTCACTCACAATATAGACTTATGGTATAAGATACAGATCATTACCTGTTTTATTTTAAAATTTAAGGAATTAACTTATACAAAGAAAATCTGTTAGGTAATTTTTCAGTGGCACATGTCCAGCCTATCTCTTTTTCTTTTTTTCTTTTCTTTTTTTTAGAAAAATATTTTATTTTATTTTATTTTATTTATTTGAGAGAAAGAGGTAGAGAGAGAGATAATGGGTGCACCAGGGCCTCCAGCCACTGCAAATGAACTCCAGATGCATGCACCCCTTGTGCATCTGGCTTACATGGGTCCTGGAGAATCGAACTGGGGTCCTTTGGCTTTGCAGGCAAACGCCTTAACCACTAAGCCATCTCTCCAGCCTCTTTTTCTTTCTTTTTTTTTTAACATTATTGTGCACCTTGCTTTTGTCATTGACTGGTGTTCCTCAACCTTTCATGGAGTTTTTAAATATCGATTAGGTTCCAAACGTGTTCCAACACTCTAGTATAAAAACGTAGCAGACCACTATGAAGTGTTCCAGGCGTGCAGAGACATGCTTCACCCAAGGATATCAACAAAGCCCAACAGAAACTGGCACTAAAGTGATCTGATAAAATCCCTAAGAACAAAGAATTCAAACAAGTGGCTGAGGCACATGAGGTATTATCAGATGCTAAAAAGTGGGACATAGCGTTAGTATCTTCTCAATACTGGGACAAAATACGTGACAAAAATCAGCTTAAGGGAATAAGGGCTTATTTCAGTTTATAGTTCCAGGTTACAGCCCCTCACTGCAGGGAGGGCATGATGGCAGAGGCCCGGGCAGCTTGAAACAGGTCCACAGTGAGGAAGCGGCAAGTGGTGAATACCAGCGCTCAGCCAGCAACTTCTTTATGCGGCCCGAGACCTGTCTACAGTGAAGGTAATTCCTCACTGATGATTCAGGATCCTGTCAAGCTGAGTCAATAGAAACCATCACAGTCCACCCCTTGTCAACCTGCCCCCAGACATACATATCTATGGCAAGTACCAAACATACCATCTACGGGAAAGACGGCAAAGACAGATCAGATGAGGAATGAGCAGGGGAGCCATTCTGATAATAGGGGTGAGTTTGATGTCACATCCCATAATACAAATGATGTCTTCAGGGAATTTTTTTTGGTGGGAGTGACTCGTTTTCATTCAACTTCTTTGAAGACCCAGGTGATGACATTTTTGGGAGCTTAAAGGATCCCCAAGGAAGCAGAAGCATGTGGGGGGGGCATTATTCTTTGATCTCCATCTTTTGGATATAGGATTGACTGCATTCGGGATATGGAGTCTCATTTCATTCATTTCTAAGGCATTTGGTAGCAATTTCAAATAGACATCAAGTTTTAAAATAGTTAATGGCAGGGCTAGAGAGATGGCTTAGCAGTTAAGGCGCCTGCCTGCTAAGCCTAAGAACGCCGGTTCCAATCTCCAGGTCCCACGTTTAGCCAGATGCAAAGTGACGCAAGGGCACAATGCCGCACTTGCCCACAAGGGGACACACACATCTGGATTTCGTTCACAGCAGCTGAGAGACTGCTGGCGTGCCCATCTCTATCTGTCTCCCTCTCCCTCTGTCTCTCTCTGTGTCTCTCTCCAAAAATAAATAAAGTAAAAAAATTAAAAAATAAATAAATAAAATAAAAATAAATAAAATAGTTAATGGGGGCTGGAGAGATGGCTTAGTGGTTAAGGCACTTGGCTACAAAGCCAAAGGACCCAGGTTCGATTCCCCCAGGACCTACATAAGCCAGATGCATAAGGAAGCGCATGCATCTGGAATTCATTTGCAGTGGCTGGAGGCCCTGGTGCATCCATTCTTTCTTTCTCTCTCTCTTTCCCTACCTATTTCTCTCTCAAATAAATAAATAAATAGCCGGGCGTGGTGGCGCACACCTTTAATCCCAGCACTTGGGAGGCAGAGGTAGGAGGATCGCCGAGAGTTCAAGGCCACCCTGAGACTACATAGTTAATTCCAGGTCAGCCTGGACCAGAGTGAGACCCTACCTTGCAAAAACCAAAAATAAAAATAAATAAATAAATAAATAAAAATAAAAATAAATAATAAATACATTTAAAATAGTTAATGGCAGAAAAATCACTAAAAAGAGAGTTGTGGGGAACAGTCAAGAACAAGTAGAAGTTGAAGAAGATCAGATAAAGTCCATAACAAAAGAGGTGAGGAGTCACTGCTGCCCTTGGATGACAAGTTACCCACTGCACATATTTAATGGACGTGTTCAACAATAGCAAGCGCCATTGGAGGGTTAACAGGAACATTTTAAAACATGCTTTGAAAACACTTTCATGTATTTATTTGGAAGGTATAGAGAAAGGAAGGAATAAATGAGTGAACAAAGGAAGGAAAAGAAAGGAAGGAAGGACTATGGGTACACCAGTGCCACAGATGCATGTGCCCCTTTGTACATCTGGCTTTATGTGGGTGGATGCTGGGGAATTGAGTCCAGACTGGCAGGCCTTGGAAGCAAGTGCCTTGAACCAGTGAGCAATCTCCCCCGCACCGAAGTTTTTTAAACTTGACTTTTGGTGTAACTATACATAATCCTAAAGTATTTATAAATAGCTCACCAGAATCTTCGCCATAGACTCGTGCATTTACGTATGCACATGTACGTGTGGGTATATGGGCACGTACATGCCACGGTATGTGTGTGAAGTCAGAAGAAAACCTCAAGGTGCTGGTCCTCTCCTTCCACCTTGTTTGAGACAGGGTCTCTCGTTTGAGAGCTTTGTGACACTCCTGACTCTGTGTCCCACTGCCATAGGCTTGTGTGAATTACATGTACCACTGTGCAGCCAGCTTTTACCTGGGGAATCTCAACTCCAGTAGTCAAGTTTGCACAGCAAGTGCTTTGAACCACTGTCAGGGACTTTGAGTTTATTGTTTGCACCACACAACAGGACCAACTTTATGTTTATTTCTTTGTCTTTAAAATTGTTGTAACCTCCAAATGTGCTTTGCTTTATTTGAGACAGAGTTTCTTGTAGCCTGGGCTGGTCTTGAACTCCTGGTACTCCTGCCTCTACCTCTCAAGTGCTTGGATTACAAGCATGCGCTACCACACTCAGATCTTCAGTCGGAATCCTAAGCAGTGCTGCGACAAGGCTGACATTGCTCTCTGAGGGACCTGCCTTCTGATGTTAGCATTGCCAGGATGAATCCTCTACAGAAACAATTTCAGGGTTTTTTTTTTTTTCACTATTTAATAATGAAAGCTATCTCTGTGTTGATAATAATACATTTCTGCTTTATTATTAATTAAGGGGGGACTGGAGAGATAGCTTGGTGGTTAAAGTGCTTGCCTGTGAAGCCTAAGGATCCAGGTTCAATTTTCCAGGTCCCACGTAAGCCAGATGCACAAGGTGGCACATGCATCTGGAGTTCATTTGCAGTTACTAGAGGCCCTGGCGTGCCCATTCTCTCTCCCTCTCTCTCAAATAAATAAATGGTGTTTTCTAGTTATTCATGAATGTTAACAGCTTCACAAGTTCTGACAATTGCTTATGTAAAGCTTTACTTTAAAACAGCTGGTAAACTAGGTCTTTGCTTTGTGCTGTAAAATAAAATAAATGTGAATGTGCATTTAAAAAGAAAAAAAGAATCTGGCTGAGGAGATGGCTCAGCAGGTAAGACCACTTGCAGCCATGGAGACTTGAAGGGGCCTCACTTCCGTCCACACTCCACATCCATTCAAAATGCCGGGTGTGGCCACACATGTCCATAATCCCAGTCCTGTGGGGGAGGCGCAGGACAGGGACAGGAGACTCCCTGGGGGTTTGCAAGTCAGCCACTCTGACTGAAAAGTTAAACTGGCAGCTCCCGATTCAGTGCGAGAAACTTCTGTTCAAGAAAACCACGAGGGGGCTGGGGGGATGGCTCAGGGGTTAATGGTGTTTGGTTGCAAAGCCCACCAGCCTGGAGGTCAACTTCCAGGACACACGTAAAAACAGACACACAAAGTGACACATACATTTGGAGTTTATCTGCAGTGGAAAGAGGATCTGGTGCATCCATTCTCTATCTCTCTCTCTCCCCCCCTCTCTCAAATAAATAAATAATTAAATAATTTTAAAGTTATTTACTTATATTTTGAGAGCGAGGGGGGGAGAGAGAGAAGCAGATAGAGAATTGGTGTGCCAGGGTCTCCAGCCACTGCAAACAAACTGCAGATGCATGCACCACCTGTGCATCTGGCTTACATGGGTACTGGGGAATCAAACCTGGGTCTTTTGGCTTTGCTGGCAAGCACCTTAACTGTTAAACCATCTTGCCATCCCAATAAATAAATAAAAATTTAAGAAAGAAAGAAAACAACATGGAAGAGTAAATGAGGACACCTGATATTTTCCTCTGGCCACTGCAAGTGTGTGCATGGGGCATGTGCATCTGCATACACACGTACATATACTACTATACACCACACACACACTCACAAAATAAAAGGTTTGATTCCTGCATTTATTTTTTAAACAGTTTTTTTAAAGGTTTTATTTGTATTTATTTATTAGAGACAGAGAGGAAGGGAGAGGGAGAGAGAGATAGAGAATGGGCATGCCAGGGCCTCTAGCCACTGCAAATGAATTCCAGACGCATGTGTCACTATGCGCATCTGGCTTATATAGAATCGAACCTGGGTCCTTAGGCTTCACAGGCATGCACCTCATCCCTCCAGCCCTGATTTCTGGCTCACACAAGGGGCTGACCTAATGGTCTCTTCACAGCATTAGATCTTTGGTGAGCTCAGCTCAGCTCAGCTCAGCTCAGTCCTGCGGGTTAAAACAAGGCAGACCTGTGATGCCGTCCACACCCTCCCCCCACTGTGCGGTAACCTCCTCACCATAGCAGTCACCCATGGACTCTTCCCACGGTGGCATATTCCAGAGTGGAGAGACACCAGTTCTCCACCCTGAGACTCCACACTCTGAGCCACACCCAAGCTGGCAGGATCAACCCACCACAGCTGCCAGGCTGCTCCACCAGGCACCCACACCAGGGCCTCCACACCTCTTGCAGCCTCTCTCTGGCCTCCCACCCTTCCCGAGCATGAATCATGACAACCTCCCTTGGCAGGGCCCTGTTACCTCGCTTCCGAAATGCCTTTTCTGCCAACAGCTACTCGCTTCCCGTGGTGTCTATGTGTCAACCGCTTCCAGCTTTGTATTCTGTTCCTCTTCCTCTTAGCTTCCTCAGTCTTAACCAATTTGCCAAAAACTTCCCTGTGGGGTTCCAGAATCTTCTCCTCAGCCTGTCTTCCTCACCTGCTCAACAGGCCCTGAGTTATCCTGGTTACATCCTGGCCAGTTGATCAGCCCCCAAACTCCTAGAAAACATCTCTGCAATGGCTCTCCTGTTGACCAGCAACCACCCCTTTTTCCAATACTCTGCTTACCCGTATCTGCCCCTTTGCCTCACCTGCTCATCCCCAAGCCACAGCAACTAACCACTTTTCTTCGGCACTTCCTGTGGCGAATTGCAGAATGGCCTGTGCCTCTCTTGATACAGGAATTGGGGTTCCTCTGCCAATGCACGGATAATTTTGGGGTGTCTCTGGATTCTTGACTTATGATGAAAAGAATTGAAGCCCAAAGACCAGAGGGTAAAGTTTAGAGAGATTTTATTAGATTAAGAGAAGGAAAAAGGAGAGAATACAGAGAGTGCCTGCCCATGAGAAGGCAGGAGCAGGGTACGGCTCACTAGAGACCCAGATGGGTGCCTTTCTAGGTCCTGACCATCTGTGGGCAGTGTCTCAGGAATCTCCATCTTCCAGGAAGGGTGTAGCTTCTTGGAAGGGGACAATTGTCTCTTCTAAGAAGGGGTTTCTATCTAGGGAGTGACTCAGGTTGAATTCAAGGTGCTCGCTTACAAAGCCTGCTGGCCTGAGTTTGATTCCTTAGCACCCACATAAAGCCAGATACAAAAGTGTCACAAACATCTGACATTCTATTGCAGTGGCAAGAGACCCTGAAGCACCCATACACACACTCACAAATGTGCAAATAAAATTAAAAAAATTTTTTGTCTTTGTTTTTAGAGGTAGGGTCTCACTCTATCCCAGGCTGACCTGGAATTCACTATGTAGTGTCAGGGTGGCCTCGAACTCACAGCAATCCTCTTACCTCTGCTTCTTGAGTGCTGTGATTAAAGGCATGTGCCACTATGTCTGGCCTAAAAATAAAAACTTTTAATCTCAGCACTAGGGATGCAGAGGTATGAGGATCGCCCTGAGATCGAGGCCACCCTGAGATTACAATAATGAATTTCAGGTCAGCCTGGACTACAGTGAGACCCTACTTTGAAAAACCAAAACATAAATAAATAAGTAAAATTATTTTTAAATAAAAAACTGTGTACCCATAACAGCACTCAGCACACCTTTGCTGAATCATAGCAACGGCTCCCATCTAGGTGGAAGCACTGCACCGAATTCTGTGCTCTGCCTCATCTCACCCCATGGATGCTCGGGTGATCAGGGAAACTGAGAGTGAGAGAGTTTAAATAATTTGCCTGCAAGTCAGTGACTGGTCAGTTTCCAGCTCACATCTTACAACCAGTCTGAGTGTTATACCCCCTTAATCACATGAGCAGAGCTTTGGGGCTAGACCTCAAAATTCTGTACCCGAGAGTCTTCACCCAGCTTGCCCGGACTCTCCCAGCACCCTGTCACCCCCGAAGCACCCCCTGTCACTACAGTTACTCGGACTATTATTGGAACTAGCACAGGTGAAGAAACACTGGGGCCTAGGACTGGGTGCTGGTTTCCAGTACACCAGAGTTTCAGGTGACCACTGAAGGGTCCTTGAGCACATGTGTGGCCTGTGGATTCAGAGGCCGTCTCACTAGAGCTGACGGAAGACTTCATCCTGACCCCTGTGCTGTCCGTTTCAACATCAACGTGGTTGGATGACTGCGTGAGGGAGATGAGGAAGGGGAACAGAGGCCTTGTGGAGGTGAGCATCCGTGGGGTGAGATGAGGCAGAGCACAGAATTCGGTGCAGTGCTTCCACCTAGACGGGAGTTGTTGCTATGATTCAGCAAAGGTGTGCTGAGTGCTGTTATGGGTACACATTTTTTTAATTTATAAATAGTTTTATTTATTTATTTATTTATTTATTTATTTTGGTTTTTCAAAGTAGGGTCTCACTCTAGTCCAGGCAGCAGGGACCTTGTTAATTTTTCAAACATGGTCTCCCAGATCCTCAGTTTACTATCCAGCCTGCAAAGAACTCTGCAGCTTCACCTTCCTGAAAGGTCCCCTTGATGCAGGATTTGGGGGCTCAAGGGGATTCCCCAGACCTGTGAACCCCAACTTTTGGGTCCTTATCCAATTAGCAAAGCATTGATAAAATGGACTCCTAGAAGAGTAAATTATAAATTATTAAATTTATTTAGGGTTAGATTATGAATTATGAGGCTTATTTTAGGGGGATTAAGATCCAGGGAAGAAGCCAGGCATGGTGGCACTTGGGAGGCAGAGGTAGGAGGATCACTATGAGTTTGAGGACAGCCTGGAACTACATAGTGAATTCCAGGTCAGCCTGGGATAGAGCAAGACCCTACCTCATAAAAAAAAAAAAAAAAAAAAATCCAGGGAAGAGGCTAGCAAAGATTTAAGCCAAAAAAAGAATCCTCCTTGCCATACTGGAAAGGGAGAGGTGAGAAAGAGAGACTCTATCACAGAGAAATCTCTGGGTGTATCAGGACTCTGGAGGAGGTACACACACCCATGTGAAAGGCAAAGCCTAACAGCCAAAAGATTCCTTCACATAAAGAACCAGAGAGAATTAAAAATAATGAAGGGAGAGCTGGAGAGATGGCTTAGCAGTTAAGGCGCTCACCTGAGAAGCCAAAGAACTCATGTTCAAATCTCTAGGTCCCACGTAGCCAGACGCATAGTGATGCAAGTGCACAATGTTACACATGCGCACAAGGGGGCACACATGTCTGGAGCTTGTTCCTGGCAGGCTGAAGGTCCTGGTGACCCTATTCTCTCTCTGCCTCTTTCTCTCTCTCTCTCAAAATAAAAACAATAATAATAATAATCTTTTTTTAAAAAAAAAGAAATAATGAGGGACTCAGATTAAAAAAAAATCATGTAACGATGTTAGAAAGCACCCCAAATCAAGACACATGTAGGAGGTAAGTAGGAAAATACACAGGCCAAAAGAAGTGTCCCCCCACGAGGGGAGAGACAGACTTACAGAAGTGTTCAGGGGAGATCCCTGGAAGGAAAACCAGGGCTGGCTCACACATTCATCTCCTTTATATGCATCAGACATCCAATTTAGGTGAGCCTTATCAGAGTCAGGTGTCTAATGACAGAGCTGATTGGTTCAGATTAAAGGGGTGGGGCCAAGACCTGATTGGTTCATGGCCTTGGGGGCTGAGCTGAGGACGAAGCCGGAAGTGTCTGCGGGGGAGTGTCCCTGGCCACCGTCTTGGGTGAGCCGGGTTAGATTGCAAGATCCAGTTTTGTCAAGGTGAGCAGAATGGCATCTTCTTGTTCCCTCTCTGGGATCCTGTCCCTGACTAACCGCCTGTAAAAAGCTTACTCCTGTTTCTCTGCTAACTCCTTCCAAAGGCCCTTCTGCCCATGACTCCTGGTAAGCACAGCCTTCGGGGGAGCCTTACCGGAGTCCACCTAACTCACCAAGGCTGAATATTCTCCCAGCTGTGACCCTGGGGGCCTAGCTGTCCAAACCATGACCTTGGAACCTGACATGTCTGCCAGCTTTAATCTCTGTCCCACCCCACCTTCTCCTCCTCCTTACTCCCATAGACACAGGTTCCCTCACACCCAGCATCCACAACCCCAACTGTGCCCCAAGCTCTGGACTCTGACATGACCCCTTCTTTTGCCATCCCTGTCCTGAGACTGTTCTGTCCGACTTGCTTCCTGAAGGGGCTGCAAGACAGACCCATTGCCAAAAAAAAAAAAAATAAAAAAAACAAAACAAAACAAAAAAACCAGCAACAACAAAAAACACCCCAATCAGGCAGCTCAGCCCAGAAGACCCCTATGTTCAACCAGTATGGTGGCCAGGGACTTGAGCACCCCTGGGTCTCCCAAGCCACCTTCATGTGCGTCCTGCTCCGCCTCCAGCCCTGTGGCTCTGCTCCACCCGTGTCTCCTGGGACCAGCTCCCAAAGCTTCTGTGCCCCTGGATTTTCTCCTTCCTTTCCCACCCACTCCTCCTCTCATCTTCTTAGCAAGCTTAAGATGTTTCCCATCCTACAAAATAAAAAATCAAAAGCCCTCCCTGCCAGAGGTTCTCAGCTTGGCAGTAAATATGCAAAGCCTCCCCGGACCCATTAAATAAAAACCTGCAGGGTGGAGCCTGGGCTTCCCCTCCCCCACGAGGACAAGGACAGCCAAGACTGAGAACCACAGCTCTTCCTGCCCCCCATCTTGCCTGACACCCTGTCTGTCTATTTAACCAATGACCTTTATGAAGGAATCGCCCTGACTCAGGGTTACAATGTAACCACATCCTACTGTGGCCTAACTTATCCCATGCTCCCACCAAAACCTTGGGGCCCTCCTCTCACCCACTTCATCATAGCCAGGGCCTCCTCAGGCCTCTCCCTCCCTCCTGAGATCTTTCTAGTCTCCCCCTAGTCTGGCCTTCCTCTGGGACCATGGTCTCTTCCCCACTCTCTGGGGTCCTGGTGCGTTCTGACTTTGGGCCTGGGCCTTCTCTTTTGTGAGACCTACACTCTAAGCTGATGCTGTCTCTGCCTTGAGCCTCCACATCCCTATTCCTGGCCCCAACCTCACTGCAGGTTCCCACCCACACACCTCACTGCCTCTGCGGATAATCTCCTAGCACTTCTCTGCATCTCCATCTTCACACCCGAACCTGTTCTTCCACGTGCCTTGCCCCTCCAGATTGCTGCCACCAAGCTGGCTTCTTCCAAGCCAAAGGGTGGCACCCTCATTCCCGCCCCCTCTCACCACCCACATCCATTACCCTCTCCTCGAGCTCTAGACTGTCTTGGAATTCACTTCCCTTGCTGTAACCCTGTGGGCCCTGCCTCCATCTGCCCTTGCCTCGCTGTCCCTGGGCTATTTTAAGAGGCCCTTCCTTAGCCATCCTCCCCCACAGCCATCTCCAACTCGTCCTCACATGTCTACTGGGACTGTTTTTCTAACATGCAAAGCTGAGCTGCCCAAGTGGCCAGGTTCAATCCCTGTCAGCTTCACTGTGTCCTGGAGTGGAAGGCCAGCTCCTTGCCCACCATACCAAGCCCCTCCAGCCCCCCCTTTCCCAGTCGTCCCCCTCCCTCACTCCCCCTGGGCTCCAGGACCACCGAGTGGGCGCCTTGTGCGTGTCCGCTCATTCATGTACTAAGCAGATACTGGGAGCCAGCTTCAAGACTCCATGGGGAGCGAACCTCCTCCTTCCTGGGGTGTGCTGGAATTTCTGTGGGGCTCTCTTGCCCTGCACCATGATTCTTAGCCAAGGTGTAACCTCCACCAGTCCCAGCTCTGTAGTCAGGTGAGCAAAAGGCAGACTCAGGAGCCTGACCTCCAAGTATGTCACCAGCCTGTGAGGCTTCGTCTTTCTGTGGCTGTTCTTTCCTCTACAAAGTGGGTGATGAAGGTACGCCCTCAGCAGGTTGTGATGAGAACCAGACAGTGAACCACTAAGAACAGTGCCTGACACGTGGCAGCATCCCTCGCTCGGCTGTCCTTCCATCTTTCTCCTCAGCGCAGTGTAGAAGACATGAGTGTTTGATGTCTGTCTCTTGGTTAGTGTAGCAGACAGTGTCAGGTTCACTGGGACAAACTTCCAGACCAGGCACAGTTATGGAGGAAGCTTATAGATCCAGGGGAAGTTCCATAATGGCAGAAGAAGCTGGCCTGCTTTCACAGGACCAAACACAGAGAGCAATGCCACAAGTCAAAAACCACACAGCACAGCACACCTCAGGAACTCCAGCTAAGCACACTTTGTATATCTTTAGCTTGAAATCTCAAAGCCACCACCACACCTTAAGATCGGCCCAGTGACACTGCCTTCAGCCAGGTGGCTGCAGATGCAAACTATAAACTAATAAAACACTGAATATATTGGGGGCCATCAGTTAGATTAATGGAAAAGGCCCAAGAAGCTGGTGCATCAGAATCTACGTCCTCACAGGAAACCTGTGGCCCTAATATGATAAAGCCGTGTTCAGAATGTTCTGGAAGATCTGGAAAAAAGGAAAGCCCTCCATATAGGGAAGCAATGTGGGTGGGACAACAGCTACTGAGGTCTCCTGATCCAGAGCCTTGGACAGAGGGGAGGCTTTGAAGGTCCTACCCAGGACCCTGCAGGCCTGGTGGAAAGGAGACAGTGGGTGGGGGCTAGGACCTTTAGAACTTTTGATCCATTTTTAATTTTTTTTAAGTTTTTTATTTTAGAGAGAGAGAATTGGCATGCCAGGGCCTCAGCCATTGAAATGGAACTCCAGACACTTGTGCCACTTAGTGGGCATGTGCGACTTTGCGCTTGCCTCACCTTTGTGTGTCTGGCTTACATGGGATCTGAAGAGTCGAACATGGGTCCGTAGGCTTTGCAGACAAGCGCCTTAACCACTAAGCCATCTCTGTGGAGTTGAGAGAAGGGCCTGATAGGGGTCAGGACAGGACTCTGTGATTGGGTCACCCAGACTCCCTGGCTTGTTCCAACCCCATTCACATGAACAAAGGGAGGCCAGGAAGGAATGCCCGAATGCCCGGGGCCTTCTGACAGGTTCTGACAGGTTTAGTGTTTGTTTACCACTGGTCCTTTGCCACACCAGGGGGGAAACAGGGACGTGATCGGTGGATTAACGAATACTACATGACAAAGTCAATCTTTCTAGAAATTCATGTGTCTTAAAGGATAAAGGAGGAAAGCCATTACAGGACATTTGAGCTCATGACTGGGAATTGTGTTTCTCTTTGAAAACAATGCATTTCAGTAAATTTCACATGTTTATCTTGACCCAGTGATTCCTTTGAGAGTATTCTATTTTCAGAAGTCATCCCACATAGAGAACACAATTTACTCACTAAGATGTTTCTCTCAGTATTACTGATAACAGAAAAAAAAAAAGGGAGTAACTTCAGCATCTAATGGGGAAGGGACAGTCCAGTGGCCTGCGGTGTGTCAGCTGGCCATAATGCCCTTTGCAGGTGAGGAAATGCTCACAGCAGCATGTCAGGCAGGAAGAAAAAGAGAGCATGGTCCTCATTCAATTTTGGAGCACAGTCTTAGTTTGGAAGAAAAAGAGGAGTTCCCAGGTAGAAGATCAGATTTAAAAAATGTAATTAATCATGATGGGAGCAGTAGTCAGCTATCTTGGGGGAAGGGATGAGGGAAAAGAGGGTACCAACACATGATACATCTATACAAAACATGTTGTTTAATAATAATAATAATAAACATAAAATGCAAAAAATATGTGGTTAGTGGGATTCTGGTGATTTTTCCCTTTCTAAAAGGAGTACAGAAATGGTATTTGAGAAAGTAGCGCCTTGCCAAAAGTACAGTCAGATTTCTCACCTCTTCTAGCAGAACATTTAAATACTGGATCCTTCCTTTTTTCCTCCTAGCTGGGGGTGAGGTGTAGATGGCAGTGTGCGCCCAGCTCCGTTTGGCTCTTACCTCAGCTCTTTGGACCCTTTCTGCCCAGGCACCTGGGCAGACACTAGCAGACAGGCTGGGCAAGAGTGACCATGGCCCACTCCTCAACTGAGGAGGTGAGGGGAAGGCAGTGACAGGTTCCAGTGGCTCAAAGCACAGGCTCTAGAGACAAGCCAAGCAGGACTGTACAAAACCTAGAGACCCTTTATACTTTATGAATGTTCCGAAGGGAAAATAGAGGCTTCCAGAACAGGTGTGGGAATGTGGATCTTGGTCCTGCCACTAACGAGGCGTGTGAGTGAAAGAAGTCACCTGACCCTTCTTCCCTACCTGCCACTTGAGCCACTTGAGCAGGTCCGACAGACTTAATGGACATCAAGGTCACGTCCATCTCTGAAGGGCCACTATTCCTCATCTTGTTGCTCTGGCCCCAACTCTAGGAATCATCAAGTGTGGGTTAGTTTTTGTGGCTGCCATGTTGAAGTCAGTTAGCTCAGCTGCCATGGGGCGGGGCAGGGGCACCTATCTTTCTCAGCATTACTGGGTTTATCAGACCACCCTGCCTCCCCCTCAGGGTCAGGCTATACGACTTTCAAGGCCTACCATCCTGGAGACATGGCAGGTCCTCTTCTCAATCAAGTCCCGCCTGCTTTTCACTGGGGACTTCTTGACCCCAGGTCCCTTCCTTGTCCATTTCATCCAGGTTACCAGTGCCGAAAAAGGTCTCCCCGATTCAAAATACGGGCCATTCGGGGGAGGGACTTGGTACGAGTGCTCGGCCAGGAAGTTTGTTTAGTGAGCATCAGCAGACATGAAGAGAGCGGGTCTCTGCAGAAGAATTCAGAAATTCTATGTGTGCATGTGCGTGCATGAGTTGTACATACCTGTTCATGTGTGTATATGTGTGTATATAAATGTGCTTGCATGTGCACATCTGTATAAAAGTATGCATGGGGCTGGAGAGATGGCTTAGTGGTTAAAGCACATGCCTGTAAAGCCTAAGGACCCAGGTTCGATTCTCCAGATCCCACATAAGCCAGATGCACATGGTGGCAAATGCATCTGAAGTCCTGATGCACCCATTCTCTCTCTCTCTCTCTCTCTTTCTGTGACTCTAACAAATAAATAAAAATAAAATCTTAAAAAAATAAATGTATGCATGTATGATTGCATGTGTACACCTGTGTGTGCATCTGCATGTAAGCACACGTGTGTCTGTGTGACTCTAGGTGTGCATCTGTTATATGTGTGCATATGTGTGTGCATCTATGTACACGTTTGTGTGTATATGACTGCATTGCATGGCTTTGGCAAGACATAGTCAGGCATGGCTGAGGGGGGCCTCACCAGAAGATGACAGGTGGGTTTTCATTTTCTGTCTTGACAAGTTTCATTCAGTTTCCATGGTGAGGCTAACTTCATGTGAGTGAGGCCCAGGGTCTTCACATACCCCTAAACTTGATAGATGGTATAAAGCAGCCCAGCTCTCTTCTCACAGTTCTGAAGGGCAGAAGTTCAAAGACAGCTCCCCAGGCCAGAGTCGACAGAGCCAGACTTCCCCAGGGCTCTGGGCAGAGCCGTCCTTGCCTTCCCGACTCTACCACTCCCTCCATCTCCAGTCAGAGTCTCTTGCTTTGAGGGCCACGGTGCTTCCTTCTCCAGTCAATGCCCCGCTCTTCCTCCCTCTGGAAAGGACACCACTGACTGATCGTGTGTGTGCCCTGCCTGGCTAATCTAGTGACCTCTCTGCCTCCACTCACATGTGCATGTACACTCAAAATTGGTCAGTGTGTCCTCGGACAGTGTGGTGAAAACTGGACTTGGAACTATGGTGTAACTGATTTGGAAGCCACCCTCTTGGTTTCAGAGGCCAGCCTACATCTAACATTTACACACTTGCACGCTGGGCCAGAAGCATATTCTTTGCATTTTTATCTGTTTAGATTTGGCTTTTTAAAATATTTAAGAGGACTGGAGAGATGGCTTAATGGTTAAGGCACTTGCCTGCGAAGCCTAAGGACCTAGGTTCGATTCTCTAGGTCCCACATAAGCCAGTTGTACATGGTGGCACATACATCTGCAGTGGCTAGAGCTCTGGCATGCCCATTCTCACTTACTCTCTCTAATAAGTAAATCAAAATGAAAAAAGTATTTATTTAAGAAAGAAAGAGGAAGAGAGTGAGAGAATCAGTGCACCAGGGACTCCAGCCACTGCAAATAAACTCCAGATGCATGCACCACCTTGTGCATGTGGCTTTATGTGGGTCCTGAGGAATTGAACTTGGGTCCTTTGGCTTCGCCAGCAAGTGCCCTCACCACTAAGCCATCTCTCCAGCCCTAGGAATTGCTTTTTAGAGGAAGGTGGGAGGGGGTGCTGGACCTGTGACAGTAATAATTGTCTCACTAAATGTGTCAACCATGTCCTGAATTGTAGCTTAGAGCAGATACAGAATGTTCTTGGGAAACTCGAGACAATCGAATGAAGCCCAGAGTTTAGTTCATAGCCACACACCGATGTGAGTGCCCAGCGTTGACAAGTGTGGCACAGTTACGTGACACAGTAATGCGCTATTCTACCTTTGCCACTTTTCTATAACTCTAAAACTCTTCCAAGAAAAAAGTTATTTTGAAATGCCACTCCAAAACCTTAAAATCCAGCATAATTTACTACTGCCAAAGTTAATCTATTCACTACTCAGTTCAACTTATTTTTGGTTTGTTTTTTTTTGAGGCAGGGTCTCACTCTAGCCAGGCTAACCCAGAATTCACTGTGTCGTCTCAGGCTGGCCTTGAACTGGAATTCATTGTGTAGGCTTAGACTGACCTCGAACTCACCATGATTCTCCTACCTCTGTCTCCCCAGTGCTGGGATTAAAGGTATGTATAGAAAGAATGGGCACACCAGGGCCTCTACCCACTGCAAACAAACTCCAGATGCGTGCACCACTTTGTGCATCTGGCTTTATATGGGTTCTGGAATAGAACTAGGGTTGTTAGACTTTACAGGCAAGTGCCTTAACTGGTGAGCCATCTCTCCAGCCCCAGTTTAACTTTTGTTATAAGGTTTACATACTTACAGTCAGGTGCATGCATTTTAAGAGCACAGCTCATGGAATTTTGCATACAGAATCACCCATGTAACCAGCTTCAGATCAAACAATGTTTCCATAACAAGAACCCTCCTCTTGCCCTCTCCAAGCTGACAGTTCGTCTATCAGAAGCGGTAACAGTCCTGACTGACATGCCACAGGTTGGTCTCACCTATTCCTGGACGTCATGTAAATGGTCAAGTGTGCACTCTCTTGTAAAGCGTGTGCTCTGTTCCTGGACGTCATGTAAATGGTCAAGTGTGCACTCTCTTGTAAAGCGTGTGCTCTGTTCCTGGACGTCATGTAAATGGTCAAGTGTGCACTCTCTTGTAAAGCGTGTGCTCTGTTCCTGGACGTCAGGTAAGTAGTCAACTCTCTTGTAAAGTGCACTCTTTTCTGGACGTCATGTAAGTGGTCAAGTGTGCACTCTCTTGTGTGTGCTCTGTTCCTGGACGTCATGTAAATGGTCAAGTGTGCATTCTCTTGTAAAGCGTGTGCTCTGTTCCTGGACGTCATGTAAGTAGTCAAGTGTGCACTCTCTTGTAAAGCGTGTGCTCTTTTCCTGGACGTCATGTAAGTAGTCAAGTGTGCACTCTCTTGTGTGCTCTTTTCCTGGACGTCATGTAAGTAGTCAAGTGTGCACTCTCTTGTAAAGTGTGTGCTCTTTTCCTGGACGTCAGGTAAGTAGTCAAGTGTGCACTCTCTTGTAAAGCGTGTGCTCTGTTCCTGGACGTCATGTAAGTAGTCAAGTGTGCACTCTCTTGTAAAGCGTGTGCTCTGTTCCTGGACGTCATGTAAGTAGTCAAGTGTGCACTCTCTTGTAAAGTGTGTGCTCTTTTCCTGGACGTCAGGTAAGTAGTCAAGTGTGCACTCTCTTGTTGCTCTGTTCCTGGACGTCATGTAAGTAGTCAAGTGTGCACTCTCTTGTAAAGTGTGTGCTCTTTTCCTGGACGTCAGGTAAGTAGTCAAGTGTGCACTCTCTTGTGAAGCGTGTGCTCTGTTCCTGGACGTCATGTAAGTAGTCAAGTGTGCACTCTCTTGTGAAGCATGTGCTCTGTTCTTGGACGTCATGTAAGTGGTCAAGTGTGCACTCTCTTGTAAAGGGTGTGCTCTGTTCCTGGACGTCAGGTAAGTAGTCGAGTGTGCACTCTCTCATAAAGTGCGTGCTCTGTTCCTGGACGTCATGTAAGTGGTCAAGTGTGCACTCTCTTGTAAAGCGTGTGCTCTGTTCCTATACGTCATGTTAATGGTCAAGTGTGCACTCTCTTGTGAAGTGTGTGCTCTGTTCCTGGACGTCAGGTAAGTAGTCGAGTGTGCACTCTCTTGTAAAGTCGTGTGCTCTGTTCCTGGACGTCATGTAAGTGGTCAAGTGTGCACTCTCTTGTAAAGCGTGTGCTCTGTTCCTATACGTCATGTAAATGGTCAAGTGTGCACTCTCTTGTGAAGCACGTGCTCTGTTCCTGGACGTCATGTAAGTGGTCAAGTGTGCACTCTCTTGTGAAGCGTGTGCTCTGTTCCTAGATGTCATGTTAATGGTCAAGTGTACACTCTCTTGTGAAGCGTGTGCTTTGTTCCTGTACGTCAGGTAAGTGGTCAAGTGTGCACTCTCTTGTGAAGCGTGTGCTCTGTTCCTGGACGTCAGGTAAGTAGTCAAGTGTGCACTCTCTTGTATAGTGCATGCTCTGTTCCTGGACGTCATGTAAATGGTCAAGTGTGCACTCTCTTGTGAAGCGCGTGCTCTGTTCCTGGACGTCATGTAAGTGGTCAAGTGTGCACTCTCTTGTGAAGCGTGTGCTCTGTTCCAGGACGTCATGTAAGTGGTCAAGTGTGCACTCTCTTGTGAAGCGTGTGCTCTGTTCCTGGACGTCAGGTAAATGGTCAAGTGTATACTCTCTTGTGAAGCGTGTGCTCTGTTCCTGGACGTCAGGTAAGTAGTCAAGTGTGCACTCTCTTGTATAGTGCATGCTCTGTTCCTGGACGCGTCATGTGTGCACTCTCTTGTGAAGTGTGTGCTCTGTTCCTGGACGTCATGTTAGTGGTCAAGTGTGCACTCTCTTGTAAAGCGTGTGCTCTGTTCCTAGGCGTCATGTTAATGGTCAAGTGTGCACTCTCTTGTGAAGCGTGTGCTCTGTTCCTGGACGTCATGTAAATGGTCAAGTGTATACTCTCTTGTAAAGCGTGTGCTCTGTTCCTGGATGTCATGTAAGTACTCAAGTGTGCACTCTCTTGTAAAGCGTGTGCTCTGTTCCTGGACGTCATGTAAGTGGTCAAGTGTGCACTCTCTTGTAAAGCGTGTGCTCTGTTCCTGGACGTCATGTAAGTGGTCAAGTGTGCACTCTCTTGTGAAGTGTGTGCTCTGTTCCTGGACGTCATGTAAGTGGTCAAGTGTGCATCTCTTGTAAAACACGTGCTCTGTTCCTGGACGTCATGTAAGTAGTCAAGTGTGCACTCTCTTGTAAAGCATGTGCTCTGTTCCTGGACGTCATGTAAATGGTCAAGTGTGCACTCTCTTGTAAAGCGTGTGCTCTGTTCCTGGACGTCATGTAAATGGTCAAGTGTGCACTCTCTTGTAAAGCGTGTGCTCTGTTCCTGGATGTCATGTAAGTGGTCAAGTGTGCATCTCTTGTAAAACACGTGCTCTGTTCCTGGACGTCATGTAAGTAGTCAAGTGTGCACTCTCTTGTAAAGCGTGTGCTCTGTTCCTGGACGTCATGTAAGTGGTCAAGTGTGCACTCTCTTGTAAAGCGTGTGCTCTGTTCCAGGACGTCATGTAAGTGGTCAAGTGTGCACTCTCTTGTAAAGCGTGTGCTCTGTTCCTGGACGTCATGTAAGTGGTCAAGTGTGCACTCTCTTGTAAGCGTGTGCTCTGTTCCTGGACGTCATGTGTGGTCAAGTGTGCACTCTCTTGTAAAGCGTGTGCTCTGTTCCTGGACGTCAGGTAAATGGTCAAGTGTGCACTCTCTTGTGAAGCGTGTGCTCTGTTCCTGGACGTCATGTAATGGTCAAGTGTGCACTCTCTTGTGAAGCGCGTGCTCTGTTCCTGGACGTCATGTAAATGGTCAAGTGTGCACTCTCTTGTGAAGTGTGGGCTCTGTTCCTGGACGTCATGTAAGTGGTCAAGTGTGCACTCTCTTGTAAAACGCGTGCTCTGTTCCTGGACGTCATGTAAGTGGTCAAGTGTGCACTCTCTTGTAAAACGCGTGCTCTGTTCCTGGACGTCATGTAAGTGGTCAAGTGTGCACTCTCTTGTAAAGCGTGTGCTCTGTTCCTGGACGTCAGGTAAGTGGTCAAGTGTGCACTCTCTTGTGAAGCGTGTGCTCTGTTCCTGGACGTCAGGTAAGTGGTCAAGTGTGCACTCTCTTGTGAAGCGTGTGCTCTTTCCTGGACGTCATGTAAATGGTCAAGTGCACTCTCTTGTGAAGCGTGTGCTCTGTTCCTGGATGTAAGTGGTCAAGTGTGCACTCTCTTGTAAAGCGTGTGCTCTGTTCCTGGACGTCAGGTAAGTGGTCAAGTGTGCACTCTCTTGTGAAGCGCGTGCTCTGTTCCTGGACGTCATGTAAGTGGTCAAGTGTGCACTCTCTTGTAAAACGCGTGCTCTGTTCCTGGACGTCAGGTAAGTGGTCAAGTGTGCACTCTCTTGTGAAGCGCGTGCTCTGTTCCTGTACGTCAGGTAAGTGGTCAAGTGTGCACTCTCTTGTGAAGCGTGTGCTCTGTTCCTGGACGTCATGTAAGTGGTCAAGTGTGCACTCTCTTGTAAAGCGTGTGCTCTTTTCCTGGACGTCATGTAAGTAGTCAAGTGTGCACTCTCTTGTGAAGCGTGTGCTCTGTTCCTGGACGTCATGTAAGTAGTCAAGTGTGCACTCTCTTGTGTGTGTGTGCTCTTTTCCTGGACGTCATGTAAGTAGTCAAGTGTGCACTCTCTTGTGAAGCGTGTGCTCTGTTCCTGGACGTCATGTAAGTAGTCAAGTGTGCACTCTCTTGTAAAGTGTGTGCTCTGTTCCTGGACGTCAGGTAAGTAGTCAAGTGTGCACTCTCTTGTAAAGCGTGTGCTCTGTTCCTGGACGTCATGTAAGTAGTCAAGTGTGCACTCTCTTGTGAAGCGTGTGCTCTGTTCCTGGACGTCATGTAAGTGGTCAAGTGTGCACTCTCTTGTAAAGCATGTGCTCTGTTCCTGGACGTCATGTAAGTGGTCAAGTGTGCACTCTCTTGTGAAGTGTGTGCTCTGTTCCTGGACGTCATGTAAATGGTCAAGTGTGCACTCTCTTGTAAAGTGTGTGCTCTGTTCCTGGAAGTGTTAATGGTCAAGTGTGCACTCTCTTGTGAAGCGTGTGCTCTGTTCCTGGACGTCATGTAAGTGGTCAAGTGTGCACTCTCTTGTGAAGCGTGTGCTCTGTTCCTGGACGTCATGTAAATGGTCAAGTGTGCACTCTCTTGTGAAGCGTGTGCTCTGTTCCTGGACGTCATGTAAATGGTCAAGTGTGCACTCTCTTGTGAAGCGTGTGCTCTGTTCCAGGACGTCATGTAAATGGTCAAGTGTGCACTCTCTTGTGAAGCGTGTGCTCTGTTCCTGGACGTCATGTAAGTGGTCAAGTGTGCACTCTCTTGTGAAGCGTGTGCTCTGTTCCTGGACGTCAGGTAAGTAGTCAAGTGTGCACTCTCTTGTATAGTGCATGCTCTGTTCCTGGACGTCATGTAAATGGTCAAGTGTGCACTCTCTTGTGAAGCGTGTGCTCTGTTCCTGGACGTCATGTAAATGGTCAAGTGTGCACTCTCTTGTAAAGTGTGCTCTGTTCCTGGACGTCATGTAAGTGGTCAAGTGTGCACTCTCTTGTGTGTGCTCTGTTCCTGGACTTGTAAGTGGTCAAGTGTGCACTCTCTTGTATAGTGCATGCTCTGTTCCTGGACGTCATGTAAATGGTCAAGTGTGCACTCTCTTGTGAAGCGTGTGCTCTGTTCCTGGACGTCATGTAAGTGGTCAAGTGTGCACTCTCTTGTGAAGCGTGTGCTCTGTTCCAGGACGTCATGTAAGTGGTCAAGTGTGCACTCTCTTGTGAAGCGTGTGCTCTGTTCCAGGACGTCATGTAAGTGGTCAAGTGTGCACTCTCTTGTGAAGCGTGTGCTTTGTTCCTGTACGTCAGGTAAGTGGTCAAGTGTGCACTCTCTTGTGAAGCGTGTGCTCTGTTCCTGGACGTCATGTAAGTGGTCAAGTGTGCACTCTCTTGTATAGCGTGTGCTCTGTTCCTGGACGTCATGTAAGTGGTCAAGTGTGCACTCTCTTGTAAAGCGTGTGCTCTGTTCCTGGACGTCAGGTAAATGGTCAAGTGTGCACTCTCTTGTGAAGCGTGTGCTCTGTTCCTGGACGTCATGTAAGTGGTCAAGTGTGCACTCTCTTGTGAAGTGCGGGCTCTGTTCCTGGACGTCATGTAAGTGGTCAAGTGTGCACTCTCTTGTGAAGTGTGTGCTCTGTTCCTGGACGTCATGTAAGTGGTCAAGTGTGCACTCTCTTGTGAAGTGTGTGCTGTGTTCCTGGACGTCATGTAAGTGGTCAAGTGTGCACTCTCTTGTGAAGTGTGTGCTCTGTTCCTGGACGTCATGTAAGTGGTCAAGTGTGCACTCTCTTGTGAAGTGTGTGCTCTGTTCCTGGACGTCATGTAAGTGGTCAAGTGTGCACTCTCTTGTAAAGCGTGTGCTCTGTTCCTGGACGTCATGTAAGTGGTCAAGTGTGCACTCTCTTGTGAAGTGTGTGCTCTGTTCCTGTACGTCAGGTAAGTGGTCAAGTGTGCACTCTCTTGTGAAGCGCGTGCTCTGTTCCTGGACGTCATGTAAGTGGTCAAGTGTGCACTCTCTTGTGAAGCGTGTGCTCTGTTCCTGGACGTCATGTAAATGGTCAAGTGTGCACTCTCTTGTAAAGCGTGTGCTCTGTTCCTGGACGTCATGTAAGTGGTCAAGTGTGCACTCTCTTGTAAAGCATGTGCTCTGTTCCTGGACATCATGTAAGTAGTCAAGTGTGCTCTGTTCTCTGTTCCTGGACGTCAGGTAAGTGGTCAAGTGTGCACTCTCTTGTGAAGCGTGTGCTCTGTTCCTGGACGTCAGGTAAGTGGTCAAGTGTGCACTCTCTTGTGAAGCGTGTGCTCTGTTCCTGGACGTCAGGTAAGTGGTCAAGTGTGCACTCTCTTGTGAAGTGTGTGCTCTGTTCCTGTACGTCAGGTAAGTGGTCAAGTGTGCACTCTCTTGTGAAACGCGTGCTCTGTTCCTGTACGTCAGGTAAGTGGTCAAGTGTGCACTCTCTTGTGAAGCGTGTGCTCTGTTCCTGGACGTCATGTAAGTAGTCAAGTGTGCACTCTCTTGTAAAGCGTGTGCTCTGTTCCTGGACGTCAGGTAAATGGTCAAGTGTGCACTCTCTTGTGAAGCGCGTGCTCTGTTCCTGGACGTCATGTAAGTGGTCAAGTGTGCACTCTCTTGTATCGTGTGTGCTCTGTTCCTGGACGTCATGTAAGTGGTCAAGTGTGCACTCTCTTGTGAAACGCGTGCTCTGTTCCTGGACGTCATGTAAGTAGTCAAGTGTGCACTCTCTTGTGAAGCGTGTGCTCTGTTCCTGGACGTCATGTAAGTGGTCAAGTGTGCACTCTCTTGTGAAGTGTGTGCTCTGTTCCTGGACGTCATGTAAGTGGTCAAGTGTGCACTCTCTTGTGAAGCATGTGCTCTGTTCCTGGACATCATGTAAGTGGTCAAGTGTGCACTCTCTTGTGAAGCGTGTGCTCTGTTCCTGGACGTCATGTAAGTGGTCAAGTGTGCACTCTCTTGTGAAGTGTGTTCTCTGTTCCTGGACGTCATGTAAGTGGTCACGTGTGCACTCTCTTGTGAAGCGTGTTCTCTGTTCCTGGACGTCATGTAAGTGGTCAAGTGTGCACTCTCTTGTGAAGTGTGTGCTCTGTTCCTGGACGTCATGTAAGTGGTCAAGTGTGCACTCTCTTGTGAAGCATGTGCTCTGTTCCTGGACATCATGTAAGTGGTCAAGTGTGCACTCTCTTGTGAAGCGTGTGCTCTGTTCCTGGACGTCATGTAAGTGGTCAAGTGTGCACTCTCTTGTGAAGTGTGTTCTCTGTTCCTGGACGTCATGTAAATGGTCAAGTGTGCACTCTCTTGTGAAGCACGTGCTCTGTTCCTGGACGTCATGTAAGTGGTCAAGTGTGCACTCTCTTGTGAAGCGTGTGCTCTGTTCCTGGACGTCATGTAAGTGGTCAAGTGTGCACTCTCTTGTGAAGCGTGTGCTCTGTTCCTGGACGTCATGTTAATGGTCAAGTGTGCACTCTCTTGTGAAGCGTGTGCTCTGTTCCTGGACGTCATGTAAGTGGTCAAGTGTGCACTCTCTTGTGAAGCACGTGCTCTGTTCCTGTACGTCAGGTAAGTGGTCAAGTGTGCACTCTCTTGTGAAGCGTGTGCTCTGTTCCTGGACGTCATGTAAGTAGTCAAGTGTGCACTC
Source organism: Orientallactaga sibirica (assembly GCA_036365145.1). Lineage (NCBI taxonomy): Eukaryota > Metazoa > Chordata > Mammalia > Rodentia > Dipodidae > Orientallactaga > Orientallactaga sibirica. The sequence goes on along the minus strand of JAEOAD010001510.1, from coordinate 625,939 downwards.
TCTTGTAAAGCATGTGCTCTGTTCCTGGACGTCATGTAAGTAGTCAAGTGTGCACTCTCTTGTGAAACGCGTGCTCTGTTCCTGGACGTCATGTAAGTGGTCAAGTGTGCACTCTCTTATGAAGCGTGTGCTCTGTTCCTGGATGTCATGTAAGTGGTCAAGTGTGCACTCTCTTGTAAAACACGTGCTCTGTTCCTGGATGTCATGTAAGTAGTCAAGTGTGCACTCTCTTGTAAAGCGTGTGCTCTGTTCCTGGACGTCATGTAAATGGTCAAGTGTGCACTCTCTTGTGAAGCGTGTGCTCTGTTCCTGTACGTCAGGTAAGTGGTCAAGTGTGCACTCTCTTGTGAAGCGCGTGCTCTGTTCCTGGATGTCATGTAAGTGGTCAAGTGTGCACTCTCTTGTGAAGCGTGTGCTCTGTTCCTGGACGTCATGTTAATGGTCAAGTGTGCACTCTCTTGTGAAGCGTGTGCTCTGTTCCTGGACATCATGTAAGTGGTCAAGTGTGCACTCTCTTGTATAGCGTGTGCTCTGTTCCTGGACATCATGTAAGTGGTCAAGTGTGCACTCTCTTGTGAAGCGTGTGCTCTGTTCCTGGACATCATGTAAGTGGTCAAGTGTGCACTCTCTTGTATAGCGTGTGCTCTGTTTCACTCAGGACAGTGCCTGGTAATCATCTACACTGCCGTGTGTAACAAAGGCTCATTCTTGTGTTGATGTAGAACATGCTGGCTGCCCATTCTGTCTTCCACTGGCACATGGTTATTTCTAGGTTGAGTGTTTCCTGGTAAATGAAGCTGCTATAGACATACTTCTATGTGCCTTTGGCAGACATGGACACCCATCTCTCTCTGGTATGTGCTTCAAAGTGGTATAGGAAATTTCCATGTTTAGTTTTAGAGAATCGTCAATTTCCCAAAGTGGGAAATTGACCAGCAATCTCTAGACATGCATGAAATCTCCAATGTTCCCTATGCTTGCCAATCCTTGCTACTGTTGTTTTTGCAGATTTTCATCACTTTAGTCGGCACGTTTTGATCTGCAGCTCCCTGAGGACTAGTGTGCTGAGCATTGTTCATGTGTAACAGCTGTAGGATGCCCTCTTTGAGGAAGGGCTTTTGTTCAAGCCTTTGGCTGTTTGGAGGATGGTAAAGTCTCACTCTAATCCAGGCTGACCTGGAACTATTTCTGTACTCCCAAGCTAGCCTCAAACTCACAGTGATGCTACTACCTCTGCCTCCTGAGTGTTGGGATTAAAGGCATGTGCTACCACATCTGGTTTCTTTAGTTCTTTATAATAGTAACCACATGATAACTACAGTAGAGTAGACTTAAATAAATATTTACTTTCTTTTTTTTTTCATTTTTATCAATTGTGAACTTTACTGTGTGAACATATTGCATATTGGTCATATCTCATATCCCCTCTCCCTTCACCCCCATTCCCCTAAGGACCCTTCTCGGTGGAGTTACTGGTACTCACTGTGGGGTCATGAATACACCAGTCAGTCTCTGTGGGGGGAATACTGCCTCATGACACTCCTTTTCACCCTATGGCTCTTACAGTCTTTCTGCCCCTCTTCCGCAATGTTCCTTGAGCCTTGGAAAAGGTGGTAGAAGTCCCCTTTAGTGTTGAGTTCTCTACAGCCTCTGATTTTCTGCTCTGATGCATTTCGAGTCTCCTCAGTGTCTATTGCCATCCTCCTGCAGGAGGTTCTCAGACTATAATCTGGTAGTTTTTGATCCTTGGGTTCATTAGAATAACAAAATTTTGAAGAAATCTCTCTGTCTTGGCCCTACCACCAAAAATTCTAAACCCACTGTTCAGGGTGGGGCCGTGGCATCAGAATCATTGTGAAGCTCTCCAGAGAGTTCTAACAGGCAATAGGCAGGGAGAGTTCCTGACTCCTGTGAGTGTCTGGAGTCCAAGAGAATGCCATTCTACCTGGAGTGGCGGGTGCCTTGCCAAGGGTACCTTTAACAGGTTTGTGGTTTTCCCGTCCCCTGACACAATCTGTAGTGGTTCTCTTAAACCTCACCACTTGCCCACACCAGTCCTGGGAAAGGCCTGTTGCTTTGATGTGGTGAGTAGGACTCCTTGCACTCTCAGAGTGCTCTGATTTGGACAGTACACTATGGAGTCACCCATCTTAATGTCTCCCAGAGTCACTGCCCTGGCCACGTGCCAGGCCCTCCACTCCACATACCACCTGAACAACCCCCACCCCACCCCAGCTACACTGAGGGCTTTGCAAGACCCCAGGTGGACATACTTTCCCAAACTGAGGGGCTTAACGTCACCTTCCAGTACTTCCAGCTGGCTAGGTTAAGATCCCAAGGAGATGCAGCATTCTAATGGGAGACCAGCACTGGGGAACTGCCCCAAACCAAAGCCACACCTCCAGCTGCCACACTCAGCTGGACAAGGACACCAGTCAGCAGCAAGAACCCATGACTTGTCACTGCACCAATGAGGAGCTTTTGCAGGGACAGGGAACAAGTCTTCCACAGGACAGGTAACAGAAGCCCCTGCCAATCCTGGGGGGAGGAGTCAGAGCCACATCCACCTCCTCCACCGAGGTTGTCATCCTTGAGTCAGCCTGGGAGAACCTTCTCTCTGCCCCTTCTCTGTAGCAAGAGTCACACAATCCCAGCGCCCCTTGCCTTCCCATTTACCATGACGTGACTTTCCCTGACACCAAGCCCAACTGTCCCAAAGCAGTCCCACACCATAGATAGTGGATCAGGACCCCAAACCCTGACTAACCCCGGTTCTTCATCTGGATCCCCTTCCTCCCATTAGCCACATCCTGTGTACAGAAAAACCATGCTTAGGATGGTGGTAGTGGGTGGAACGGGGCCCCACGATACAGCTGCCTCCCAAGCCCTGGCGTTGAACGTGTCCTGATTTAGACAAGGTGCCTCTGCAGTCGTGTCAGGATGTTGGAGATGGGCTCACCCTGGATCATCCGGCAAATCCTAACCCCACTAGCAAGTGACACAGGTGACAACACGCAAGAAGGCCATGTGAAGACAGAGTCCAAAGAGCCATTAACTGAGGACTGGTAAGGATTGCTCAGAGCCATCAGCAGCTGGAAAAGGCAGGAAGGAACCCTGCTGTGGAGGCTCCAAGGGAACATGGCTCAACAAGCAGCTTGAACTCATGCTTCTGGGCTGCAGGAAGGTGGCCATCCATGAACCATGCACTATGTTTGTCATCATCTACTGTGACAGCCCCAGGAGGTGAAGACAATGGTTTAAGCTAGCTTCATTTTTCTAGATAGCACCTTAGCTCCCCGCAAAACTGTGCCCATGTTACCTGCTCCAAAGCATTGAACAAGAACACACACACACATGCTCACACACACACACGTGTACACGCTCACACAGAGGTCTCTGCTAAGTGACACATTTGGCTCAATCTTTCCTCAGGAACTTGGAGAGCATCTCCCTGGAAGAAATGAGCAGGGTTGGGTAATTTTTCAAGACTTAACAAAGAACCCAGGAGCAGGGAAGTAGGTAGGGTGAGGTAGCATTGTTGACAGTCGACATGCAGAGTGACAACCACTGTGCAGAGTGACAGCCCACTGTGCACACTGTCCCCGCCTTCCCTGTCAAGGGGCTGTGGGGAAAGCCAGGATCCTTTGATATCTGTGCCGAAAATAGAACATTCTGTAAAAGCTGGGAACAACGAAGGTGGCAAACAGCCAAGAGGCAGAGCTTTCTGCTCGCTCCTAAGGAAGGGACCCAAGAGCCTTCCTCCCAAGTGCAGAGGACAGCGTAAGGCAAGAAGAATGGCGCCTTGAAGCTGAAGCCACCCTCTTGGTCCACAGACATCTGGCTTACTGGGCCCCAAATATGGCCGGGAAGGCTTGCTTCAGGGTGAACATGAGGAAAATGATCTCCTGGTAGTTATCTGATTCGAACAGACATCCGAACTGGGGAGACCCATCAGGACCGGGCCCCATGCTCTGCAGATCCGAGTAAGCACAGCTGCCTGTGGCTAACAGGGTGGGCTCCAACCAGGCTGTGGGGTCCAGCGGCCTCGGGTTGAGGTACACTCCCAGGTTTTCCCTCCTCTGGGGGTGTGTGGGATGGGTGTAGAGCAGCCACATGTCTGAGATATTTGGCCTTGGGCTAGGGAAGGTGACTATACTCCCGTGGCAGCCACTGGGAGGTTCTACAAGCTTCCGCACAGCCTGGCTATTCTGGAAATCCAGGCCACCATTGGAGCTCTGTGCCTGGACCCTGGCCCCCAGGGAGCTCCTAGCGTTGAGATACACCACCTTCTGGGCCCCTGCCCCGATCTCGGCCACCTGGCATTCCAGCGTGTTCTGGGACACAAAGTTGCCGCTCTTCCACGTGCGCCCGTGGTCGTGGCTGAAGAAGCAGAATGAGGAGGGGGCGGGTGCTCGGAGGGGATGCAGGTTCCTGTAGGCATAAGCAGGCACCAGCAGGCTCCCGGCACTATTGCGCAGCTGCAGACCATGTCCTGGGCCCACAGCAAACGTGGCCCAGTCCTTGTAGGCCTTGCCAATGGCCGTGCCTGTGAGGTCCTTGGCTGGACTCCAGTTCCTCCCATGGTCAGTGCTGACAACATGGCACAGGCGCACCACACTGGCCCTGGTCTGGAGCTGGTGATGTTCTGTGACCTGCCCCAAGATGGCAATGAAGAAGAGGAAGAGGGTTCCTGTGTGCTCATCATACAGGGGACACGGGTTCATGCAGCGGTAGCCCTCCAGCTGGGCTTGAGTCACCACCTCTTGAGCTTGCCACTGAATATGAGGGAGAAGAACACTATCTTGAAACAGTGATGGTGACAGGAGCCACGCTCACGGGGCAGATGTATCCTCGAGACAAAGGTCATAAGGAAGACGCATCGCCCACCATTCGTACTCTCCCCACAGACTCCCCTCCCTTCCCTGCCCCCCCTCAGGCCACCCAAAGGCTCTCTTACTTCCATTCCCACTAGCAGTCGTTTGCAGAGCAGTCACAACATGTCAGACCCCGAGACACAAGAGTCACCCAATGGCAGAAGCCATTCTCAGCACCGTCTTTCCTCTTAGCACCCCAGCCCCATGGAACATAGACAGTGAGGGTCACCTCGCATCATCTCTGCTCAATACTCTACTAAGGCATGCAGAATGCTGAGGACTTGCCCTGAGCTGTCCACCCTGCTTATCATCTGCTGCCCCAATGCAGACTCTGACCCCTGATGCTGCAGAGGCCCCATAGCCACTGTCTCCTGCAACCTCCGATGTGAGGGGTTATCAACTCCATTTCACACCTGGAGAATGAGAGCCTAGACGGGGTGGATGAGCTCCAAGGCCATCCCAGGGACCGGATCCCAAGTTCATCTGCTTCAAATCCCTTAATGATGGACAACAGCTAGGCATCAGTTTTAAAACAATGCCATCTTTGAATAGCTGCCATGTTGTCATGACCACAGAGTCTTCACATATGCTACCTGTCTTGGGTGGCTTTGTCAAGTGCTAGTTACATCAGCCAGAAGTGGGAACTACAGGACACAAGCAACTAACTGTCATAGGACCCTCGGCTCCCACATTTAAGTTCACTCAACAGCTACCACCCCCATTACGTGACAATGAACTGCCCCTCCCTGTGGCTGTCAAGGATGCTGGGAACTCTGGTATGCAACAAAGCACACATCCTGCCACCTTGCTCATGGGGATCCCAAATGAGGTGTGAGTGAGTGATCACTGGGCACCTTTGCTGCCCCGTTCCCGGATGGTTCTCTTTCTAGTCTCTGTCCCCTATCCCAACCATGGAGGAACGGACTCATCCCTGAGACCCGGGCCTGGCTCCTGTGTATGCAGTGGCGCAGGGCTGTGTTTAGCTATCCTGGTTAGCGCCCCGTCAGCTGTGTCCTTCCTTACCTGAACCCGGTGCGCAGCGGCATCGTAGTCTCCTCTGCGCAGCACTATCTGCTTTGCCTCCTCGTCCTTCTTGCTCAACCGCTTTTCCGCAAAGGCCAGCAAGGTCTTCTGCTCCGGGAGGTAGAGTAGAGCAGGGATTCTGTAGACATGGGCTCCCTGCTGGAATAGCCTCTCCTTCTGCAGGGCCGGGCAGGTTGCCATGGGGCTGAGGGCTGGGCAGGAAGAGACGATACATCACATGCTGTCAAGCTCATGTCACCCACTAACACCAGTGGCACTCGTCCCACAGGCCAGCTGAGCCCTGTCTAGTAGCCTGTCCTGTCTGTGTGGGGTATTTCCTTTCTCATGTCCCAAGACTACATTTACCTCCTGTGACTTCGACAGTACTCCATCTAGGAGTATAAAAGGATATTTCGTATTGAATTTTTGATATAAGTTAACTGATCTCCTTACACGAGATTATGATAACCTTTAGCTGCTTTTGCCAAAACCAACACATCCATCAGCTTCTAACCCTTGGGTAGGGCAGGAGAGCTTGCCGAGTGGCGTTCTGCAGCTGTCCAACTGCCAAGAAATGACACATGGGAGCTTTTTATAACTCCAGAGCCCTAGAAAGTTGTTTCCGAAGGAAGAAAAAAAAAGTGCCTCGATTCTCCAGGTTCTGCTCCTCGGGCTGCCTGGGGCTGAAGAAACAGCTGCCCCCACTGTGTGGGTGCTACCCTGAGGCAGGCGGGGCAGTGGTGGCACTGAAGGAGGAGAGAGGCTTTGCTTGTGATGGGCCGGGAGCAGTCCCTACAGCTGTAAGGTAATAAACAATAATGACAGGCATCCACTAAAAAGGACATGGTGACGGATAACTTGCCTGTGGGTGACAGTGGTCACCTCTTCAGGAGGACTGGCCACTCTCAGCTGAAAGGACCAGCTACTGTTGTCGTCCCCAGCAAGGACTCTAGAACATAAGACCAGGCAGACCCCTCACTCCTTGAATTTTCTTTCTCCTCTTTCTGCGTTTTCCCCCGAGGCCCTCCACTTGGGATCTCTAGCCACATGGGCGCTTTCCTTGGCTCTCTACTTTCCTCAATAAGTATAATAATTTAAGAATTATTCTTCCCAGTCTTCTTCTTCTTTTTTTTTTTTGAGAGAGAGAGAGAGAGAGAAACAGAGAGAGAGAGAGAGAATGGGTGGGCCAGGGCCTTTTCAGCTGCTGTGAACAAACTCCAGACACATTTGCCCCCTTGTGGGCAAGCACGGCATTGCGTGCTTGCATCACTTGCATCTGGGACCTGGAGATGGAACGGGCATTCTTAGGCTTTGCAGGCAGGTGCCTTAACTGCTAAGCCATCTCTCTAGCCCTCAGTCTTCTTTTTCTTTATTCAGTTCTTTGATTAAAATTAAAAATGAACCTAGGGTTTGGGGTTCAAGGACTTTCCTAGACCCCTAAAACCCTGTTACAATTCCTGCTGGGGATGAGACCCTTTGGGTGGGTTGAACCTCCCCTGGGAATGTATCTTAACCCACCTTCTTCCTCTGCCTCCTCCCTTCCAGGGGTGCAGACCCCAGGACTCTGATTGGCCTGCTGCCAAGGATCTCCACATGGGAATTCCCGGCTGCCTAAGGAGCTTCAGCCTAGGGGAGGAGAAATGGGAAAGTGGGGCCAGCAGGGGGCACAGGCTTTCTCTTGTAAACCATTTTGGCATTTTTCCAGCATGTATGTAGTATCTGCTTCCAACTCAATTTGACATTTTTGAGGTGTAAGAGGAGTCAGTGCATCTATTGTTCAAGTCATGTTGACTGTTATTATGAGGACAACATGACAAAATGATAGAAGGACCAAGTTAGCAAAGAAGAAAACATGCAGAGGGTGGGACATAGAATCTCAGTGATAAAGCTGAGGCCTGCAACCAGGTGTGGCGACCCAGGCCTGCAACCCCAGCACTTGGGGAGCTGAAGCAGGAGGTTTCCTTGGAGTTCAGGCCAGCCTGGGCTGTAGTGAGCCATTGACTCAGACGAACAAATCAATCTGGACCTCCAAGCTGCCATCTTGCTCAGATGTGGCCATCACTGTCCTAACGTAAATGGGACAGGATTAAAAGCAGAAGGATACACTTGGGGAGAAAGCCACCATTTTGGTTCTTTCTTAGAAACATGATCACGGGTTGCTTTGAGTGCCTGGGCTGTGCTCTGAAAAGCTTATCCTGGATGACAAATTCTGCAGAGTCTGTGTAATTGGATTCTAAAAGGTCCTGGGGCCAAGGCCTTCCCGGTTGCCATGAGCCAGCCTTCCATATTCAGTGTGGGGTCAGCCGAGGACATCCACAAGGAAAGGCAGGGAGGTCTCAGGAGGGAAGCCATGAGTGGGTCCTCAGGGTTAGAAGGTGACTTCAGAGTGAGAACAAAGGGACAAATGGGTTTGACAAGGTGAGTGTGACAAGAGCTAGTGGCTTTTGGGTTTTCTGTGTGTTTATGGGTATGCATGTATGTACGTGCATGTGGAAGCTAGGGCACAACCTTGGTGGTCCTCAGGAACGTTGGGCCACCATTTTTTAAAATTTTTTAATTTTTTTGAACCAGGGTCTCTTATTGGCCTGAAACTAATTAGGCTAGACTGGCTGGCCAGTGAGTCCCAGGGACCCACTTCTCTCCACCTCTCTAGTGCTGGGATTACAAGAGCCATCATGCCCACATTTTACATGAGTTCTGGGGCTCAAACCCAGGTCCCCATGCTTTGAGGCACTTTACAGACTGAGCTAACTCCCCAGCTCTTTCGCATGGTTTCGAGTGAGGAGAGGGTAGTTCAGAGGAGATAACGGGGGCCTCTGGACAGAACTAGTGACTGCAATCCTCAGTTGTCATCCCTGTACACATCTGATGAAATTCAGCTTCTCGGACAGTCTGGCCTGGCGGTTTTAAAGCACCCTCAGAAGGCTGCGCAGCCATTACCACTGCCAAGTCCTCTTGGTTTCATGGGGAGGAAGGGATGGTTAGCATGTTGTAAGTTTCTGGTGAGGCTGGGTAAGTTGGGATAAGGCAGAGACAGTGACTCTATTAAAGACAGGGCCACAGAGGAAGATGACGGAGGGAAAATTAGGAAGGAGCTGGGAAGTAGTCTCCAGTGTCCACAAGAGATTTCCAGATTCCTCTTTTTTTAAACATTTTATTATTTATTTATTTATTTATTTATTTATTTATTTATTTATTTATGACAGAGAGAGGGAGAGAAAGAGAAGGATACAGAGAGAGAATGGGCACACCAGGGCCTCCAAGCCACTGCAAATGAACTCCAGATGCATGCACCACCAGGTGCATCTGGCATATGTGGGACCTGGAGAATCAAACCTGGGTCCTTGGGCTTTGCAGGCATACTCTGTAACCACTAAACCATCTCTCCAGCCCCAGATTCCTTTTTTTTTTTTTTTTTTTTTTAAGAGTGAGAGACAGAGAGAGAGAGAGAGAGAGAGAGAGAAGAGGCAGAGAATGAGCGCACCAGGGCCTCTCAGCAGCTGTGTACAAACTCCAGACGCGTGCACCCCCTTGTGCGCATGTGCAACATTGCGCGCTTGTGTCACTTTTGCATCTGGCTAAACATGGAACCTGGAGATTCAAACAAGCATTCTTAGGCTTTACAGGCAGGCACCTTAACTGCTAAGCCATCTCTCCAGCCCCAGATTCCTCTTTTAGCCTCCAACCTCATTCAGGATGGTAACGAATCCATTGATTCATGTCACAGGGACACTGTGCTATGGGAACCTGGGAAATGTCACAAATAAGCAGACCAAGGACCCGCTGTGGTGGAATGCGTGCTCCTTCAGGGATGGAAGGGTCAACTATTACTGCCAGTGCCTACATGGTGCTTGCCAGGGCCAGGGCCTGGTTGGGCACTTGACTAACGGTTGCCTCAATTAACCCACAAATGCCACACCCCCTGTAGGCAGCAAAGCTCAGAGCAGTGCCCGTTATGGAGAGACACTGGCATATGGAGCAGCGAGGCTGTGGACACCTGCTAAACCCATTCCCTACACAGGCCACTAATCTGTGTAAGCAAGTGTCTCTCATGTATTTAGAGATGAAGCTGGGCCTGGCAGATGGGGACAGAGGGCAGGGGAAGAGGACCTCAGGGTCAGCTCAAGGCCTCGTCCCTGTCCCTCAGCCACTTACACTGGCCCAAACTCACACACCCACCAATAGCTCCTCACCCCCGTTGAGCTGTAATAAATAATACCAGGCCCCCAGATGGTGCTCACAAAATGCTGGGGGCTTTTAGATACTGATTTAAAATGCTTGCAAATTGTATTCACAAATTTGGTTACTTGCAGCTTACAAATATTTATTCATCTAGTCCTTGTGACACCCCCATGAAGCAGACACCATTTTGATTCCATTGTATGGTGCTTACATAAACCTTGAATGGCAGCACTGAGAGCAATGGCATTTCTGACTCAGCACGTCCCCAGATGCCCCAGAGCACCCGGGCAGGGCTCCACACAGTAGCCGCGGCCTTGCTTCAGGCAGATGCAGTGAGTGCGGAACCGAGTCAAACTCAGCCCAGTCCTGACAGATTGTTCACCTAGGGTAAAAATCTAACTTCCTAAGTTCTTTCTCTGTAGATGGCAAAAGCTGAGCTAGATGAGGCAGCCGCAGAGGCCTCTTCCACCAGCAGCAGGTGAGCCTGGCTGGGGGAAGGACTGAGCAGAATCTTCTCGGAGTACAGGAGTGGGCAGGGCTTCAGCAGAGCCCAGGCCATGCCGCGGTACTACCATTAGGCTGAACTTGAAGAAATGGCCATTTTTGTAGGTCAAAAAATAGCATCACTCCATGGGGGTGGATAATGCTACACTCTAAGACCATGGTTGTTACAGAAAATTCTCAGTTCCAGGAGTGGGATACCTCCCAATGAACTGCTCATCTTGGAGGTCCCTAGTTCCCCCCAAACAGTACGTGCTATTGCCAAGGCTCTTGGTTGTCCACCAGAATTAGATGGTAAACACCTGCTGCTGCTGACACTACACACTTCAGTTGCAGAACACTTGAGAAATCAAGCTGGAACTTAACTGAAAGCCTCCTCCCTGCTGGCTAGCTCTCATAGCTCTGGAAAGCACTACACAGGCTCTTGGGGAGAAAAGTCATCAACTGTCTTAACTAGTAGTGGGTGCTGCAAGCTATAAAACTGGCCACCCAAACATAATGTGCCTGCTAATGCAATAGTGGCATGACTGTTAGATAACCAACTGCTCTCTGATTGGATTTGCTTCACAGGAAGGAATTCATGTCTGACACTGAAAATAGTCAGAAACCTATGACTGGGAAGACCATAAGCCCTTGGTGGGGAGGGAGAGGAATCTACTATTGTCATCTGGCTAACTGGATTTATTATGCTCTCCAAATATTTATTTTTATTCACATACATTAATGTTGCTCTCACTCTTGGTTAGAGGAGCTTCTCTTTTCAGATGGCGGTAACCCCTGGAAAGACTCAAAATTTGTCACAATGCTGAGAAGAAGGAAAGTTGAGTTTCATCAGTAAATGGGACACCTCTGTCACACCATTCACACTGTGCAAGGCTCAGGGACCATTGTGGAAGAGGTGGTGGAAAGGATGTAAGAAGCAAGAGTGATTTGGAATGCTGCTTTCCAGGCACAAAGTGGTCGTAACACTCATGACCTCACAGTGGCCGGTACCCGCACAAAACCTGCATAACATTGCACCCATCAAAATGTTGTCATGAATGCTGGAGGAGGGTAAAAAAAAAGAGAAGGAGACACTAAGGTGGAGGAAGGAATAGTTGGAAAGAAGGAGTTCAGTAGAAGGGTGGGAAAGGGGGGCAGAGGTGGGTGATGGGAAGAGATTATGTAAATTTTTTACTAACATTTTTTAAATTAAAAAATGTGAAGCCAGGCGTGGTGGTGCACGCCTTTAATCCCAGCACTCGGGGAGGGGGGGCAAGGTAGGAGGATCGCCATGAGTTCGAGGCCACCCTGAGACTACATAGTGAATTCCAGGTCAGCCTGAGCTAGAGCGGGACCCTATCTCGAAAAACCAAAAACAAAAAAAAAAAAAAAAATGCTGGTGAGATGACTCAGCTGTTAAGGGCACTTGCCCGCAAAGCCTAATGACCCAGGTTCAATTCCCCAGTACCCACATAAAGCCAGATGCACAAAGTGGTGTATGCATCTAGAGTTTGTTTGCAGCAGCTAGAGGCCCTGGAGTATCCATTCATTCTCTCTCTCTCTCTCTCTCTCTCTCTCTCTCTCTTCTCTCTTCTTGCAAATGAAAAAAGAAAAGAACAAAACAATGCTAGAATACCACAGTTTTATTCAGTCCCCCCTAAAGCTACCAGAGGCTGCCATGATACACGAGGAAGAAGCTCACTTCTCCCACACCTCCAGGAAACATGCATAAGTGTTCCTGTCACAGATGTGAAGAAACTGAGAAATGGATCAGAGAGGTGACAAGTGACTCCCACAAAGGCAGAGCCTGGGGTGGTAGAGATGTGTGGGTTTGGGCCTGGCTCTGCCAGATTCTATAGCCCACGCTCCCAACCATTGTCCTCCCCTACCGGGAGGCCTATAGCTGGGACTCAGAAGTCTATGCGCTGCTCTCAGAAGACCCTCAGCCGAGAGTCCTGCCACCTCCTCTCCCGGGAACACAGTGTGGCACACACCTTGCAGAGCCAGAGCCCTCACTGGCCCACTTCAAGGGAGAGGCCCAGCAACTCACAAGCCTGCACCTCTGTGCTGAGACGCAAGAAGAGCCCAGCCCCGTCCCTGCCCTCTGCCATCCCAAGTGCAGCCAAGCGTCAGTAATTACAGGAAGGAAGAAGAGGTGCCTGTCGCTTCTCCCAGAGAATAGCCTGTTCATGGGGTCCAGGGGAGACACCACCCGCTGGCGCCAGCACAGACATAAAGTCATCTCTTCAAAGTGCATCTGCCACTTGCCTCAGGACAGCAAGAGCAGCCGTAAAGCTTGAAGCGTGGTCACCTCTTTCCCCAAGAAAACTATTTCCACCAGGTTCAGCATCTCGGATCTCGTGTATGCTGCAATTCTCACCCTTAGCTGACAGGAACCCTGGAAGCCTACACCAACCCAGGATGGCTGACCTCCCTTTTGGAAGATCAGACCAGTAGTCACTCAAGGGCAGAAATCTGCTGCCCAAGTTCTTCCCACCCATGCCCATCCGACATGCCCTGTAGATACCCAGGAACCCACTGAGCGGGGTGTTCCGCCCGCAGGGTTAGTGTCACTAGCTGGCTGCCGCTGGAGGCTTCCCCACACATCACTCAGCGCTCTGCAGTTGCCTGGCAAGAACTGTTTATGTCAACAGAGGGCATGTGGGTTGGTTTAGAGATAAGCCGTACCTCAGGGAGCCAGTTCCAGGCTTGGATGCAGGGGTGTGAAGTCAGCGTGTGTGGACAGAGGCAGTAGGGACAGAGCTTCTAGAAGGTGTCTGTGGCTCCTTCATTCCCCTGGCCTTGCCTCCTGTATCAGACCCTCTGTTGAGCCATGCCTATATACACCTCAGGGAGCCCCCCCCAATCTACCTCCCACTCATCTGACCAGGGACAATGTCAGCGCCCAGGCCCAACCCTGGCCCAATTAGAATGCTGCCTCTCATTAGTAGAGGAGAAGTCATGCCTGAATCACAGAGGAACTGGGGCAGCCTGAGTCAAATCAGCCCCTTAAGAAATGGATGCATTGAGCAACAAGTGCTTGGTGGGACCAGACTTCCTGAGGCCCCGGGAAAATTCAGTGGCAGAGAGGAGTGGTCTGGAGCCATGCGGGACTTGGCTACCCTTCTGGCTCAACCACAAGTGGCTGAGTGATCCCCCAGTTTCCTCCTCTGAAAAATGAAGGTGAAAATCCTTCCTCATAGTAGACTCGAAGCCATGTGAAAGTTGTCTCAATCAAAATGGAGTTCCCTTTGTTAAACCCTGACGAGGATAACACTTAATGAGCCAGAGGCTCTGAAAGAGGGGATGTCACACACATATATCTAAAAGCAGTTGCTGTCACTGAAGAGTCGTCTAGAACCATCACCTTGCACTAAGGTCAGTGAAAACGCACACAGAAGATACTTCCGCAAGGACACCTATCCAGTAACTGCCTGTCCCATTCCGATGGAAGCTGCCCTGGTTATTACCATCATAATCAAGAATTATTTCAAAATAATTTACATAAGCCTCCTAATTTTGCCTTTAAAAGCTTCCCTGTACCCTTTCCCCTTCAAATACACCCACACATATCATATTCTCCCAAATTCTCCCCCTCAACACACTTGAGAGAATTTCTCTTCCTCCTTCTCTCTCTCTCTCCTTTACAGTTGACAGCTATAGCGACAGAGAGCAGATACCTTGATGCCTGTCTGCTCTACAGATGTATCTGGAACACTTTCAGATACATCATTGGTGCCTCATAAATACTTGAGGGTTGTATCAGATAACCCATCTGATTTTTAACCCAGCCTATGGTAGCGTAGGCGCTCTGTAGATGTCAACCCCTGGGACTGAACTCTTAACTTCTGTGTACAGCGTAACCACAATCCAAAGCTTCACGACTATTTCCACTTGGGTATCATTTGGGGCACACAGCCCAAAATATACCTCTCCTTTTCTTGGTCCAGTGCAGGATGTGGATGAGGCTGAAGAGAGGGAAACTTCACAAGGCCGTCAAGGGCAGGTTCAGTTCAATCACACTGCCTTAGTGTTGACCCAGAAGCAAGAGAGAACTCTTCTTTTATCTACTGTTCTCCACAGGACAAAGTTCTTTCACAGTTATCTTCTGTTGACTGCTCAGCTCTAGAATGTTCCTTGGCTCAGAGCTCTTTCTAGGAGTACCTGAGTACCCTCAGGTCAGACTGACCTGTTGCATGGCCTCTTCTGAGTCCTCTTGCTCTGGTCTTGGCCTCTTCTCAGCTCTGAAAGGTGATCAAGTCAGCATGGACTTGGAAGTCTCTCAGGAAGCCGGACCTAAAGGCCAGCCCACATGAAGGGCTCAATCAACTACGCAGGCACACACCCACAGGCTGCCAGGCAGTGTCCTTGTTTTCCCTCAAGCTGCCTGATGGGTCCTCTCAAGAGTTGTTTTCAAGTGTATGAAGTCCAGATCAAAGAAACTGTGGCCAGGCATGGTAGCTCATGTATGCCTGTGATTCCAGCACTTAGAAAGCCGAGGCAGGAGGATTGTCACTAGTTTATGGCCAGACTTTATAGTGAGTTCTAGGCCAGCCTGGGCTCCAGAATGAGACCCTGTCTCAAAACAGAAGCAAAAAATAAATAAATAAATAAAAAGAAAGAAAGAAAAAAAGAAAAAAGAAAGAGAAAGAAAGAAAAAAGAAAGAAAGAAAAAAATAAAAAGAAAGAAAGAAAGAAAGGGAGAGAAAGAAGAAAGAAATTAAGTTGTGTTTTACATAGTAGATGCAAGAGAAAGTGCTGGGATGGTTAAAATGATAACAAGTAAAATGCAAGATGGAGCATAAGCTGGGTCCCATGTTTGTAACTTATTATATGTGCCCAGCTACATTAAAATGACAAAAGACAAACAAAATATGTACTACTACACCCCAAACTCAGCAAGGTGACTCAACTAAGACACAAATATCCTCTAAATGTAGAATGAATTTTTAATTTTTATGTATGTATTTATTTGAGACAAGGTCTCACTACATAACCCAGGTTGGCCTGGAACTTGCTATATGTATCACAAGCTGTCCTCAAACTCATGATTCTCCCGTCTCAGCTTCCTGAATAATAGGATAATAGGTGTGCACTGCCATACCCAGCTTTAGACTGAATAAACATTGTCAATAATTAATTTGACTGAGATTATTAGCAATTGTGTTTATTTATACTCTTGTACTCATCAATGCATATATAACTTTTATTATTAGTTTGAAAGCGTTGTTATAAAACAATGGAAGTAACTTAACAAAGGTATTAAAACGTGAATTGGAGCTGGAGAGATGGCTCAGAGGTTAAGGTGATTGCCTGCAAAACCTAATGATCAGGGTTCGATTCCCCAGTACCCACATAAAGCCAGATGCACAAAGTGTCACACGCATCTGGAGTTTGTTTGCAGTGGCTGGAGGCCTTGATATGCCCATTCTCTCTCTCTCTCTCTTCCCTCTGTCTCTCTTTGCATGTAAATATAAATAAATAAGTAAAATATTTTAAAACATGAATGAAAGAGTTCATTGACTCTACCCTAGCCACATCACCAAGTGGGAAAATATGGTTTCAAAAGAACTACCAGGGCTGGAGGGATGGCTTAGCGGTTAAGGTGTTTGCCTTCAAAGCCAAAGGACCCAAGTTCGATTCTCCAGGACCCATGTTAGCCAGGGGTGCACATGTCTGGAGTTCATTTGCAGTGGCTGGAGGCCCTAGCGTGCCCATTCTCTCTCTCTCTCTCTCTCCCCCTCTTACAAATAAATAAATAAAAATAAAATATTAGGGGCTGGAGAGATGGCTTAGCAGTTAAGGCGCTTGCCTGCAAAGCTCAAGGACCTCTGTTCAATTCCCCAGTACCCACGTAAGCCAGTTGCACAAGGTGGCACATGCATCTGGAGTTCGTTTGCAGTGGCTGGAAGCTCTGGCATGCCCATTCTCTCTCTCTCTCTCTCTCTCTCTCTCTCTCTCTCTCTCCCTCACTCTTTCTCTCACTCGGCCTCTTTCCCTCTCGCAAATAAATAAAAATAAAAGGTTTTGAAAAATAATAAAATAAAATATTTTTTTAAAAAGAACTGTCAGCTTGTTCAAATGGACATTTGACTCCAAACGAGCAGCTGGTTAAGTGTTCAAAGATCTCAGCTGAAAGCATACTGTGCAGCCAGCACCATGCTGACTGGTGGAGAGGAGGAGAGCACAGTCCCAACCAAACCCCAGAGCAGTGCCTGTTAGGTGGAGGCAAGACCATGACTAAGAGAGCTGGGGAAGGCAGGGGCCAGGCCGCAGGACAGACTACGCCGCACTGTGAGAAGAGCAAGGGAAAGCGGGAGACAGGTGGAGTCAGGAAGACCCCTGGAGGCAGGCGGAGAAGCTAAGGAAAATGTCCAGAGGCAGGGCCAGACCCTCTGCTCTAAAGGAGTACTACGAGCCCATGTGGAAACGTGACAGTGCGGGCTCCCTGCGGCCATCATTAATGTAGTCCCTTTTCTCTGGAAAGGCTTTTAGACTTTTCTTATGTCTTTTGTCTCCAGCAGCTCCACTGTGGGCTGTCGAGTTGTGAATTCATTCTCACTGAACTCGTCTAGGACTCAGCATGCTGTTTCAAACCGGGAACATGTGTCTTTCTTCAACTCTGAGAAGCAATTCCTTGAAGAGTCTCTCTCCTCCGTTTTCAATGCTTCCCTCACCCCCCAGAATGGCTTGTTAAATGCAACCTGGGTTTTCTTGATTTTTCTGTAATTTTTTTTCTTATATTCTATCTCTACATCCTGATCCTTCACTCTGGGTGACTTCTCACACATTTTTTTCCCAAATCACTGCATCTAAAGTTGTGCATTATTAGGATTTCAATATAATATATATTTTATTCCTGTAATTTCTACTCACTTCTATTTTTAAAAATTTATTTATTTATTTATTTATTTGAGACACAGAGACAGAGAGACAGAGAATGGGCACTCTAGGGCCTCTTGCCACTGCAAACAAACTCCAGATACATGTGCCACCATGTGCATCTGGCTTATGTGGATCCTGAGGAATTGAACCTGGGTCCTTAGGTTTCCCAGGCAAATGCCTTAACCACTTAACCATCTCTCCAGCCCCTCACTACTATTTTTAACTTTATTTACTGACAATTTCAAAATATTTTTATTTTATTTATTTGGGAGAGTAAATGGGCATACCAGGGCCTCTCGCCATTGCAAACAAACTCCAAATGCATGCTCTACTTGGTGTGTCTGGCTTTACATGGGTGCTGGGGAATCAAACCAAAGCTGGTAGGCTTTAACTGCTGAGTCATCTCCCCAGTCCATTATTGACAAATTTTATATGTGGATATAATGTATTTTTATTATAATCACTTCCCATTACCTTTCCCTCCCACTGAACCCCTTCTTCTTCCCAGACAGTCCTTCTTCAACATGTGTGTGTGTGTGTGTGTGTGTGTGTGTGTGTGTGTGACAGAAAGGGAGAGAGAGAGAGCAAGAGATCTCCTGATTTGATTATGGTTGTTTGCATGAACATGGGTGAGAAGCCTACTTAGTTCTTTAAATCTGTGGGATTTTTTTAAATTTAAAAAATCCCATTCTTATAAATTTTACTCCATTATTTCTTCAAAAAGCACTTTGGGGGTGGAGAGATGGCTTAACGGTTTAAGGCATTTGCCTGTAAAGCCACAGGATCCCAGTTTGATTCTCCAGGACCTACTTAAGCCAGATGCACAAGGGGGTGCATGCATCTAGAGTTCATTTGCAGGGCTGGAGGCCCTGGCGTGCCCATTCTCTCCCATGTCTCTCTCTCTCTCTCTCTCTCTCTCTCTCTCTGTGCCTGTTTTTCCCCCTCAAATAAATAAATAAATGTATATATTTTTTAAAAAGCACTTTGGCTGTGTATGGTGGCACACACCTTTAATCCCAGCACTCAGGAGGCAGAGGTAGGAGGATCACCATGAGTTTGAGTTCACCCTGAGACTACATAGTGAATTCCAGGTCAGCCTGAGCTAGACCCTACCTAAAAAAAAAAAAAGTACTTTGCACTTATTTTAAGAGCTTTACATACATACAATTCTAACAGCAATGCCATGAAACAGGTACTATGTGTCCATCCCCGTTTTACAAAGAAAGAGGCAACCAGGGTCACATGGCTAGTCATTGCTAGAACTGATTTAAAAGTAGAAATACAGGCATTTGGGCTGTTGTGGGCAGAATTTTCTAATGCCAGATTTCTTAGTTGAGGACCCTAACTCACAGTACCTCAGAATGTGGCTGTATGTGGAGCTATATTTTTATTTTATTTCATTTATTTTTTGGTTTTTCAAAGTAGGGTCTCACTCTTGCTCAGGCTGACCTGGAATTCACTATGTAGTCTCAGGATGGCCTCAAACTCATGGTGATCCTCCTACCTCTGCCTCCCAAGTGCTGGGATTAAAGGCGTGCGCCACCATGCCCAGCTGGAGCTATATCTTTAAAGAGGTCTGGGGAAAGGAGTTGGGAGCCAACCCACTAGGGCACACAGAGAAGAGATACACACAAAGACTGGGAAAGGGTCCAGTCATCTTCCAGCAGAGGAGACAGGCCCCAGAAGCAACCAAACCTGCTGGTACCTTGATCTTGGACTCTGAGCCTTCACGACCACGAAACAACAAATTTCTGCTGTTTAAGGCCGTTAAACTGGTGTTTTGTTACAAATGCCTGCCCTCTTCGCACACAAGTTTCTAGATTTTTTTTCTCCAGCCAAACTCAAGTACTTGTTGACGCTTAGCTTGCTTGCTCAATCCTGTTATTTGACAGGAAAGAAGGGATTTATTTTTTTAAATGTATTTGAGAAAGAGAAAGAAAGAGAATGGGAGCGTCAGGGCTTCTAGCCACTACAAGCAAAGTCCAGATGCATGTACCACTTTGTGCATCTGGCTTTACATGGCCACTAGGGAATTGAACCCAGGCTGTTAGGTTTTCCAACAAGCACATACAATCATTGAGCCACATCCCCAGCACAGACTTAATTGCCAATCTCTGGAATCTCATGAAGGTAAGAATTTCACACATCTGACTTTGAAATACGTGTTTACTGCTGTTTCTATTCCCTTGTTTGTCACCGTCTCTCCTCAAGTGAGATGCCTCTCCTCAAGTGAGGCGTCCTTAAGTGTTTTACTATTTCCGTGTGAGTTGACTGTCAGTGGGAATCGTCTTCCAGGTGTGCTGGTGGAATTGTTCCCATGTGTGCCCCAGAGACTTCGACCGTAGCTTGAGGATTCAGACACCCTCAAAGTTCTTTCCCATCTTCCATCTGGAGATTTCCATACAGCATGAGTGACTAAACCCGGAGTCCATGTATAGCTCCAGCTTGGGCTTCTATTTCTCTGCAGTCTGGACCGTCTTTTATTTCTGCTTTATAATCTATCTTCAAGCTTCCTGCTGTGTTTGGACCCAGAGGCCTGGGTTCTGGTGGTCTCATGGCCGTTCACCGCAGGGATCATGTGTTGTAATCCCTAACACTTAACTGGCTCGTTCATCTGTGGCTCCTGGAGAACTGCCTTTCCTGCTTTTAAACAGAAATACACATTTGTATTTCAGAAATATAGGTCCAGCATTTCTATATGTTTAGGAAAATATATGTACCCTTAGGCAAGCTAATGAACCCCTGCCTCTGATTTCTCCATGGTAAGACAGTGCAGAGGAGCAGCCAAGTTAATCCATGACAAGTGCTTAGGACAAGACCTGGCTTACAGGTGCCAGGCAATGTTCTGGTATTTCTGCTTCTGCTCAGTTCCTGACCAGGTCTGCGTTATTACCCATGTATAGTTAATTTTTTAAAAGTGGCACTAGCCATTGACTGAGTAAGGAGAATTGCCATGGGTTTGAGGCCAGCCTGGGATACAGAGTTAGTTCCAAGTCAGCCTGGGCTAGAGTGAGACCCTGCCTCAAAAAAAAAAAAAAAAAAAAAAAAAGAGCAAAAAGTGATAATATAATTGAAATATTTAGATTCTTCTTCTCTTCTCACCCCTTAAAGCAAACTCAATAAGACGAACTATTATCTTAAAAGAAATTCTCGGGTTGGAGAGATGGCTTAGCGGTTAAACGCTTGCCTATGAAGCCTAAGGACCCCGGTTCAAGGCTCAATTCTCCAGGACCCACGTAAACCAGATGCACAAGGGGGTGCATGCATCTGGAGTTCATTTGCAGTGGCTGGAGGCCCTGGCGCACTCATTCTCTCTCTCTCTCTGCCTGCCTATTTCTGTATCTCTCTCTCTCTCTCTCAAATAAATAAATAAATAATAAAATATTTAAAAAAATTTTAAAATTAAAAAAATAAATTCTCTTCTAATGAGTCAAATTCATTACATTTGAACATTCAATTCCTGCCAATGCACAACTACACAGTCTCTAAAACAAGATGTTTGTGATTATTAAACCCATTGAAAATATCCTAAAATTTCTGGTCAAAGGCACTCAGGCCATTTCAGAGGGTTGTCAATATCATTCCAGAATGCGCCCCAGCTGAACGGCAGACAGCCATTAAACACAGGGAAGAACTTTCAGGTGTGCTTAACTGAAAACCCAGCTGGACAGTAGCTCAGACTAGCATGTACATGGTGTGATCCCACCTGAGAAAGGAAGAGGGTATAGAGAGGCACTGTGTGTGTGTGTGTGTGCATGCACATGTGTGCATGAATAAGGGAAGAGGTTATGTGAACAAAGGCCTGGGCTTTTTTTCCTGTTGTTTTGAGACAGTGTCTCACTGTACCCCAGGTTGGCCCCAACCCACAGTGACCTTCCTGTCTCAGCCTTCTGAGTGCTGAGGTTACAGCTGTGAGCCACCACATTCAGCTTTAGATCGAAAGTTTCTGGAAGTGCACTCATGTCCCTGATAACAAAGGTTGTGGAAAGAGATTTTGAGCAAGGAAGTGACAAGTGACAGGGCGAGGCCCATGCCAGCAGGCTCACAGGGCTGGGATAGAAGACTGGAAGGAACTGGAGACTGAAGCCAGGACTCCTCCAGACTTGAAGACGCTGGGATTGCCCTGCAGTAGAGAAACCCACTGTGAGGCAGGGAGCAGAGTGGAGGGAAGACAGAAAGTGGAATCTACTTTAGAAATGCTCCCAGTAGCAGCCCAGGCCTGGCCCAGTGCCTACGAAATGAATGTATGAAATCTATGATCTATGAAATGAATGGTCTCCCTATGAATGGCTGTTAGCATTCTGGTGCCAAAGACATCCCTTAAGATGCCAGCCTCACTGATCTTGCCACCCTATTCTGAGCTCACATCCTCGGTCGTCAGTTGTAGGGGACAGGGTGTGAAGATGGGTGCACAGGCAGGTGAGACCAGGACTCAGGTGCCTCAGTGTCCCTTGCTGACTCTGCCACCCAGGAGAAGAGAACTATTTTCTTTTCTTTTCTTCTTTTTTCTTTCTTTTCTTTTTTCTTTTCTTTTTTTTTTTTTTTTTTTTTTGGTTTTTCAAAGTAGGGTCTCACTCCAGCCCAGGCTGACCTGGAATTCACTCTGTAGTCTCAGGGTGGCCTTGAACTCATGGCTATCCTCCTACCTCTGCCTCCTGAGCGCTGGGATTAAAGGCGTGTACCACCACACCTGGCTGAGAGAACTATTTTCTACTGCATTCCCTGTGCCCTGCACAAGGCCCCACAAAAGTGCATGATGGCAGACAGCACTCTGAGCTGGACCCTGTGTCTATGTCTAGAAAAGCCTGCGGGTCCTGCTTCTCTGAAAGCTGAAGAAATTCCAAACAAGAGGGACCAAGAATCACAAAACCCAGCTCTGACTCTATACACACGTGTGCATGTATGAACACACATACACTCATCCATGCTCACTCACATGCATGCGGGCACACAGACATGCCAGCTACCATGACTCAGCATTTAGAAGGAACTCAGACTAAGCTTTGTGAGTGAGTGAGATCATGAAGAGTGAGCGAGAGGGGAAAGTCTCAGCAGTGTGGCATCCGAGGCCAGTGGAAGGAAAGAGTGTGGAGCCTCCTGAACAGAGTGGCCAGTGGTAGGTAACTCCCATCCCTGCCCACGTGAACTACCAGGAGCCTTGGGTGGCAGGAGACGGAGAGGGAAAAACAGGAACAATTGTGTCTAGTCTGATATTTTCTAAGCCTAATGTGTGTGGACTGCTCAAACCTTTATTAAACAAATGAAGGGATATACAGATAGATGGGTGCATGGATAGATGGAGAGATGTACTGATGGATGTATAGATGTACGGATAGATGGATGTACAGATGGATGGATGGGTGCATGAATACATAGAGAGATGTACTGATGGGTGAATGGATGGATGGATGGATTTACAGATGCATGGATAGATGATCACTGGATGGGTAGATGGATGAGAGACTACTTCCATCTGGCTTTCAGTGGCAAATTTGAAACCAGCACTTTGTGGCAATCAGATAGCCATTGTAGGCAGTTTTCCAAGATGGCTCTTGATGATTCCCACTTCCGGTTCCCATGCCCTAATGTAAGCCCTACAGTGGTGCATGGGCTGCACTTAATCACTTCCTCCCAACAAGCAGAATACAGCAACAGTAACAGAATGCCCGAGACTACCACCTTCCTGGGCTCTCTCCAGCACACCCTGATGAAGCAAGCTGCCATTGCAGGGAGGCACACGTGGCAAAAAGCTGAGGAAGACCTCCAGCCTCCCACCACAGGGAACTGAGACCCTCGGCCCAGTGTAGCCAACAACCATGTGAGCCTAGACATTGGGCCCCGTTGGGCCTTGAAGGGAGACTGGTCCACTCGCACCTTCACCCTGAGCGAAGAATGCAGCCACGCCCTGCTCAGATTCCTGACCCACAGAAACCCAGATTACAAGTGTGCCCTGCTTCATAGCATTTAGCTTTGGGTTAATCTGTTACTAGTGACAGATCATGAAAACAAGGGTTTACGCAGAATGGGCACTTGTGATAATTAAACTTAACAAGTAAGAGCAATGTGTGGGAATCAAGATGGGTCTGGGTTTGAATCCTGGAGCCCCAACCTCCTAGCTATGCTGTTTTGGGCAAGGCAATCAACCTCTGAACCTATTTGTTTTTTAAAAGGGGCCTAATCCTCTACCCACAGAGAAAACATGGTATTACCCAGACATTATGCAATATGCGTAATTCAGGGCCTGCCGGGTAGTCAACACTGAACAGAGGAAACCATTACCAAAAAATTCATCACTGGAAGTGTAACGGAGCAAGCCCTCCTCACAGGAAGCTGCCAAGCCCAGAACACAGATGCTGATGTCAGGAAGTGACTGGATCTCCAGAGGGTCCCATCCCTTTCCCAATCTCAGATTCAAGTGCTGTGGCACAGACCTGCCCAAGAGAGAACAGATGGGGCCCCTTTTGGTTGGGCCCTCAGTGTTACCTTGCACCCATGGGCTGTTCCAGCCATTCCCAGCCTCACCTCGGTAATGCCACCTCTCCTGCACTGCCTCTGGGCAGGGTTTACAGGGCCACTACCCTGGCTGAACCCAGGCCCCAGGGTGTCCTGAAAGGTAAACACCCAGACAGGAAGGGCCTGTCACAGGAATGGGGCCAGCTGCGCCTGAGGCGGGTCTGAAGGTCAGAAGTGTTTCCCAGGGAGGCTGTTCCTGGGGAGTAGAGCGCTTGGCTGTGGCTCAGTGGGACAGAGGCAGTTTGTACGTTTGCCTGTGAGGACACAGGCCTGCTCGGAGGTACCTGAACTGGACTAGGACGGTGCATGGGAGAAGAACTGAGCAGGGAACCGGACCCCCAAGGGCTCCTTGTTGGCAGGTGAGCAAATAGCTTTGGCCTTTTTTAAATGAAATGACATGAGGACATGGGAGATGTGGAATAGAGCCCCAAGCATTGACTGAGAAAGAGCCCGAGACAGACAGACAGACAGACAGACAGACTGTAGCTGGGCTCTCCCTTCAAGATGCCACCTGTCTGAGGGTCTGTCTTGTCTTCACCACTGTCCCTCCTGGGTCTATTTTACCCTGTGATGACCCTAACCTCTTTTTGTGGGGATGGGAACAGGGAGATGAAAGATAGGAAAAGCTTTCTAATTCCCAGGAATATGCAGGAACTCTTGCCAAAAAAAATAATAAAAATAATCATAAAATGCTCCAGATAGCAGCGTACTAAGGATCTGAGAGAGGAGCCCTCTAAGAACAGGGCCCTGGGATGGTACAGGGTGCACACCTGTAGTTCCCGCCCTGCTCATAAATGTTTATGTATATTGAAGTGCTGTGATTGCTGTGTGCCCCTCGGGAAGTACACTCACCGAACAGAAAGCACAGCTATAAAGTGACAGCCACTGCTGTGTTGCCCCACTACCATTGTCCCTCCTGCTTAGGGGCCACTTCAGGACAAAAGACCCTACTGGACCTCAGAATGTTCTAGATTTGTGCCTGGGTGGGCATGAAGCCAAAGCATGTGTGATTCCGTTGGGGACAGTTTTCTTGGCTGTGGAAGGTTCTTATTTTCTGTGTTGATCAATATTTGGGATATTCACACAGCTGCCAGCTGT
Source organism: Orientallactaga sibirica (assembly GCA_036365145.1). Lineage (NCBI taxonomy): Eukaryota > Metazoa > Chordata > Mammalia > Rodentia > Dipodidae > Orientallactaga > Orientallactaga sibirica. The sequence continues at coordinate 600,881 of JAEOAD010001510.1, read as the reverse complement.
GTGGAGCTGGAATTTGGCATTTGTGTTGTTTTGGCTGTGCTGTCCTCAGCTGGTGACCAACCTCTTGTGTCCTCTAGGGGCGATCATTCTCTTTTTTAAATTAAAAAAAAAAATAGCCGGGCATGGTGGCACACACCTTTAATCCAAGCACTTGGGAGTCAGAGGTAGGAGGATGGCCATGAGTTCAAGGCCACCCTGAGACTACATAGTGGGTTCCAGATCAGCCTGGGCTAGAGAGAGAGACCCTACCTCAAAAATAATAATAATAGTTATTATTATTAACAATATTTTTGTATGGATACATCATGTGTTGGTACCCTCTTTTCCCTTATTCCTGCCCACATTCCGTTGGGGATGTTCCTCAGTGGGGTTGCAGGTATTCCCCTGGGGTTGTGGGTTATGCGTTGTGGAAGCAGCAGTCAGTTACTTTTGGGGAGAGGGGATGCCTCTGGGCATGATGTCTCAACCTGTGAGTCTTACAATCTTCCCGCCCCCTCTTCTGCAAAATTCCCTGAGCCGTGGTGGGTGAGTTTTAAGTCTACTTCAGTGATGAGCTCTTAGGAGCCCCTGGATCTCTGCTTTGGTAGGTGTTGAGTGTCCTCAGGGTCTGTCTCCTTCACCCTGGCCCTGATTAGAAGAGAGTTATCTTCGTGAAACAAGACCAAGGAGAAGACTCTGTTGGTGTCCCGCCCCCCCCCCCACCCCGTCTGTTTTCCACTCAAGTCTCCCTTTCTTCCTCATGTCTGCTCACATCCCCGGGCCGTGCTTGGGAGCTGCTTAGTGTCAGGAAGAAAAGCCAGTGCCTCTGAAGGAATGTCCCTCCAGCTTTCTGGCCCATGAAGTAGACAACAAGCTGTCTCCACCCACCCTTTCCTGAGTCC